>JAPXFY010000024.1:1575000-1590000 GCA_030674185.1 Monoplex corrugatus
CATAAAGGATGTCTTTTGGGATGCGACCATCTTCCATGCGGCGAACGTGGCCCAACCAGCGCAGCCGACGCTGTCTCAGCATGGTATGCATGGTTGGGAGGCCAGCGCAGGTTAGGACTTCGGTGTTGGTCACCTTGTCTTGCCAGGAAATGCCAAGTATGCGCCGTAGGCTTCTCAGGTGGAAGGTATTGAGCCTTTTCTCTGATGAGCATGCGTGGTCCACGCCTCGCTGCCATACAGCAAGGTGCTGAGGACACAGGCGTTGTATACAGCCATCTTTGTCTTTGTGGTCAGCTTGGGATTTGTCCACACCCTTTGTGTGAGGCGGGCTAGTGTTGTGGCTGCCTTCCCGATCCTCTTGTCAACCTCTGTGTCAAGGGAGAGGTTATCGGTGATGGTGGACCCAAGATATATGAATTGATGGATGGCTTCAAGCTCGTAGTCATCACTGGTGATGGCTGGTGGAGATGGCGTGTCTTGACCCAGGACGTTTCTCTTCTTAAGACTGATGGTCAGATCAAAATCTTTGCAGGCCTGGGAGAAGCGGTCCATTAGTGACTGCAAGTCCCGCTGAGTATGGGTCACAACTGCAGCATCGTCGGCAAATAGCATGTCTCTGATGAGGGCTTCACGGACCTTTGTCCTTGCTCTGAGGCGGGCGAGGTTGAAGAGCCTGCCATCTGATCTGGTCCGCAGGTGGATCCCTTCTTGCGCTGTGCTGAACGCATGCCTCAGGAGGAGAGCGAAGAAGATTCCAAAGAGGGTTGGGGCCAGGACGCAGCCTTGTTTCACACCGCTGCGTACGTCGAAGGGCTTGGAGAGGTTTCCGTTGAACTGCACCATCCCTTTCATGTTTGAGTGGAAGGACTCAATTAAGCTGTGCAGTTTGGGGGGGCAGCCGATTTTTCGGAGAGCCCTGAAAAGGCCATCTCTGCTGACTAGGTCAAAGGCCTTGGTGAGGTCAATGAATGCCATATACAGGGGCATCCGCTCCTCTCTGCACTTCTCCTGGATTTGGCGAAGGGAGAAGACCATGTCTACCGTGGATCTCTCTGCTCGAAAACCACACTGTGATTCCGGGTAGACGCGTTCAGACAGTTTCTGCAGGCGGATTAGGAGGACCCGAGCATAGACTTTGCCAACAATGCTGAGGAGCGAGATACCTCTGTAGTTGTTGCAGTCGCTCCTTTCGCCCTTGTTTTTGTACAGGGTGGCGATCTTGACGTCCCTCATGTCCTGTGGTACAGCTCCCTCATTCCAACACTGACAGAGAACTGCGTGCAAAGGGTGCAGAAGAGAAGTCTTGCAGTGCTTGATGAGGTCTGGGGGAATTCCGTCGTTGCCAGGTGCCTTCCCTGATGCCAGGCTATCAATGGCCTTGCTGAGTTCGTCCGCAGTTGGCTCTGCGTCAAGTTCTTCCATTACCGGCATGCACTTGATGGCATCGAGGGCTAAGGGGGACACCATGTTCTGTGTGGAGTAGAGGTCGGAGTAGTGTTCCGCCCATCTTTCCATCTGTTGGCTAGGATTGCTGATTACTTCCCCAGTGGAGGATTTGAGGGGGGCGATCTTGCTCTGTGTTGGTCCCAGTGCCTTCTTGATGCCATCATACATTCCTCGGATGTTGCCTCTTTCAGCAGCACTCTGTATCTCTTCGCTGAGCTCTGTCCGGTACTCGTTTGCGCAGCGCCTGGCGTTAAGCTGAACCTTACTTCTGGCAGCCCTGAGGATTTGCAGGTTCGTCTCACTGGGTGACCGCTTATACTTGGTGAGTGCGGCACGCTTGGCCTCAACAGTGGGAGTCATCTCTGATGATTTGGCCTCAAACCAGTCGTGGGACTTCACAGTTTTCTTCCCAAAGGTGGCCATAGCAATGCGGTGCATGGTGTCTCGTAGCGTTTCCCATCTCTCAGTGGCAGAGTCTCTGGGCTGCAATGCATCGTATTCTCTCTGAAAGGCCTCTGCGAACTGTTCTACAAGATCTGGCTGAGACATCTTGCTGACGTCAATGCGAGGGTTCCCTTGTTTCTTTGAGCAGTGGAACTTCTTTAGTTGTAGCCTGATCTTGCAACATACCAGAGAGTGGTCTGTGTCGCAGTCTGCACTGTGATAAGAGCGAGTGTGGAGAACGTTTTTGATAGCGGCACGTCTTACTAGGATCAAATCCAGTTGGTGCCAATGTTTTGAGCGGGGATGCCTCCAGGAGACTTTGTGCTGAGGCTTCGTCTTGAAGAAGGAAGTTGGCGATGCACAGTTCATGGCAGGCACAAAACTCAAGCAGTCGCTGTCCATTCTCATTCATTTTCCCCACTCCAAAGGAACCGAGGCAGAAGGGCCATGAGTCATTGTCTGCACCCACTCTGGCGTTGAAGTCGCCCAGGAGAACAAGTTGTTCTGTCCTGGGGATGTTCCTTATGGTTGATGCAAGATTTTCGTAGAACTCATCCTTGGTGTCTGGAGAGGCGGCCAGAGTTCGGGCATAAACGCTGATGAGAGTGACATAGCCTTCGGTGGTGTTGAGGCGGAGAGTCAAGAGTCGTTCTGAACCGCCGCTGCCTGGTTCAATCATGTTCAGCAGGCTGTTCCTTACTGCAAAGCCTACTCCGTGCTCTCTTGGGGCATCAGAACTCTTTCCTTGCCAGAAGAAGGTGTAGTCCCTTTCCTTTAGTGTTCCTGAGTCAGCCAGCCGTGTTTCCTGCAGCGTGGCAATGTCCACATTGAGCCTCTTTAGTTCGCTGTTTATGACGGCGGTTTTTCTGGCGTCGCTGATGTCTTGCAGATCTTGGGAGAGCCCAGGCATCATTGTTCGGACATTCCAACAGCCCAGTTTCACTGCTGATCCTTTTCCTGATCCGTTTCTTGAATTTGAATTTTTCTTTTTGTTTGGTGCGGTAATTAACGACCTGCTTGTCAGATTTTCTCCTAATCTTCATGCACCCAATGAAGAAGGCAGGTCGTGGCGGGACAGCACCTAACTGGCTGGGGGTTGCCCAGCTTAGGTGGGCGGTAGCTGTCCAGTAAGACACGAAGGTCTCTCCCACGTCAAAAGCAACCCCTGGCGTCAGCTCTACGCCAGTTGAGCAATGACTTATCACCGGTATCTGTTGCTTCCCGTGTTGTGCCGACACTAGTGTTAGTAGCGAGGCTGGAGTGTCCTCTCCAGGTCGTAGGTGCAGAGTGTTTGTGGATGAATGGACGGATGTAAGCCTGGGCAGTGTAATATGGAAGACAGGCTGTTGCCCATGCAACTTGTCCCCCCTCTCCACCTCGCTGACAGATCCAAAGGAACAGCAGGGCTGTTACGTTTTGGTGCCAACGCGGCCGCAGGAGCTGCCGGAAAGTGACAAAGTTTGCCATCCAACCGCCTTAGGGGCCCCACACCGGATTTACTGTCAGGGTTTACTCCCTTGCTAGATGGCCGCGGGTAGCTCTCCAGAGCTGGCACCCTTTGATGGATCTAATTTATTTCCACCAGGGTTTCTAGCCACCCTCCTCACCATCCTCCTGAGAGGACTGGTGGGGTTGTTGGTTTAGTCGCCAGCAATTCGACCTGTGACAGGTAGTACTGGGTTCCAGGTTACCAGTAGCGGATACATCTATCCGACCTGACCACTGTATGTATATATATATATATATATATTATATATATATATATATATATATATATATATATATATATATTATATATATATATACAGAGGGGTGCAAAAGTAGGTATACAGTAAGTATCACATCATTATTATAATGCTTAATTCCGCTCTCGATTAGAGGAGTGTGTGAATACCGACGGCAAGCAGTTTGAGTATCTGAGGGATTAAGGCTGTGCTTGTTATTACATGTACATGCAATATTCATTTGTTTGTACAATAAATGCAATGAGTATTGTACGTGTTTTCTTTTTTCATAACTGTATACCTACTTTTGCACCCCCCTGTATATATATATATATATATATATATATGTAATATATATATATATATTATATTATATATATATATATATATGTATGCATACACATATATGTATCTATATATATATGTGTGTGTGTTTGTGTGTGTGTGTGGGGTATATGTATAGAAAGAGACAGACAGACAGACAAATAGACAGACAGAGAAACACACAGAGACGGGGTTGGGGGGAGAAGGGGGGAGAGAGAGAGACTTAGAGAAATAGAGACAGAGACGAGAGAGAGAGAGACAGAGACAGGCAGAAAGACAGACAGAGACAGAGAGAGAGAGAGAGACAAAAAGAGAGACAAAGAGAGACAGAGGCAGGCAGAAAGACAGAGGACAGAGAGAGAGACAAAAGAGGACAAAGTAGAGACAGTGGGAGGTGAATGGGCAGGGAGGAATCCTCTTGTTCCTACATTCGCTGTCTCGATGGTAGGCCACATGCGAATGTGACTGTTTCAGTTCCTGCAGGACCTTGATGTCC
The DNA here is from genome assembly GCA_030674185.1 of Monoplex corrugatus. NCBI lineage: Eukaryota > Metazoa > Mollusca > Gastropoda > Littorinimorpha > Ranellidae > Monoplex > Monoplex corrugatus. Next base: position 1,579,435 of record JAPXFY010000024.1, read on the forward strand.
ACAGCTGTATCGGCCATGTCTCCTGTCGCCCCACTTGATAGACACAACATGGCTGTAATGTGTTCAGCTGTCTGGTCCACTTGATAGACACAACATGGCTGTAATGTGTTCAGCTGTCTGGTCCACTTGATAGACACAACATGGCTGTAATGTGTTCAGCTGTCTGGTCCACTTGATAGACACAACATGGCTGTAATGTGTTCAGCTGTCTGGTCCACTTGATAGACACAACATGGCTGTAATTGTTCAGCTGTCTGGTCCACTTGATAGACACAACATGGCTGTAATGTGTTCAGCTGTCTGGTCCACTTGATAGACACAACATGGCTGTAATATGTTCAGCTGTCTGGTCCACTTGATAGACACAACATGGCTGTAATGTGTTTCAGCTGTCTGGTCCACTTGATAGACACAACATGGCTGTAATATGTTCAGCTGTCTGGTCCACTTGATAGACACAACATGGCATGTAATGTGTTCAGCTGTCTGGTCCACTTGATAGACACAACATGGCTGTAATATTGTTCAGCTGTCTGGTCCACTTGATAGACACAACATGGCTGTAATTGTGTTCAGCTGTCTGGTCCACTTGATAGACAAACATGGCTGTAATATGTTCAGCTGTCTGGTCCACTTGATAGACACAACATGGCTGTAATATGTGTTCAGCTGTCTGGTTCCACTTGATAACAAACATGGCTGTAATATGTTTCAGCTGTCTGGTCCACTTGATAGACACAACATGGCTGTAATATGTTCAGCTGTCTGGTCCACTTGATAGACACAACATGGCTGTAATGTGTTCAGCTGTCTGGTCCACTTGATAGACACTAACATGGCTGTAATATGTTCAGCTGTCTGGTCCACTTGATAGACACAACATGGCTGTAATATTGTTCAGCTGTCTGGTCCACTTGATAGAACACAACATGGCTGTAATATGTGTTCAGCTGTCTGGTCCACTTGATAGACACAACATGGCTGTAATATGTGTTCAGCTGTCTGGTCCCTTGATAGACACAACATGGCTGTAATATGTGTTCAGCTGTCTGGTCACTTGATAGACACAACATGGCTGTAATATGTGTTCAGCTGTCTGGTCCACTTGATAGACACAACATGGCTGTAATATGTGTTCAGCTGTCTGGTCCACTTGATAGACACAACATGGCTGTAATATGTTCAGCTAGTCTGGTCCACTTGATAGACACAACATGGCTGTAATATGTTCAGCTGTCTGGTCCACTTGATAGACACAACATGGCTGTAATATGTTCAGCTGTCTGGTCCACTTGATAGACACAACATGGCTGTAATGTGTGTTCAGCTGTCTGGTCCACTTGATAGACACAACATGGCTGTAATATGTGTTCAGCTGTCTGGTCCACTTGATAGACACAACATGGCTGTAATATGTTTCAGCTGTCTGGTCCACTTGATAGACACAACATTGGCTGTAATGTGTGTTCAGCTGTCTGGTCCACTTGATAGACACAACATGGCTGTAATAATGTGTTCAGCTGCTGGTCCACTTGATAGACACAACATGGCTGTAAATGTGTTCAGCTGTCTGGTCCACTTGATAGACACAACATGGCTGTAATTGTGTTCAGCTGTCTGGTCCACTTGATAGACACAACATGGCTGTAATATGTGTTCAGCTGTCTGGTCCACTTGATAGACACAACATGGCTGTAATATGTGTTCAGCTGTCTGGTCCACTTGATAGACACAACATGGCTGTAATAGTGTTCAGCTGTCTGGTCCACTTGATAGACACAACATGGCTGTAAATGTGTTCAGCTGTCTGGTCCACTTGATAGACACAACATGGCTGTAATGTGTTCAGCTGTCTGGTCCACTTGATAGACACAACATGGCTGTAATATGTGTTTCAGCTGTCTGGTCCACTTGATAGACACAACATGGCTGTAATTGTGTTCAGCTGTCTGGTCCACTTGATAGACACAACATGGCTGTGATATGTGTTCAGCTGTCTGGTCCACTTGATAGACACAACATGGCTGTATATGTGTTTCTCAGCTGTCTGGTCCACTTGATAGACACAACATGGCTGTATATGTGTTCAGCTGTCTGGTCCACTTGATAGACACAACATGGCTGTAATATGTGTTTCAGCTGTCTGGTCCACTTGATAGACACAACATGGCTGTAATGTGTGTTCAGCTGTCTGGTCCACTTGATAGACACAACATGGCTGTAATTGTTCAGCTGTCTGGTCCACTTGATAGACACAACATGGCTGTAATGTGTTCAGCTGTCTGGTCCACTTGATAGACACAACATGGTGTAATGTGTTCAGCTGTCTGGTCCACTTGATAGACACAACATGGCTGTAATAGTGTTCAGCTGTCTGGTCCACTTGATAGACACAACATGGCTGTAATGTGTTCAGCTGTCTGGTCCACTTGATAGACACAACATGGCTGTAATATGTGTTCAGCTGTCTGGTCCACTTGATAGACACAACATGGCGCTGTAATATGTGTTCAGCTGTCTGGTCCACTTGATAGACACAACATGGCTGTAATATGTTTCAGCTGTCTGGTCCACTTGATAGACACAACATGGCTGTAATGTGTGTTCAGCTGTCTGGTCCACTTGATAGACACAACATGGCTGTAATATGGTTCAGCTGTCTGGTCCACTTGATAGACACAACATGGCTGTAATATGTGTTCAGCTGTCTGGTCCACTTGATAGACACAACATGGCTGTAATGTGTTCAGCTGTCGTCACTGTCTGGTCCACTTGATAGACACAACATGGCTGTAATATGTGTTCAGCTGTCTGGTCCACTTGATAGACACAACATGGCTGTAATGTGTTCAGCTGTCTGGTCCACTTGATAGACACAACATGGCTGTAATGTGTTCAGCTGTCTGGTCCACTTGATAGACATAACATGGCTGTAATGTGTGTTCAGCTGTCTGGTTCACTTGATAGACATAACATGGCTGCGTAATGTGTTTCAGCTGTCTGGTCCCTTGATAGACATAACATGGCTGTAAATGTGTTCAGCTGTCTGGTCCACTTGATAGACATAACATGGCTGTAACATGTGTTCAGCTGTCTGGTCCACTTGATAGACACAACATGGCTGGCTGTAATGTGTTCAGCTGTCTGGTCCACTTGATAGACATAACATGGCTGTAATGTGTGTTCAGCTGTCTGGTCCTCTTGACCACAGGGGCAGGTTGGTGATGACGTCAGCTTGAATCTGCGGTTCACATGAGCGGCAATGTACACTCCTTCAGCTATCATCCATTGGTTGCTGATTTTCAATTACCTCCATGCTGTCAGTTTTGGCATCACTCAAGACATTGGGACATTTCTTATAGGCCTACAGCAGATAGGATATTCTATTAGGCCCAGATGATTGTTTGGCTCCTGATTTCTTAACCACTTTCTTTACTTCGTTCAGTGTTGGTGAGTTGTTATCTAACATTGTGGCGTTGCAGCCTCGCTCTGGGGTTTGGAATATGTTTTCTTGAGATGCTGTTCCAGAGTTTCTTTGTCCCAGATTCTGGCTGCTCCAACAGTTTCCTGGCGAACTGGAAGAGGTCTGTGAAGAAACTGTCTTAGGTCTTCTTCTTCCTTGCTCCTTCTCTTCCTTGCTGATTCTGCTATGCTAAGGGCAATGTGTTTCGCTTTCAGGTCTTTCCATAGTTTTTCTAACCCTTGCTTCAACAGTCACTTTCCAAGGCAGTATTCATTTGCCTCTTGAGGGTTTTTCCGATTATTTTTTTCCACTCCGATTATTATCCATCTGTCTTGGACATTTGGATTCCTGAAGTGTTTTCACCCTTAGGTGTTTATGTTATAGATGCAGGTTACGACTCTCACTCCCACCCAGACGTCATGCATGACTACACGGCCGGACTTCACTACTTTTGGCCACATTAACGATAAAACTAACCCCAGTTCAACAACACCTACCCCTAACACTTCCGGTTAGCTCTTTGAGCTAGCAGTCTATTCATAGAGAAGGTGAAGCCTCAGGGGTCAGGGGTCACGGCAGCGTTGAGGACTAGGCGAACATTTGGGGCTGGGCTCCAGCGCTCAAACTGGGACCGATTACACCGTGTTCTTACTCAAAACCTGAAGCTTGGGAGAGCTAAACAGCACCAATACAACACATGGACCGATCAGACAAATTTTTAAAAAAAATCTTTTTCTCAACTAATTACAACCAGCCTGAGTCTTGCTCGTAGTTACATTAGCCTAGTTTGGGTTCTTGCGACAAATAACCCACTTTGGAGTTAGGGATCAGAGGAGCGGAAAACTCCAGATCTTTCTCTGTCTGCTTCCCATCACACACACATTCCTTCTGTGCCCCTCTCCCCCTCATGACCCCTCCCCCACATCCCCCCCCCCCCCCAAACACAATCCCTGACTTTCCGACAAACACCACTATCCCCCAAAGCATCACTATTCCTCCCTCTGCACGTACACACACAACACAGATAGCGGTACGAGGTAAGCAGCGATGTCAGCCTAACAGAGAGGCCAGGTAAGGTTCAACAACAACCACGCCCAGGTAAATCACCAATTAAGTCAACCAGCTTTCTTACAATTTGCGCTCTTTTATTCTCCGCTTTGTTTTCACTGCCATCATAACCTTCGCGTCACTTCTCCAGTGGCCATACGCACAGCAGGTGTGTCTTTTATTGACTTTGGCTGGCGTCACGAGTAAGTACACAGCTGAACAATAGTTCACAGAATAACGATGGTTATTTTTTATATGCCTCCAAAGTCTTTGATATGATTATGTCAAGTGACAAGTCTCGATGCAATACTTGGTGTACGTGGTGGTAAGATTTTAGTATACTCAAGCCATGCTGAAAATGTCTCTTTCACGTGAGTGATAGCCTACATTATACAGGAATATGATGCAGCAACATTGAGACAGGATGATAAGTTTATATGCATGGGAACGGTCATCTCACCAGATGGCAGATACACATCGGAAATAGCCAGCAGAATCGGCCAAGCCAAAACAGCATTCAAGAAGATGAAAAATTATAATAATAAATAATTAATAATTACAATATTTATATAGCGCAAAATCTTGATAAAATCAAATCTAAGCGCTGAAACACACACACACGCACGCACGCACACACACGCACGCACGCACGCACACACACGCACCCACGCGCGCACACACACACACACACACACACAACACACACACACACACACACACACCACACACACACCACACATGGCTATAAATGGGGAGAAAGAATAAAAACAATGGAAAATTATAGAGAGCATATTATATACAATTATATATTGCAATGTGATTCCCCTCCGAGCGGAGACAGGCTGCAGAGGGGATTGAGTGAGGTCAGGATTTTATGCAGAGGAGAAAAGGTGAGTTTTGAGAGCGGACTTGAAGGAGACAAAAGTAGGTTGCTGACGGACTGAGAGAGGAAGTTTGTTCCAGGAGAGCGGTCCAGAAACAGAGAAGGCTCGTGGACCATAGGTATTGAGCTTAGTGCGTGGAAAGCGAAAAGTCAGAGGATCGGAGGGTACGTGAGGGAAGATAGATCTCAAGTAGGCTTGACAGGTAATCGGGGGCTGCGTTATTGAGGCTTTTGTAGCACATGGTGTCTAGTTTGTACTGTATGCGCTTTGATACAGGGAGCCAGTGAAGTTGTGCGTTCTTACCAACAAATGTCTATCAATTAACATCAGGAAGAGAGTTCTTGAGTGTTACATAGAACCGATGCTGTTGTACGGTTGTGAGGCGTGGACAGTCAACACGCAAAGTCGAACAAAATTGAGGCAACTAAAATGTGGTTTCTAAGAAGAATGTTGAGAGTTCCATGGACAGCAAAGAAAACAAACGAGAGTCTTGAAGGAGGCAGACACAAGAAAATCATTTATAAAGAAGATTAGGAAAAGACAAGCAACATCTACAGGCCATTTTATGAGGAAAGAGAAATTAGAGCACCTGGTCACAACAGGAAAGCTGAAGGGAAAGAGAACACCAGGTAGACCCAGAGAGAAAATATTGGACGGATTTGCAGGGTAACTGGGGACAGAGAAGGTGGGAAATGTACTTGCAGCGACAAAGCATAGATTCGTATGAAGGGCCATGATCGCCAACGCCCATGCGGCGGGGCACATGATGATGATGATGATGATGATGCAACATTACTTTATCCGAAGATAACTGATTAGATGCAGTGCAATAAACCCAATACAATATAATGCAATGTCATACTTTCTGCGCAATGCTACATGAAACAGCCCCAGTCCATTCAGTTTTAAATGTAGACCAGCCTATATTGTGATGTCCCTCTCTACCCAATTTATTCCCTCACCCTACCCACCAGCAGAAAAAAATTGACATTTTCGCTGTTCACCCTGCAGGAAGTTGGTGATTAGGGCGAAGGAGTCAAAGGGTTAAGTTTTTGTTTAGCTATCATGGTTGATAATGCAGGAGGTTGGTGGATAGGGTGAGAGAGAGAGGGTTAAGTTCTTAGTTTGCTATCATGACTGATGATGCAGGAAGTGAGACTGATAATGCAGGATTGTGGTGGATAGGGTGAGGGAGTGAAAGGGTTAATTTTTCGTTTTGCTGTCACAGCTGATAATACAGGAAGTCTGGATAGGACGGCGAGTGAAAGGGTTAAGTTTTTGTTTTCCTATCATGGTTTATAATGCAGGAAGTTAGTGAATAGAACAAAGAGTGAAAGGGTTAATTTTTGTTTTCCTATCATGACTGATAATGCAGGAAGTTAGTGAATAGAACAAAGAGTGAAAGGGTTAAGTTTTTGTTTTCCTATCATGACTGATAATGCAGGAAGTTAGTGAATAGAACAAAGAGTGAAAGGGTTAAGTTTTTGTTTTCCTATCATGCAGGAAGCTTGTGGATGGGGAGAAGGAGTCAGAGGGCTGAAGATGCTGAAGGTAAAGCACCAAGGGAAAGGAGATAAACACTACTCTCATAATGCTTCCCCCACGAGACGGAGACGTTTCTCTAACATCTCATTCCCCAACAACAGCTCCGGTTGTGGGAAAGTCTTTGTCTTTACCACACGGGTAGTGGGCAAACTCAGAACTCAGAACTCAGAACTCAGTTATTCATCATCATCATCATCATCATCAGGTGCCCTGCCGCATGGCGTTGGCGACCATGGACTTCCAACCATCTCTATCTCTCGTTGCCCCCAGCATCTCCCCCACCCTCTTCATCCCCAGCCACTCTGCAAGTCCGTCCAGCATTCTCTCCCTGGGTCTACCTGATGCTCTCTTTCCCTCCAGCTTTCCCTTGTGACCAGGTGCTCCTGGTTATTCATCATAATAACCATAAAATAGAATGATATGACACAGACTGGTTGTGATCAGTAGAGATGAAGGTCAACACTTACATGATTTCCCATTTCCCATAACCATCGTCAGCATCAATGGAAATATGAACACATCTGATGTGCGTAATGTGCTGGAGTCTATATGATCAATGATTCAAAACAAGAACAAGATCGAGACTGCTGAAATGTGGTTTCTAAAAAGAATTGCAGAGCTCCGTGGACAGTTACGAAAACAAACGAGACAGTCTGGAAAAAAAGCAAACACAAAAAGAACATTAATGACGATCAGGAAAAGACAAGCAACATTTATAAGACATTTTGCGAGCCAAGAGAAATTTGAGCACCCAGTCACAACAAGAAATTTAGAGGGGAAAAAGAGCACCAGGTAGACTTAGGGGGAAATATTGGACGGTTTTACGGAGAACAGAAAGAGTAGAAGATATGATTGCAGCAACAAAAGACAGATTTGTATGGAGGGTTATGATCCCCAACGCCATGAGTCATGACACATGATGACGATGATGAACCTTCAGGTAGGTCACTGCTCATTGCCAACAGCCATACCATGTTGAAAACACCAGTTCTCATCCAATCACCAGCGATAACCAACATGGGGCTTGTTTAGTGCATGAATTGTTGATCACCTGAGAACCAGCATCGGATGAAGGTGGCAACATTTCAGTGGGCTGGCCAGGTTTTTTCACGAAGCTATGGACTCAAGATCTGTTACCTGGAGTTCAATTCTATGATGCAACATAAAAACTGGGCTGTTGGTTGCCTATCTTGATGGTCCAGTCATTCTGAAGGTTGCAGTTTAGTCTTGTCAGTAATGACCCCCGTCCTTTCCCCTCCCTCCCCCCCTCCCCCCCATTACCATTACAAGACAACAAATGTTGCTTGTCTTTTCCTGATCTTCATTAATGTTCTTTTTGTGTTTGTCTTTTTCAAGACTGTCTCGTTTGTTTTCGTAACTGTCCATGGAGCTCTTCAATTCTTGCACAAACTCAGAGTTTGCCAGATAACGGGTCAGATTGTGTCTAGCGCATATGGAATTGTGCAAGTGCAATAAATTCCTCTCGAATAATCTCCGAACTCTGCACTCCAGCACTGACCTTAATATAGACTTCAACTGTTGTTTGGTACCAAAGGATTTCATGATGTCTATGTTCTTCTTCACGACTGTTTAGTGCGGGCTTTACCATACATACCTCTTTCACTGACAAACAAGTACAACAGTGGCCTTCTGGTGAAAGTGATAGTCTAACAAGTGAGAGGTCTACTCAATTCTTGATCAGACAGACCGAGATTTGTCTTTCCTTTGTCTAGACCTTGAAATATACAGTGAATTCTGGTCTTTCAGATGAAATATACAGTGAATTCTGGTCTTTCAGATGAAATATACAGTGAATTCTGGTCTTTCAGATGAAATATACAGTGAATTCTGGTCTTTCAGATGAAATATACAGTGAATTCTGGTCTTTCAGATGAATATACGTGATCTGGTCTTTCAGATGAAATATACAGTGAATTCTGGTCTTTCAGATGAAATACAGTGAATTCTGGCTTTCAGATGAAATAACAGTGAATTCTGGTCTTTCAGATGAAATATACAGTGATCTGGTCTTTCAGATGAAATATACAGTGAATTTGGTCTTTCAGATGAAATATACAGTGAAATTCTGTCTTCAGATGAAATATACAGTGAATTCTGGTCTTTCAGATGAGACGGAGTGACTACGATCCCGACTACAGCAAGTATTCTGCGCGCGTAAAAGAACCTTCAGCAACCAAAGACTTGGAATTTCTAGTTCGGTGGGTGAACAAAACCCAGGGACACATGGAGGTAACAGTGATGATGGAGGTAACAGTGATGATGGAGTACAGGGGATGATGGAGGTAACAGTGATGATGGTGGATCGTGGCTATCGATCCAAAGGACAAAGAAAGATCCAACGAGGCTAAAGATCCAACGTCTTCTGACTCCACCTTTCCTTTCCTTCCATCTACACAAACAAACAAACAAACAAACAAACAAACACACAAAGTGAAAGAATGGTGGGGGCCGGGTGTGGGTGGATGTGGGGGATAGCAAAAAACGCTAACAAACCGTAACTTGTTCGTGTCAGGCTTCTTACACAGTTACTGTATGCATAGCCACAGTCGCAGCAATGAAGCAGCAAAAGAGAATGTCAGACGTACAGAGGAAGCGAAAGAGAGAAAGGAGAGAGACAGAGAGAGAAGGGGGGTGGTGGTAAGAGAAGCCACAGAGAGAAACCAGAGCTATGGGCCAGATAGAGAGGAGAAACCACACACACACACACACACACACACACACACACACACACACAGGGGGAGAGAGAGAGAGAGAGAGAGAGAGAGAGAGAGAGAGAGAGAGAGAGAGAGGAGTAAACAAAATTATTGATTTCTTGCATGTGTAGCTGTCCTCCTCAGTTCTGCTTTCAGTTCCCAAGCGCAGGAACGCTAACAGAAATGTGAAACCAGAGGAGATGGTATCAGCTTTGTCACAATCTCACAGGCCTAGACAGCGGATACATACACTGATACAGAGATAAACAAACACACGAAGAAATGAGTGCAAAATAACTACATATCTATTTGTTCATCGTATGACACGCGCACTGAGGTAGATAGGGTGTGTCTGAGTGTGTGAAAGAGAGAGAAAGAGAGAGAAAGAGAGAGAGAGAAAGAGAGAGAAAGAGAGAGAGAGAGGAGAGAGAGAGAGATTGCCCCATTACCTAGAGGTGGAAGGGGAGTGAGGTGGTGGGGACCTCAACTTTTCTCCGGGCCAGCATCATAATGAGGGCGGTGCCGATGTGGGCCGTTTCCTGTCTCCGGAGAAAACATGACGAAGCTTGATTTTTCCATCGGTGACAGTGTGTGTGTGTTTGATGCCATTTGTCTTCTTTCTACTTACTGGTCTGCACACCTGCGTCATATTCACTGAGACAGACAGACAGACAGACAGAGACAGGCAGACAGACAGACAGACAGGCAGAGACACAGAGAGAGAGTGAGAGACAGAGAGAGAGACCGACAGAGACAGAGAGAGAGACCGACAGAGACAGAGACAGACAGACAGACAGACAGATAGACAGAGACAGACAGACAAAGAGAGACACAGAGAGAGAGTGAGAGACAGAGAGAGACAGAGAGTGAGAGACAGAGAGAGAGAGACCGACAGACAGAGACAGAAGACAGA
>JAPXFY010000024.1:1592500-1597500 GCA_030674185.1 Monoplex corrugatus
GAGCAACCAAGTGGATCTCCTCCATTTATTGATTTCTTCACGTGAGCAAGCCATTCTAACAATCTCCTTTTCTTCTGTATAGAAAAACAAATCATGGCAGTAACTCCAAATTTTGTATTTTTCAAGGTCAGCTTGACCTTGGAGAAGCTTCAGTTACAATAAAATTCGACGTGCAAGGAAGGACAATGGCAGACTGTATCAAGAGTGCAAACAAGATTTTAACCCTTTGACTCTCGCACCCTGTCCTCCAACATCCTACATCGTCAACCATGCTAGCGAAGCAAAAACTTAACCCTTTGACTCCCTCACCCTGTCCACCAACATCCTACATCGTCAATCATGCTAGCAAGACAAAAACTTAACCCTTTGACTCCCTCATCCTGTCCACCAGCATCCTGCATTGTCAATCATGCCAGCAAGACAAAAACTTAACCCTTTGACTCCCGCACCCTGTCCACCAGCATCCTGCATTGTCAATCATGCTAGCAAGACAAAAACTTAACCCTTTGACTCCCTCATCCTATCCACCAGCATCCTGCACTGTCAACCATGCCAGCAAAGCAAAAACTTAACCCTTTGACTCCCGCGCCCTGTCCACCAGCATCCTGCATTGTCAATCATGCTAGCAAAGCAAAAACTTAACCCTTTGACTCCTTCTCTTTTGCTGCTTCATTGCTGCGACTGTGGCTATGCATGCAGTAACTAAGTAAGGGTGAGGAATCAAAGGGTTAAGTTTTTTTTAAGTTAGTGGATAGCACGCTGGAGTTAAAGTGTTCCAGAGAACACCTTCCCCGAAAAGCGCTAATTTTAGACTGTTTTGCTCTCTCTCTCTCTCTCTTCCCTTAAACACACACACTCCTCCAGTCGATAAGAAATAATCACCTTAAAATAAATAAATAAAAGATTAGATAGATAGATAGATAGATAGATAGATAGATAGATAGATAGATAGATAGATTGATTGATAGATAGATAAATAAATAAATAAATAATTGAATAAATTAAATGAATAATTGAATAAATAAATAAATAAATAAGAGAAGAAGAAGAAATCCAAACAAGTGTGGTCGCCGGCGTTTAGAGGTGCAGGAAATAGACAAACACCAAAATACAATCATAACGTGTCTAATACAATACAGACACAACACTTTCGGCCATCTGGTCTGAATAAGACAACAAATAACAAACATCATCATCATCATCATCATCATCATCATCATCATCATCATTATGTGTCCTGCCGCATGGCGTTGGCGATCATGGCCCTCCATATGTATCTACCCCGTGCTGCCGCACGCACATCTTCCACCCTCTCTGTCATCAGACACCCTGCAAGTCCGTCCAATATTTTCTCCCTGGGTCTAATAATAATGATAATAAATCACTTTTATTAGCGCTGTTCTCCTATACATAGGTAAAGACTCACTGCGCTTTACATTAATTAGTTCATTTTTCCCAATCAGCCTCCGCCTAGTGGTCAATTATACTAACTCCCACTCCTAGTCCCTCCCCCCCCCCCCCACAACACACACACTAGCACATCTGTTGCAAGCACGTACTAATATATACATTACTGAATCAGAAAGATAAAAAAAATCATGTTTCATTACTGGTAGTATTTATCAAAAAGATCAGTTTTGAGGCCCGCCTTGAAAGAAGAGAGAGATGATGAACCTTTCCTGTTGTGACAAAGTGCTCTAATTCCCCTTTCCTCATAAAATGGCCTATAAATGTTGCCTGTCTTTTCCTAATCTTCCTTATGAATGATCTACTTGTGTCTGTCTCCATCAAGACTGTCTCGTTTGTTTTCTTTGCTGTCCATGGAACTCTCAACATTCTTCTGAGAAACCACATCTTGGCTGCCTCAATCTTGTTCTGGCTTTGCATGTTGACTGTCCACGCCTCACAACCGTACAACATTATCGGTTCTATATCATCATTATCAGGTGCCCTGCCGCAAGGCGTTGGCGATCATGGACTTCCATCTGTCTCTATCTCTTGTTGCCCCTAGCATCTCCCCATCCTCCTTGTCCCCAGCCACTCTGCAAGTCCATCCAGCATTTTCTCCATGGGTCTACCTGGTGCTCTCTTTCCCTCTAGCTTTCCCGTTGTGACCAGTGCTCCAATCCCCCTTCCTCATAAAATGGCCTATAAATATTGCCTGTCTTTTCCTAATCTTCCTTATGAATGATCTACTTGTGTCTGCCTCCATCAAGACTGTCTCGTTTTATTTTCATTGCTGTCCATGGAACTCTCAACATTCTTCTTAGAAACCACATCTCGGCTGCTTCAATCTTGTTCTGGCTTTGTTTGTTGACTGTCCACGCCTCACAACCGTATAACATTATCGGTTCAATATAACATTCAAGGACTCTCTTCCTGATGTTAATTGATAGGTATTTGTTGGTAAGAATGCCTTTCACATTTCCCTGTTGTCTGAACAAGCAGGAGAAAATGGAGGAAAAGAAGAGTTTTGTAATTTGTTTATTTTTATTAATTTTTTTAATGTAATGTTCCCAAGTGTCTGGCACTCCCTCTTTCCCTGACTAGATGTGTGTGGTCTGGCACTGCTTCCAGGAGATGATGAATCTCTTCGCGTTTACTGCCTCAAGGCTGCTTCTTTTGTTTGTTTGTTGTTGTTGTTGTTTTAAAATAATTACCCTCCCACTTTTTTCTTCTGTTTGATTGTTTTTCTTTGGGGTGGGTGGGGTGTGGGTGGGGTTTAAAGAACATATTATTGATCGACACAGAAGGATACATGAGTGTGTTGGTGCCCCTGCGCCCGTGCACATGCTCGCATGTATGTGTGCATAAAAATTGTGTAACCTGAGTGTGTTTGTACTCTCAGGCATGAGTAACATACTCTCGTATTATGAAAAGACTGATAGCGTATGCCGCTAGGAAATCAGTAAAAATGTGAGCCCACACACTGCAGGTACTTGTACTCCCGGGTGATTATCATACTCTCGTATCATGAAAAGAAGGACAGCGTATGCTGCTAGGAAATTGTAAGTGTGAGCCCAAACACTGCAGGTACTTGTACTCTCGGGCCTGATTAACAAATTGTATTATGAAAAGAAAGATTGCGTATGCTACTAGGAAATTTTAAGTGTGAGCCCAACTCTGCAGGTAGGCCTGCTTGTATCTCTCTGGTCTGACGACTTCCAGGATGTATGATGAAAGGAAGCACAGAGTGTGCCATTGGGACACTATCATTGTGAGCCCAACACTGCAAGTGCTTCCATCTCTCGGGACTGATTCACAGACCAGGATATATCACGTGCTATTGAGAAACTATGATTATGACCCCAACACTTCAGGTGATTGCATCTTCTGGGTCTGATTAAAACAACTGGACATATTATGAAAGGAAGTATACAGTGTTTATTTGGAAAATCATGATTCGGTGAGCACATTCTTGCATATGCTTGCGTCTCTCGGGCCTGATGAACACCAAGATATTAATAATAATAATAATAATTATAATAATTACAATATTTATATAGCGCAAACTCTTGATAAAATCAAATCTAAGCGCTGAAGCAGACACACACGCAAGCACGCACGCACGCACGCACGCACGCACGCACGCACACACACGCACACACACACACACACACACACACACACACACACACACACACACACTCACACACACGCATGGCTATAAATGGGGAGAAAGAATAAAAGCAATAAAAGCAAGAATAAAAGCAATGGAAAATTATAGAGAGCATAGCATATACAATTATATATTATAACCATGTGATTCCCCTCCGAGCGGAGACAGGCTGCAGAGGGGGGGGGGGGGGGTTGAGTGAGGTTAGGATTTTATGCGGAGGAGAAAAGGTGAGTTTTGAGAGCGGACTTGAAGGAGACAAAAGTAGGTTGCTGACGGACTGAGAGAGGAAGTTTGTTCCAGGAGAGTGGACCAGAAACAGAGAAGGCTCGTGGACCATAGGTATTGAGCTTAGTGCGTGGAAAGCGAAAAGTCAGAGGATCGGAGGCAGAGCGGAGGGTACGTGAGGGAAGATAGATCTCAAGTAGGCTTGACAGGTAATCGGGGGGGGGGGGGGGGGCTGCGTTATTGAGGCTTTTGTAGCACATGGTGTCTAGTTTGTACTGTATGCGCTTTGATACAGGGAGCCAGTGAAGTTGTGCCAGGAGAGGAGATATGTGGTCAGCTTTTTTCTTTTTGAGTACAAGGCGTACAGCATTGTTTTGAATGCGCTGTAGGATGTGAATGGTGGAGGCAGGAAGACCAGACAGGAGTGAATTGCAATAGTCAATGCGAGACATTATGAAGGAGAGAACGAGTTTTGCAGTTGTTTCGACAGAGAGATACTTCCTGATCAGCCTTATACGATGGAGATGGTAGTAGCAAGATCTGGCAGTTTGAGAAACAAAGTTGTTCATGGAGAGGGTAGAGTCAATGCAGACACCAAGGTTTTTAGCTGAATCAGAAATTGGGACTGATGTGTTACATAATGGGAGAGAAAGAGGAGGCAGCTGAGAAAGTTTCTGACGGGTGCCAATGAGGATAGCTTCTGTCTTGTCGTCATTAAGCTGAAGTTTGTTGAACGTCATCCAGTTCTTAATGTCTGAGTAACACTCAGTGGTGCGAGTCAACAGGCGCTGTATATTATCAGATGAGTCACTGTCTTGAAGTTGGGTGTCATCAGCATAGAAGTGGTGTTTTATAGAGTGGGAGTTGATGATGGTGGACAGGGGGGAGGTGTAAAGAGTGAAAAGAACAGGGCCAAGGACAGATCCTTGTGGAACACCACAGGTCAGGTATGCAGGTTGAGAGTAAGTGCCATTGATGAGAACAGTTTGTTTTCTGTTTGATAAATACGAAGTGAAAAAGGAGAGAGCAATGTCAGAGATGCCAAAAGTATGATGAAGTCTAGAAAGGAGAATACCATGGTCAATGGTATCGAAGGCTGCAGACAGATCAAGGAGTGTGAGGAGAGAGACTTTGCCAGTATCAGTTGCAAGGAGGA
>JAPXFY010000024.1:1602500-1605000 GCA_030674185.1 Monoplex corrugatus
ATCAAGTCTACTGTATCGTTGTCATGGGGACATATTGTCTATGTCTATATATTAAGGTCTACTGTATCGTTGTCATGGGGACATATAGTCTATTCAATATACAGGTCTACTGTAACGTTGTCATGGGGACATATAGTCTATGTCTATATAAGGTCTACTGTATCTTGTCATGGGGACATATAGTCTATGTCTATATAAGGTCTACTGTATCGTTGTCATGGGACCATATAGTCTATGTCCTATAAAGCTTCTCTGTATCGATGTCATGGGACAATATCTAGTCTATAAGTCTACTGTATCGTTGTCATGGGACCATATAAGAGTCTATTCTCATCATGTACCAATATAGGCCCACTTTCTTCTCAGCATAGTGGACCATATATAGGACAGCTCTTATCTTCAGTCATGGGACCAATATATAGCCAGCACTTTCTCTCTCATAATTGACCATATTACTCAGTGTTCATGGGACATATAGTCTATATCAATATAAGGTCTACTGTATCGTTTGTCATGTGTACATATAGCTACTATCTTGTCATACTATATCATTAATAGGTCTACTGTATCGTTGTCATGGGGACATATAGTCTATGTCTATATAAGGTCTACTGTATCGTTGTCATGGGGACATATATGTCTATGTCTATATAAGGTCTACTGTATCGTTGTCATGGGGACATATAGTCTATGTCTATATAAGGTCTACTGTATCGTTGTCATGGGGACATATAGTCTATGTCTATATAAGGTCTACTGTATCGTTGTCATGGGGACATATAGTCTATGTCTATATAAGGTCTACTGTATCGTTGTCATGGGGACATATAGTCTATGTCTATATAAAGGTCTACTGTATCGTTGTCATGGGGACATATAGTCTATGTCTATATAAGGTCTACTGTATCGTTGTCATGGGGACATATAGTCTATGTCTATATAATTATATTATGGTGCTATGCTAATGCACTTACGTTGTCATGGGGACATATAGTCTATGTCTATATAAGGTCTACTGTATCGTTGTCATGGGGACATATAGTCTATGTCTATATAAGGTCTACTAGTTCGATTGTCATGGGGACATATAGTCTATGTCTATATAAGGTCTACTGTATCGTTGTCATGGGGACATATAGTCTATGTCTATATAAGGTCTACTGTATCGTTGTCATGGGGACATATAGTCTATGTCTATATAAGGTCTACTGTATCGTTGTCATGGGGACATATAGTCTATGTCTATATAAGGTCTACTGTATCGTTGTCATGGGACATATAGTCTATGTCTATATAATATAAGGTCTACTGTATCCATTTTCATGGGGACATATAGTCTATGTCTATATAAGGTCTACTGTATCGTTGTCATGGGGACATATAGTCTATGTCTATATAAGGTCTACTGTATCGTTGTCATGGGGACATATAGTCTATGTCTATATAAGGTCTACTGTATCGTTGTCATGGGACATATAGTCTATGTCTATATAAGGTCTACTGTATCATTGTCATGGGGACATATAGTCTATGTCTATACAATATCAGGTCTGCTGTAACGTTGTCATGGGGACATATAGTCTATGTCTATACAATATCAGGTCTACTGTATCGTTGTCATGGGGACATATAGTCTATGTCTATACAATATAAGGTCTACTGTATCGTTGTCATGGGGACATATAGTCTATGTCTATATCAGGTCTACTGTATCGTTGTCATGGGGACATATAGTCTATGTCTATATAAGGTCTACTGTATCGTTGTCATGGGGACATATAGTCTATGTCTAATAAGGTCTACTGTATCGTTGTCATGGGACATATAGTCTATGTCTATACAATATAAGGTCTACTGTATCCATTTTCATGGGGACATATAGTCTATGTCTATATAATATAAGGTCTACTGTATCGTTGTCATGGGGATATATAGTCTATGTCTATATAATATAAGGTCTACTGTATCGTTGTCATGGGGATATATAGTCTATGTATATACAATATAAGGTCTACTGTATCGTTGTCATGGCGATATAGTCTGTCTATATAAGGTCTACTGTATCGTTGCCATGGGGACATATAGTCTATGTCTATATAATATCAGGTCTACTGTATCCATTGTCATGGCGACATATAGTCTATGTCTGTATAAGGTCTACTGTATCGTTGTCATGGGGACATATAGTCGATGTCTATATAAGGTCTACTGTATCGTTGTCATGGGGACATATAGTCTATGTCTATACAATATCAGGTCTACTGTATCGTTGTCATGGGGACATATAGTCTATGTCTATATAAGGTCTACTGTATCGTTGTCATGGGGACATATAGTCTATGTCTATATCAGGTCTACTGTATCGTTGTCATGGGGACATATAGTCTATGTCTATATAAGGTCTACTGTATCGTTGTCATGGGGACATATAGTCTATGTCTATATCAGGTCTACTGTATCGTTGTCATGGGGACATATAGTCTATGTCTATATAAGGTCT
>JAPXFY010000024.1:1620000-1635000 GCA_030674185.1 Monoplex corrugatus
TTGAAAGAACTGTCAGAGAGTGTGTGGGGTGTGTGTGTGTGTGTTGTGTGTGTGTGTGTGTGTGTGTGTGTGTGTGTGTGTGTGTGTGTGTTGTTGTGTGTGTGTGTGTGTGTGTGTGTGAGAGTGTGTGTGTGTGTGTGTGTGCGTGTGTGTGTGAGTGTGTGTGTGTGGTGTGTGTGTGTGTGTGTGTGTGTGTGTGTGTGTTGTGTGTGTGAGTGTGTGTGTGTGTTTGTGTGTGTAAGTGTGTGTGTGTGTGTGTGTGTGTGTAGTGTGTGGTGTGTGTGTGTGTGTGACTCTGTGTGTGTGTGTGTGTGTGTGTGTGTGTGTGTGACTGTGTGTGTGTGTGTGTGTGTGTGTGTGTGTGTGTGTGTGTGTGTGTGTGTGTGTGTGTGCCCGCCCAATGAAAGGGGTTGTGCACTGCTGTCCTCTCACCAGCTGCTGTTGCACTCTACATCTTCATCCGTCCATTAAACCCCATCGCCGTCTCACCCTCTCAGCCTCTCAGTCTCTGTCTGGCTTTATACCTAAAATCACATAGTATACACACATACGCACACCCACCCACACCACACACACACACCACACACACACACACACACACACACACACACACACACACCACACACACACACACACACACACACACACTCCACAACAATACATTACACACACACATTTACTCCTCAACAATACATTACACACACACACACACACACACACACACACACCACACACACACACACACACACACACACACACACACACACACACTCCACAACAATACATTACACACACACACGCACACACACACACACACTCCACAACAATACATTACACACACACACGCACACACACACACACACACACTCCACAACAATACATTAACACACACACACACACACACACACACACACAACACACACACACACACACACACACACACACCACACACAACACACACACACACACCACACACGCGACACAGAGGGACGACAACAATAAAAACGACGTCTGCCAAACGACAGCGGGTTCCCTCTGCCACCTGCCTCCATACCCCCACCTTCACCTCACCTCCACTCCCCTCCAGCCCCTTGCTACCATGTCTTTGTTGCTTGTGCTTGATTCACCCCCCCCCACCACCTCCACCATCTCTCCACCGCTTATCCCCCCCCCCCCCCTGGCTCTCTTTCTTTCTTCCTCTCTCTTTCGCTTAAACCCCCCTTCCCTCTAACGTTTCAGTACTGCTCCCCCTGCAAAGTTTCTCTGGGTCTCTCCCTGTCTGTCTCTTTCACACACACACACACACACACACACACACACCCCCCAACCTTCCAATTCTCTCATTGGTTCTGTTAAGGCCCCCCCCCCCCCTCCGCATAATAATTTTGTGCCCCCCCATCCCACCTCCCCCTTCCCAGCAGTCAGGTTTCCTCCCGATGTCTTTTGTTCTTAAAGCCCCCATCCAGGTCGCATGGTAGAATAATTTATTTATTACTGAGTCGCCTGTACTATTAGAGAATTAACCCTTTGCCACCTGCACCCTATCTACCAACTGCAAAAACTTAACCTTTGACTCCTCACCCTATCCACCAGCTTCCTGTAGGAAACTGGTGGATAGGGTGAGGGAGTCAAAGGGTTAAGTTTTTGCTCTTCAAGCATGGTTGACAAAGAAGGATGCTGTTGGACAGGCTGCAGGAGTCAAAGGGTTAAAAGGAAAAAAGTCTGGGCTGGTTTTGCTTTCCTATTGGTTAGTTGGATTGAACTGTCCAGATGTAGCTGTAGGGGGTGTGTGTTTGCATGGTTGTGCGTGGGTGCGTGGGTGCATGTGTGTGTGTGTGTGTGTGTTTGGTTCCATTCCAGTTCAGTATATCAGGGTGTTGCCGATTTTCATGTGTAAAGCTTTATTAACCGTTTGACTCCCACACTAGATTCACCAACTGCAAAAACCTGACCCTTGGACTCCCTCACCCTATCCACCAGCTTCCTGCAGGAAGATGGTGGATAGGGTGAGGGAGTCCAAGGGTTAACTTTTTGCTTTGCTAGCATGGTTGACAATGCAGGATGTTGGTGGACAGGGTGTTAGAGTCAAAGGGTTAAGGACTATGTGTGTGCTTGTGTAGTGTCAGTTTTTCTGTTTCTGCTCTCTCTGTCAGTCTCTCCCCTCTCTGGTTGTCTTCAGCTCTCTGTTAGTCTCTGTTCTCTCTCTTTCTTTTTCTTTCTCTCTCAGTCTCTGTTTTCTGTTGCTAGTGTTTGTCTTTCTGTTCTGTCTCTGTGTCACTAGTGTCAGTGTCCGTCTCCTGTTCTCTGTCAGTCTTTCTGTGTTCACTCAGTTTCTGCCTAATGTTCTCTCTGTCAGTCTGTGTTCTCTCTCTGTCAGTGTCAGTCTGTCTTTTCTCTTCTCTCTGTCAGTCTCTGTGTTCTCTATCAGTTTGTCTCCTGTTGTGTCTGTCATTCTCACTCTGTATTCGCTGTCAGTCTGTCTTCTGCTCTCTCTGTCATTCTCACTCTGTGTTGTCTATCAGTCTGTCTTCTGCTCTCTGTGTCAGTCTGTTTGGCTGTCTCTGTCAGTCTCTGTTCTGTTCTCTCTGTCAGTCTCTGTGTTCTTTTTCTATCAGTCTGTCTTCTGCTCAGTCTGTCAGTCTCATTTTGTGTTCTCTATGAGTCTGTATTCTGTTCTGTCTGTCAGTCTCTGTGTTCTTTCTCTGTCAGTCTGTCTTCTGTTCTGTCTGTCAGTCTCTGTGTTTTCTCTGTCACTGTGTCAGTCTGTCTTCTGTTCTGTCTGTCAGTCTCTGTGTTCTCTATCAGTCTGTCTTCTGTTCTGTCTGTCAGTCTCTGTGTTCTCTATCAGTCTGTCTTCTGGTCTGTCTGTCAGTCTCTGTGTTCTCTATCAGTCTGTCTTCTTGCTCTGTCAGTCTCTGTGTTCTCTATCAGTCTGTCTTCTGGTTCTGTCTGTCAGTCTCTGTGTTCTCTTATCAGTCTGTTTTTCTGCTCTGTCAGTCTCTGTGTTCTCTATCAGTCTGTCTTCTGGTCTGTCTGTCGGTCTCTGTGTTCTCTATCAGTCTGTTTCTGTTCTGTCTGTCAGTCTCTGTGTTCTCTATCAGTCTGCCGCTTTTGTTCTGTTCGTCTGTCAGTCTGTGTTCTTTCTCTCTATCAGTCTGTCTTCTGTTCTGTCTGTCAGTCTCTGTGTTCTCTATCAGTCTGTCTTCTGGTCTGTCTGTCAGTCTGTGTTCTCTATCAGTCTGTCTTCTGGTCTGTCTGTCAGTCTCTGTGTTCTCTATCAGTCTGCCTTTTGTTCTGTCTGTCAGTCTGTGTTCTTTCTCTATCAGTCTGTCTTCTGTTCTGTCTGTCAGTCTCTGTGTTCTCTATCAGTCTGTCTTCTGGTCTGTCTGTCAGTCTGTGTTCTCTATCAGTCTGTCTTCTGGTCTGTCTGTCAGTCTCTGTGTTCTCTATCAGTCTGTCTTCTGCTCTGTCTGTCTCTGTTCTGCTCTCTCTGCCAGTCTGTGTTCTCTCTCTATCAGTCTGTCTTCTGCTCTCTGTGTCAGTCTCTGTGTTCTCTATCAGTCTGTCTGCTTTCTCTGTCAGTCTCTGTTCTGCTCTCTGTGTCAGTCTCTGTGTTCTCTATCAGTCTGTCTTCTGCTGTCTGTGTCAGTCTCTGTGTTCTCTATCAGTCTGTCTTCTGCTGTCTGTGTCAGTCTCTGTGTTCTCTCTCTATCAGTCTGTCTTCTGCTCTCTGTGTCAGTCTCATGTGTTCTCTATCACTGTATCAGTCTGTCTGCTTTCTCTGTCAGTCTCTGTTCTGCTCTCTGTGTCAGTCTCTGTGTTCTCTATCAGTCTGTCTTCTGCTGTCTGTGTCAGTCTCTGTGTTCTCTATCAGTCTGTCTTCTGCTCTCTGTGTCAGTCTCTGTGTTCTCTATCAGTCTGTCTGCTTTCTCTGTCAGTCTCTGTTCTGCTCTCTGTGTCAGTCTCTGTGTTCTCTATCAGTCTGTCTTCTGCTGTCTGTGTCAGTCTCTGTGTTCTCTCTCTATCAGTCTGTCTTCTGCTCTGTGTCAGTCTCTGTGTTCTCTCTCTATCAGTCTGTCTTCTGCTGCTGTTCAGGTGTCCAGTTCTCTGTGTTCTCTCCTCTATCAGTCTGTCTTCTGCTCTCTGTGTCAGTCTCTGTGTTCTCTATCAGTCTTCTGCTCTCTGTGTCAGTCTCTGTGTTCTCTCTCTATCAGTCTGTCTTCTGCTCTCTGTGTCAGTCTCTGTGTTCTCTCTCTATCAGTCTGTCTTCTGCTGTCTGTGTCAGTCTCTGTGTTCTCTCTCTATCAGTCTGTCTTCTGCTCTCTGTGTCAGTCTCTGTGTTCTCTATCAGTCTTCTGCTCTCTTGGTCAGTCTCTGTGTTCTCTCTCTATCAGTCTGTCTTCTGCTGTCTGTGTCAGTCTCTGTGTTCTCTATCAGTCTGTCTTCTGCTCTCTGTGTCACTGTCACAGTCTCTGTGTTCTCTATCAGTCTGTCTTCTGCTCTCTCTGTTAGTCTCTGTGTTCTCTCTCTCTCAGTCTCTGTCAGTCTGTGTTTTCTCCTGTTCTCTCTGTCAGTCTCTGTGTTCTGTCTCTGTCAGTTTCTGTCTCTTGACTCTTTGTCAGTCTCTGTCTCCTGTTCTCTCTGTGTCATTCTCTGTCTCGTGTTTTCTTGGTCAATCTGTGTTCTCTCTTTGTCCGTGTGTTCTCTCTCTGTGTGTCCGTGTATTCTCTCTCTCTGTCCGTGTGTTCTCTGTCTGTCTCCTGTTCTCTCTGTCGGCCTGTGTTTTCTCTCTATCAGTGTCTGTCTCCTGTTCTGTTAGTGTCTGTCTCCTGTTCTGTCTGTCACTAGTGTCAGTCTGCATTTTCTCTCTATCAGCGTCTGTCTCCTGTTCTGTCAGTGTCTGTCTCCTGTTCTGTCAGTCTGTGTTTTCTCTCTATCAGTGTCTGTCCCCTGTTCTGTCTGTCAGTCTCTGTGTCCCCTGAGTATAGGTCTCTGTCACAAATCAACACATACATGTATAATATATGCACACACACAAACACACGTACAGTTTTTTTTTCAGTGTGTGTGTGTGTGCGTGCGTGCGTGTGTGTTCTTGCACATACTTGCATGAGTGCATGCTTTCATATATATATATACATGTGGGATGTGTGTGTGTGTATGTGCATGTACTTGTTGTACACATGGACATGCGTGAATAGTTTTCCAGTTAATATTACTTAGTACAAATAATGATAATAATAATTACAATATACAACACTTGCTGAAGGTTCTGGTTCTGCTCTTTAATGATTTAAAAGGTTTTCTTCCTTGCTGGGTATTTTTTTGAGTAGGGTGTGTGTGTGTGTGTGTGTGTGTGTGTGTGTGGTGTGTGTGTGTGTGTGTGTGTGTGTGTGTGTGTGTGTGTGTGTGGTGCATGTATGTGTGAGAAATCCTTTGCTCTTTTATATGTTTGTGAGAGACAAAATGGAGAAAATAGTTTACTTGTATTAGGCCAGCGATCTTTACTACAAAGATCCCCCCCCCCCCCCCTCCGAAAAAACAACAGAGAATGGTGTGAATCTGGCCAGACACCATCTCCAACCAGCAACTACTTGTCCAATGCAATCAAGAGAGTGTGGGTACTGTCTTGATTATGGCTACTATCAGCATGAAAAGATAAGGTAGTGTGGGTACTATCTTGATTTTGGGTACTAACTACTATCAGCATGAAAAGGTAAGGAAGAGAGAGTAGACCCATCAGCCAAACTTAACCCTTTGATTGAACAAAAACTTAACCCTTTGATAGAGTTAGGGAGTCAAAGAGCTAAGTTTTTGCTACTGGCGGATAGTGTGCGGGAGTCAAAAGGGTTAAGATGACAGAAAGAGTGAGAGAGAGAGAGAGAGAGACAGAGAGAGACAGAGAGAGAGCGTGAGAGAGAGAGTGTGAGCGAGAGAGAGAGAGGCCTGTAGATAGCCTATCTACTTACGGGATAAAGATAAATTCGGGATGAATTTATGTGTGTGTGTTTATGTGTGTATATGAATGTGTACATATATCATATATATGTATTGCAACAAAATACTTGTTTTTCTACATTTTGTTAGATCTGTTGATTATGCATTGTATACATTTCAAGATGTTTGTAAATGTTATGTATTCGAAAATGAATAAAAACAAATTAAAAAAAATTGGGATAAATTCGGTCAACCAGGAGAACCTGTGGATACCTAGTTCTAACATCAAAGTCTTCTGGGTGAAGGGTTTAAATCAGAGACAATCAGACATGATTTACTGATATGATAATGATGGGGGAGAGAGGGAACATAATCATCACTGTCCCTATCATATGACAGGGGTGTTGATGTTTCTCAGATGGGTATTGATGTTTCTCAGAAAATGGGTTTGTCAGCTGGAGAATGGAAAGCTTAGTGGAACAGTGGCCTAGGCAAGGGTGGCAGTGGAGTGGTGGTAGCCGCTTCAGACCCCAGCTGGTTGTTTTAAGAGAGAGAGAGAGAGGAGAGGAGAGAGAGAGAGAGAGAGAGGTCTTTGAAAAGAGAGAGAGAGGAGTAGTCTTTGGAAGACAGAGAGAGGAGCAGTCTTTGGAAGATAGAGGAGTAGTCTTTGGAAGAAAGAGAGAGAGGAGTAGTCTTTGGAAGATAGCGAGAGAGGAGTAGTCTTTGGAAGAAAGAGAGAGGAGAAGTGGATTGTTTTTTTGTTTTCATTTGATAGTCAGTCCCCAGACAATGACTCAGGGTAAGCAAGACAAGACAAAGCAATGAGGGAAGATATTTTTTTTTCATCTACAGGTGAACCTGTCTTCCTAGGTCTGTGTACAAATCCACAACTTGAGTCAGTGGCCTGGGTTTGAAACATGGACCATTACTTCCTAGGTCTGTGTGAAAATCCATATAACTAAATCATCCACCTAGGTTTGAAACACAAACCATTACTTCCTAGGTCTGTGAAAATCCATATAACTAAATCACCCACCTAGGTTTGAAACATGGACCATTACTTCCTAGGTTATTGTAAAAATCCACAACTGAGTCAGTGGCCTGAGTTTGAAACAGGGACTTTTGCATCCTAGGTCTGTGAAAATCCACAGTTGAACCACTCACCCGGGTTTGAAACAGGAACCTGTACTTCCTGCTTTGTGTGAAAATCTACAATTGTACACTCACCCGGGTTTGAAACAGGAACCTGTACTTCCTGCTCTGTGTGAAAATTACAATTGTACACTCACCTAGGTTTGAAACAGGAACCTGTGTACTTGCTAGATCTGTGTGAAAATCTACAACTGAACACCCACCTAGGTTTGAAACAGGGACCATTACTTCCTAGTCTGAAAATCTGTAACTGAACACCCACCTAGGTTTGAAACAGGGACCCTTACTTCCTAGTCTGAAAATCTGTAACTGAACACCCACCTAGGTTTGAAACAGGGACCCTTACTTCCTAGTCTGAAAATCTGTAACTGAACACCCACCTAGGTTTGAAACAGGGACCCTTACTTCCTAGGTCTGTGAAAATGTATAACTGAACTCCCACCTAGGTTTGAAACAGGGACCATTACTTCCTAGGTCTGAAAATCTAGAGTTGAACACCCACCTAGGTTTGAAACAGGGACCTGTACTTTCCTAGGTCTGAAAATCTATAACTGAACACCCACCAAGGTTTGAAACAGGAACCTGTACTTTCCTAGGTGTGTGAAAATCTAACTGAACACCCACCTAGGTTTGAAACAGGAACCTGTACTTCCTAGGTCTGTGTGAAAATCTACAACTGAACACCCACCTAGGTTTGAAACAGGAACCTGTACTTCCTGGTCTGTGTGAAAATCTACAATTGTACACCCACCTAGGTTTGAAACAGGAACCTGTACTTGCTAGCTCTGTGTGAAAATCTACAATTGTACACTCACCTAGGTTTGAAACAGGAACCTGTACTTTCCTAGGTCTGTGAAAATTTAGAGTTGAACACCCACCTAGGTTTGAAACAGGAACCTGTACTTTCCTAGGTCTGAAAATCTATAACTGAACACCCACCTAGGTTTGAAACAGGAACCTGTACTTTCCTAGGTCTGTGAAAATCTAGAGTTGAACACCCACCTAGGTTTGAAACAGGAACCTGTACTTTCCTAGGTCTGTGAAAACCTACAAACTGAAACAGGAACTCGAACTTCCAAGGTCTATGCTCAGACCAGTACAAAGCAGTCAAGGTTTTTGCAGTTGGTGGATAGGGTTCAGGGGTCAAAGGGATAAAGTTCAATACTGTAGTTAAGCGTGGATTTGATGAATGTAATGAATACTTTCTTTTTTATTTACTTGGCTCATGTGCTGTAGTTTGATTGCTGGCCTGTTATGCCCAGTGTGATGTTGTGAATCACATGTTGTAATGTGTCTTAAATGGTACTGTATCCATGTGATGTTTTGATTGAACTGTGCAATAACAATGTCATTGTGACAACAGCTTTGTTTTGTGGTGTTCAGTCTTGAAAGCATAGTGTAGCAGCGAACACAGGCGCTTGATGTTGTCAAGAAAGTGTTGTGTATCAGTGTTGTTGCTAAGAAAAAGTAGTATAGCAGTGAACACAGGCACATGGTGTGTGTTGTCATGAAAGTGCAATGTAGAAGCGAACACAGGCATGTGATTGATTTGTGTTATTGTCAAGCAAGTGTAATATAGCCATGGACACAGGCACACCATGTATAATGTATTTCTCCTGGTTGGCTCTGATCTGCCTATGGTATACCACTGAGTTTTAAAATGTCAGAACTCCCGTTGGTATATCAAGGAGACAAAAATAGACAACAGGACCAGGGCTGAGGGGGAGGGGTTTTTTTTTATGAATGTTGTGCTAAAATGAATGTTTGATGATTGCTCTCCTGTTGTGGGTGGGTGGGTGAGGTGGATGGGAAGAGAGAAGGAATAGGTGAGGTGAATGAGAGAAGGAGAGAGAGGAGATGAGATGAGAGAGAGAGAGAGAAGACGAGAGAGAGAGAGAGAGAGAGAGAGAGAGAGAGAGAGAGAGAGAGAGAGAGAGAAGAGAGAGAGAATGTGCTCCATTTGAAACAACTGATTTGAAATATTAAATCAAGAGATGAGCTTGTAACACCCTAATATTGTAATTTAATTCCAGTCTTTTTGTTGTCTTATAATCAGTGAAAGTATAATACTCTGATAGTGATACCAGTTTTTGTTGTCTTATAATCAGTGAAAGTATGATACATTGATGACAGTCTTTGTTGTCTTATAATCAGTGAAAGTATAATACATTGATACCTGTCTTTGTTGCCTTATAATCAGTGAACATATAATAATTCAATACCAGTCTTACAGTTAGTGAAAATATACTTCTTTTTTGTAGCTTTATAATCAGTAAACATATAATACTTCAATACCAGTCTTATACTAGTTGGTGAAAATATACTTCTTTGTTGCTTTATATTATAATCAGTGAACATACACTACTTCAATACCATCTTTGTTGCATATGTTATTGTTGATGATATTCAGTATCAGGTTATCTGCCCATTGCAGTAACAAAGCACATGGTGACAGGTTATCTGCCCATTGCAGTAACAAAGCACAAGTTGACAGGTTATCTGCCCATTACAGTAACAAAGCACATGTTGACAGGTTATCTGTCCATTGCAGTAACAGCACATGTTGACAGGTTATCTGTCCATTGCAGTAACAAAGTACATGGTGACAGGTTATCTGTCCATTACAGTAACAAAGCACATGGTGACAGGTTATCTGTCCATTACAGTAACAAAGCACATGGTGACAGGTTATCTGCCCATTGCAGTAACAAAGCACATGTTGACAGGTTATCTGCCCATTACAGTAACAAAGCACATGTTGACAGGTTATCTGTCCATTACAGTAACAGCACACTGGTGACAGGTTATCTGTCCATTACAGTAACAAAGCACATGGTGACAGGTTATCTGCCCATTACAGTAACAAAGCACATGTTGACAGGTTATATGCCCATTACAGTAACAAAGCACATGTTGACAGGTTATCTGTCCATTGCAGTAACAAAGTACATAGTGACAGGTTATCTGTCCATTACAGTAACAAAGCACATGGTGACAGGTTATCTGTCCATTACAGTAACAGCACATGGTGACAGGTTATCTGTCCATTACAGTAACAAAGCACATGGTGACAGGTTATCTGTCCATTACAGTAACAAAGCACATGATGACAGGTTATCTGTCCATTACAGTAACAGCACATGGTGACAGGTTATCTGTCCATTACAGTAACAAAGTACATGGTGACAGGTTATCTGTCCATTACAGTAACAAAGTACATGGTGACAGGTTATCTGTCCATTACAGTAACAAAGTACATGGTGACAGGTTATCTGTCCATTACAGTAACAAAGCACATGGTGACAGGTTATCTGTCCATTACAGTAACAGAACATGGTGACAGGTTATCTGTCCATTACAGTAACGCACATGGTGACAGGTTATCTGTCCATTACAGTAACAAAGCACATGGTGACAGGTTATCTGTCCATTACAGTAACAAAGCACATGGTGACAGGTTATCTGTCCATTGCAGTACCAAAGCACAAGGTGACAGGTTATCTGTCCATTACAGTAACAGCACATGGTGACAGGTTATCTGTCCATTGCAGTAACAAAGCACATGGTGACAGGTTATCTGTCCATTACAGTAACAGCACATGGTGACAGGTTATCTGTCCATTACAGTAACAAAGTACATGTTGACAGGTTATCTGTCCATTACAGTAACAGAACATGGTGACAGGTTATCTGTCCTTTGCAGTAACAGCAGATGGTGACAGGTTATCTGTCTATTACAGTAACAGCACATGGTGACAGGTTATCTGTCCATTGCAGTAACAGCAGATGGTGACAGGTTATCTGTCCATTACAGTAACAAAGCACATGTTGACAGGTTATCTGTCCATTACAGTAACAGAACATGGTGACAGGTTATTTGTCCATTACAGTAACAAAGCACATGGTGACAGGTTATCTGTCCATTGCAGTAACAGTACATGGTGACAGGTTATCTGTCCATTACAGTAACAAAGCACATGGTGACAGGTTATCTGTCCATTACAGTGACAAAGTACATGGTTACAGGTTATCTGTCCATTACAGTAACAAAGTACATGGTGACAGGTTATCTGTCCATTACAGTAACAAAGTACATGGTTGACAGGTTATCTGTCCATTACAGTAACAAAGTACATGGTGACAGGTTATCTGTCCATTACAGTAACAAAGCACATGGTGACAGGTTATCTGTCCATTGCATAACAGTACATGGTGACAGGTTATCTGTCCATTACAGTAACAAAGCACATGGTGACAGGTTATCTGTCCATTACAGTAACAAAGCTACATGGTGACAGGTTATTGTCCATTACAGTAACAAAGCACATGGTGACAGGTTATTGTCCATTACAGTAACAAAGCACATGGTGACAGGTTATCTGTCCATTACAGTAACAAAGCACATGGTGACAGGTTATCTGTCCATTACAGAACAAAGCACATGGTGACAGGTTATCTGTCCATTACAGTAACAGTACATGGTGACAGGTTATCTGTCCATTACAGTAACAAAGTACACGGTAACAAAAGTACATGGTGACAGGTTATCTGTCCATTACAGTAACAAAGCACATGGTGACAGGTTATCTGTCCATTGCAGTAACAAAGCACATGGTGACAGGTTATATCTGTCCATTGCAGTAACAAAGCATATGGTGACAGGTTATATGTCCATTGCAGTAACAAAGCATATGGTGACAGGTTATATGTCCATTGCAGTAACAAAAGCACATGGTGACAGGTTATCTGTCCATTGCAGTAACAAAGCACATGGTGACAGGTTATCTGTCCATTGCAGTAACAAAGCACACAACAACATGCTGTGTGGCATACAGGCCAACAAGACGGCTTGATGTAGTAGAATGCAATTTGTGTGCTAAGAGAACTGTCTTCCCTTTGTGTTGGCAAGTTTTGTTGGTATGTTATTAGAAAAAGGCTTCAATAAACAACACTTGGTTTTCGGAGCCATAAATAAGAGAACAAAGGAAAGGCTGGCTGTCTTATGTGTGTGTGTATGTGTGTGTGTGTTTGTGCGTGTGTGTGTGTTGTGCGCGCGCGCCGCGTGCGTGCGTGTATGTGTGTGTGTGTACGTGCGTGCGCGCGCACGCGTGTGTGTGTGTGTGTGCGGTGTGTGTGTGTGTGTGTGGATGCGTAGTTGGAGAGGTGTTGGGGGGGGGGGGGATGGAAGGGAGGAGGATGAATGGTGATTTGAGTTGTAGATAAAGGAGTCGAAGGTGATGAGTTGAGAAAGAAGGAGTTGAGCAGATATGAGGTGTAAGAGGATGAATGACAGTGACATTGATGGTGTAGTTTCCAACTGTCAAAGTTACTGGCTAAAGCCATGTTTCATATTTACTGTAATAAATAGCAATAATTGATATCCTGCATATACTGAACTATAGTTACAAAGAGAATGAATGGATCCATTAAAATCGACAACAAAAGAAGAGTTGGGAGGGGGTGAGAGGAGAGATATGAGAATGAGAGAGTGAAAGTGAGAGTGAAAGAGACAGAGAGAGAGTGTAAGAAAGAGAGAGAGAAGGAAAGAAAGAAAGAGAGAGAGAGAGAGAGTGAGAGTGAAAGAAAGAGAGTGAAAGAGACAGAGAGAGAGTGTAAGAAAAAGAGAGAAGGAAAGAAAGAAAGAAAGAAAGAAAGAAAGAGAGAGAGGAGAGTGAGAGAGAGAGAAGAAAGAAAGAAGAGAGAGAGAGAGAGGAGAGAGAGAGAGAGAGAGAGAGAGAGAGAGAGATTACAGTGCAACGTTTTTGTTTTTATTTTATTTTGATTTTCTCTGATGCTTGTATATATATTGTTATTTTGCCCACACAGTGCATGCAGTATGTTGCTACTCAGCGTACTCCATCGTTGGTGGGCATGCCTGCAGGTTAGTTCTTATGTCTCCATAAGCCATCATACACTGACATGACTTGTTCTTGTGTCTCCATAAGCCATCATACACTTACATGACATGTTCTTATGTCTCCATAAGCCATCACACACTGACATGACTTGTTCTTATGTCTCCATAAGCCATCACACACTGACATGACTGTTCTTATGTCTCCATAAGCCATCACACACTGACATGACTTGTTCTTATGTCTCCATAAGCCATCATACACTGACATGACTTGTTTGATTTTTGTCTCCATAAGCCATCATACACTGACATAACTTGTTTAATTTATGTCTCCATAAGCCTCATACACTGACATAACTTGTTTATTATGTCTCCATAAGCCATCATACACTGACATAACTTGTTGTTATGTCTCCATAAGCCATCATACACTGACATGAACTTGTTATTTATGTCTCCATAAGCCTCATACACTGACATAACTTGTTTTTATTGTCTCCATAAGCCATCATACACTGACATAACTTGTTATTTATGTCTCCATAAACCATCTACACTGACATAACTTGTTTATTTATGTCTCCATAAGCCATCATACACTGACATGACTTGTTGTTATGTCTCCATAAGCCATCATACACTGACATGAACTTGTTTATTATGTCTCCATAAGCCATCATACACTGACATGACTTGTTGTTATGTCTCCATAAGCCATCATACACTGACATGACATGTTATGTCTCCATAAGCCATCGATACACTGACATGACATGTTCTTATGTCTCCATAAGCCATCATACACTGACATGACTTGTTCTTATGTCTCCATAAGCCATCATACACTTACATGACTTGTTATGTCTCCATAAGCCATCATACACTTACATGACTTGTTATGTTCTCCATCAAGCATCATCCCTAACTATACATGACTGACTTGTTCTTATGTCTCCATAAGCCATCACACACTGACATGACTTGTTCTTATGTCTCCATAAGCCATCATATACTGACATGACTTGTTCTTATGTCTCCATAAGCCATCATACACTGACATGACTTGTTCTTATGTCTCCATAAGCCATCATACACTGACATGACTTGTTTATGTCTCCATAAGCCATCTACACTGACATGACTATGTTCTGATGTTGCATAAGCCTATATAATGCATGATTGTTTTGTCTCCATAAGCATTCGTCCTGAATGACTTTAAACTAAGGTACAGGATGTTTGTAATTACCTGTTTACTGTTCAGATTTGTGTTTGTGAAGGGTGGGGGTTTCCCCCATGGGATCCAGTGGGTCTCTTTAAGTATATACTTAGTTGACCCCCACCTTCTGGAAATTCTGTGCTAGAAATTTCCTCTTTTCTGTCACTCTCTTTGTTTCTTCCTTGTTGCTGTGCTTTCTGTCACTTGTATCTCATTTTCTGCCTTAATGGTCCATTCACCTGTATGTGTTCGATAAAGTTTTATGTGCTTTTTCATAGGACTGATAATTGGGTACATGTATTCAGAGCATTTTTGGCTCTAGGATGGTGAGATATGCGGAAGCAGTTTGAGGTAATTTATGCCTGTTTTTATGTATGTTTTGGTGTCCAAATGTATGCTTATATTTGTATTCAGGTGTGTTTTTTAAATTTCCCCTGTGCGATAAGTTGGACGGAGTGGTCAACGCCGGGGGCATGTCCTTAGATCATGTGCGCGAATGCATTGATATGTGTTCGTAATTTTCTTTTCTTTTCTTTTTTCCTTTTGAAGTTTTGTATGTTTTGAATGGGTTATAGCCCTGATATGACTCCACGCAATCGGCCGGGCTTTAAACAACAATAACAATAACACTTAACAGTAACAATAACTAGAGTGGGGGTGGGGTTAGGCATTAGCAGGTTTGCACATATGTATACATATAGGCCTACATGTTGACCTGGAAGACAGACAACAGTCCACTGTTTATCCACCATAGGGGAGGTCAGTCAGCAAACAAAGCCAGAACAAGATTGAGGCAGCCGAGGTGGTTTCTAAGAAGAATGTTGAGGGTTCCATGGAC
>JAPXFY010000024.1:1640000-1672500 GCA_030674185.1 Monoplex corrugatus
TGACTGTTTGCTGTAGTGTTATTTATTGTTAGTGTATGTTTGTTTTTGTGTCTTCGAGTGTTATGTTTTATTTTTTTTTTTGTTCCTTTGATTTTGTTTGGTTTATGTTGTGTAATTATGATTTTGTTGTGGTTTTCTGAATTTGGCACATGTATGGATTTTTGTTTGCATTGATGATCATTTACTGTGGTGTGCTTTTAGCTTGTAATTTATGTTCTGTTAAATTGCATTTTGCTCTGTTTTTCTTGCGTTCTTTGTTGTTATTTATTGTGTGTGTGTGTGTTCTCTTTGATGTCTTCACGTTTTGTTTCTGATTTTTTTTGTTTTGAGTTATGTTGTTTCCTCCTTCTGTCTTAGGCTTTTCTTTCTGTCTCTTCTGCCCTCCTCGTGTCTGTGTTGTTTTTCTCCAGGCCCTAGTGAATGTTGTGGGCTTTCTTTTCAGTTTTCGATGTTTGATGTGCTGGACGTTTTTTTTTTTCCTTGGTTTTCAGCCAGTCTCTGTCCCGCCGAGGCCGCCGTTGCCACGGCAGCGGCCTCTCTGTTGCTTCTACGATCTAGATTGTGTCTTTCTGGCTCCAGGGCGATAAAGACGGAAGGTACAATTCATGCTGTATTTTGCTTGAAGCCCTGTTTGGACTCCCCCACCTTCATTGAAATACACATGTACGCTTTGCTGGTTGGGTCCTGCCCTGCCCTGCCCTGCCCTTTTGCCCGCTAACATCATAAACACTAAACTTGTATGGAAACGTGGACTGTGGCATTATTACTAATCCACTAACAACTGTAACAGTGGACTGCTTTCATACTTTTAGTACAGAAGGTTACACATTCGAGTATGTACCAGCATTAAGATTTCGTTTCTAATTTTAAGATAGAATATCTGTGCACTAATTTGTTAAGTGCAAACAAACAAGTCGTAAGTACTTAGTATTGTTATAGAGTCTGATTTAAGATCTCATTTATATATGAGACAGTGTCTGCATATTTATTTGTACAGTGTATAGCATCAAAGGCTTAAGTACTTATCTATAGTATAAAATTTAATAGTGTATAGCATCAAAGGCTGAAGTACTTATCTATAATCAAAAACATGATAAGATTGCATGTACTATTTATGACACTGTTTTGGAACTGTTTTTTCAGCGTATAGCATCTAGGTTAGAAATCTATGTACTTAATCTTATTTGTAAATTTCATTGGTAACTTTTATACAGAAGTTATGCAACCTATTTCAGTGTGCAACATTGGGGTCATGAATATTAATATTATCTTATTAATAATTAACATTTGCTTATGATATTTATTCATTGTATTGTAATGAACTATTAATATATTGGAGCTAGATTTGAACAGTGAGTAATCATTTTATTTTAGATTTATAATTGTGGTAGTGTGCTGACATGATATGTAACCATTATATTAGATAATATTAAATAATTAATGAATTACAACTACATTTGAATGTGTTGATAGTAATTTGAGATTAGATCTGTACTTGTAACAGTGTACTTACATTAATATTTACTGATCATATTAGAATAATATTGAATTATTAGTTCACTACTACTGCATTTGAATAGCTGATAATAATTTGACTTAGGTCTGTATCGTAACAGTGTACTGACATAATAGTTGCATGAGTATTTTAGAAATATTGAATTATTGATTCGCTACTACTGCATTTGAATACTTGATAATAATTTGACATTAGATCTCTACTCATAACAATGTACTCATACTTACGTAATATTTAGTGTTTATATTAGGTAATGTTGAATTATCATTCACTGCCACTAGTCATTTGAATATATTGTCAATAATAATTTGACTTTAGATTTATACTCATAACAGTGTACTTACATAATTTTTACTGATAATATTAGGTAATATTGATTTATTATTCACTGCTTCTAGTCATTTGAATTATCAGTAATAATTTGACATTAGATCTGTACTCATAACAGTGTACTTACATAATTTTTACTGATTATATTAGGTAATATTGAATTATTATTCACTGCTTCTACTTCTAGTCATTTGAATTGTCAGTAATAATTTGACATTAGATCTGTACTCATAACAGTGTACTTACATAATTTTTACTGATTATATTAGATAATATTGAATTATTATTCACTGCTTCTACTTCTAGTCATTTGAATTGTCAGTAATAATTTGACATTAGATCTGTACTCATAACAGTGTACTTACATAATTTTTACTGATTATATTAGATAATATTGAATTATTATTCACTGCTTCTACTTCTAGTCATTTGAATTGTCAGTAATAATTTGACATTAGATCTGTACTCATAACAGTGTACTTACATAATTTTTACTGATTATATTAGATAATATTGAATTATTATTCACTGCTTCTACTTCTAGTCATTTGAATTGTCAGTAATAATTTGACATTAGATCTGTACTCATAACATTGTACTTACATAATTTTTACTGATTATATTAGGTAATATTGAATTATTATTCACTGCTGCTAGTCATTTGAATTGTCAGTAATAATTTGATATTAAATCTGTTCTCATGACAGTGTGCTTACTTGATGTGTACTCATTATACTACAAGTACTGAATTAGTAATTAATTGCCTGCTTGTAGCTCAATGATTAACCATTTCTCTCCTGCATCCTGTGCATCAGCTGCAAAAACTTTGACTCCTGCACCTTATACACCAGCTGCAAAAACATAACCCTTTGACTCCTTCACCTTATTTCCCAGCTTCCTGCAGGAAGCTGGTGGATAGGGTGAATGTGTCAAACGTTAAATGTAGGAAGCTGGTGGATAGGGTGAGGGAGTCAAAGGGTTAAGTTTTTGCTTTGCTAGCATGATTGACAATGCAGGATGCTGGTGGATAGGGGGAGGGAGTCAAAGAGTTAAGTCATCTACATCTAATTTTTTGTATGGTTATATTTGCTGAAATACTAATGTTCTTGATTATTATTGTTGATCTGTATATATATTTTATATATATGTATATGTATACATACATGTATACATATATGTATGCATACATACATACATACATATACATATATACATACATACATACATACATACATACATACATACATTCATACATACATATGTACGTAGTACATACATATATACATACATGTATACATACATACATACATAATACATACTACGTACATATTACATACATAATACATACATACATACATACATACATACATACATCATACATACATACAACGTACATATATACATACATACATACATGTACCTTTTTATTACATATTTCCAAATATTTTTGTGTAAGGATTACAGTTTACAGTGACTGAAACATGGCTTTTAAATTGTTGATGCTTGTAGCACTTGAAGTAACACTGTCTTAATTACTCTAAAGGTGAAGTGTTAGTGTGTCTGTGCATGTGTGTGTATCAACGCGAGCACATGTATGTTAGTATGTGAACGTGTGTGAGTGCACGCACGCATAGTGTTAAGTCTTCTGTGAGTGTGTGCTTGTATGTGTTTGCATGCATTGGTGTGTGTGTGTGTGTGTTGGGTGTGTGTGTGTGTGTGTGTGTGTGTGTGTACAAAACACATTAACAGACCACTCTTTGACTGGCATGATGGTGGATCATTGAGGACATTGACCCTCTATTGCAAGGTCTTGAGTTTGAACTGTTGAGGTACCTAACCCTTTAACCCCCACACCCTATCCACCAGCATCTACACTGTCAACATGCTATCAAAAGAAAAACTTAACCCTGTAACTCCCGCACCCTGTCTACCAGCATCCTTACACTGTCAACATGCTATCAAAAGAAAAACTTAACCCTGTAACTCCCGCACCCTGTCTACCAACATCCTACACTGTCAACCATGCTATCAAAAGAAAAACTTAACCCTGTAACTCCTGCTTCCTGTTCACTGGCATCCTGCATTGTCAACCATACTAGCAAAAGAAAAACTTAACCCTTTCACTCCTGCACCCAGTCCACCAGCGTACTGAAATGTCGACCATGCTAGCAAAGCAGAGACTTACCCCTTTGGCTCCTGCACCCTGTCCACCAGCATACTGAAATGTCAACCATGCCAGCAAAGGAAAAACTTAACCCTTTGACTCCATCACACTGCCCACCAGCTTCCTGTTGGAAGCTGGTGTATAAGGTGCAGGAGTTAAAGGGTGAAGTTTTTGCAGTTGGTGGATATGGTGCAGGAGTCAAAGGGTGAAGTTTTTGCAGTTGGTGGATAGGGTGCAGGAGTCAAAGGGTGAAGTTTTTGCAGTTAGTGTATAGGGTGCAGGAGTCAAAGGGTGAAGTTTTTGCAGTTGTGTATAGGGTGCAGGAGTCAAAGGGTGAAGTTTTTGCAGTTGGTGGATAGGTGCAGGAGTCAAAGGGTGAAGTTTTCAGTTGGTGGATATGGTGCAGGAGTCAAAGGGTGAAGTTTTTGCAGTTAGTGTATAGGGTGCAGGAGTCAAAGGGTGAAGTTTTTGCAGTTAGTGTATAGGGTGCAGGAGTCAAAGGGTGAAGTTTTTGCAGTTAGTGTATAGGGTGCAGGAGTCAAAGGGTGAAGTTTTTGCAGTTGGTGGATAGGGTGCAGGAGTCAAAGGGTGAAGTTTTTGCAGTTAGTGTATAGGGTGCAGGAGTCAAAGGGTGAAGTTTTTGCAGTTGGTGGATAAGCGCAGGAGTCAAAGGGTTAGGGTGAGTAGAGGGTGGACATTTTTCCAATGTCGAAGGTCAAGATATATTATGTGCAGACGATAATGTTACTCACTGAGTGCTATAACCCTCAAGTATTTGTTCATGTTTAGGTGAGGGATATTGCAAATTATATAGGGATAGTATTGAGCGTGGTTATGAAGACAGCAACAATATGTGCTGTATCAGTTTGTAGCTGTTTGCTAATGGCTTGCCCTATAGCTGGTGATCATTCCATTATTTTATGACATTGTTACCCTGGCTAACATTCCATCAATTTATGACATTGTTATACCTATCAGTCTGTCTTTTTATGACATTGTTGTTATACGCCATCGTTCCATCATTTTATGACACTGTTGTTATACGCCATCGTTCCATCATTTTATGACATTGTTGTTATACACTGTCGTTCCATCATTTTATGACATTGTTGTTATACACTGTCGTTCCATCATTTTATGACATTGTTATACACTGTCGTTCCATCATTTTATGACATTGTTGTTATACACTGTCGTTCCATCATTTTATGACATTGTTGTTATACACTGTCGTTCCATCATTTTATGACATTGTTGTTATACACTGTCGTTCCATCATTTTATGACATTGTTGTTATACACTGTGTTCCATCATTTTATGACATTGTTGTTATACACTGTCGTTCCATCATTTTATGACATTGTGTTATACACTGTTGTTCCATCATTTTATGACATTGTTGTTATACACTGTTGTTCCATCATTTTATGACATTGTTGTTTATAACACTGTCGTTCCATCATTTTATGACATTGTTGTTATACACTGTGTTCCATCATTTTATGACATTGTTGTTATACACTGTCGTTCCATCATTTTATGACATTGTTGTTATTACACTGTCGTTCCATCATTTTATGACATTGTTGTTATACACTGTTGTTCCATCATTTTATGACATTGTTGTTATATCACTGTTGTTCCATCATTTTATGACATTGTTGTTACATTATGACATTTTATCACTGTTGTTCCATCATTTTATGACATTGTTGTTATACACTGTTGTTCCATCATTTTATGACATTGTTGTTATACACTGTTGTTCCATCATTTTATGACATTGTTGTTATACACTGTGTTTCTCATTTTTTATGACATTGTTTAACTGTGTTCACATTTTTGACTGTATACACTGTCGTTCCATCATTTTATGACATTGTTGTTATACACTGTTGTTCCATCATTTTATGACATTGTTGTTATACACTGTTGTTCCATCATTTTATGACATTGTTTTATACACTTTTTTTTTTTTTTTTTGGGGACATTTTCATGTTGCATTTTAGGCGATGGTGAATTTAGAGTAAGGTCGGTCAAAGGTTTTTGCGTTGTGTTGGTGCAGTCAAGGTAGTTTGTTGAAGGTGCGTCAAATATTTGCTTGTGTATAGTGCATCAAAGTGATTTGTTATAAGGGAGTCAAAGTTATGAGAGAGTAATTTCTTTCATATTAGACATAGTTTGTAACAAGTTGTTCATTATGAGATTTGTTATAAGTGTATTATTTTAAGACATTGTTATCATGTTGTTATCCCTATATGTGTTCATATTTGAATGTACCTGTCTTCCACATTATGACATGTTATACCTTTCGTCTTTTTATGACATTGTTTTATACCCTGTTCACATTTATGAACTGTTTAACATCGTCCATCATTTTATGACATTGTTGTTATACCGTCGTTCCATCATTTATGCATTGTTGTTATACCTGTTCCATCATTTTATGAATTTATACACTGTCGTCCATCATTTTATGACATTGTTATACACGTCGTTCCATCATTTTATGACATTGTTGTTATACACTGTCGTTCCATCATTATGACATTGTTGTATACACTGTTGTTCCATCATTTTAGACTGTTTACAGTTGTTCCATTATGCATTGTTGTTCATGTCATCATTTGACATTGTGTTATACACTGTGTTCCTCATTTTAGACATGTTTATACCTGTGTTCCCATTTTAGACTTGTTGTTACACTGTTGTTCCATCATTTATGACATTGTTGTATACACTGTGTTCATCATTTTATGACATTGTTTAACACTGTTCCATCATTTTAGAATGTTGTTATACACGTTGTTCCATCATTTATGACATTGTTGTTATACACTGTGTTCCATCATTTTATGACATTGTTATACACTGTTGTTCCATCATTTTATGACATTGTTTTATACACTGTCGTTCCATCATTTTATGACATGTTGTTATACACTGTGTTCCATCATTTTATGACATTGTTTTATACACTGTGTTCCATCATTTTATGACATTGTTGTTATACACTGTTGTTCCATCATTTTATGACATTGTTGTTATACACTGTTGTTCCATCATTTTATGACATTGTTGTTATACACTCTGTGTTCCATCATTTTATGACATTGTTGTATACACTGTTGTTCCATCATTTTATGACATTGTTGTTATACACTGTTTTCCATCATTTTATGACATGTGTTATAAACTGTTGTTCCATCATTTTATGACATTGTTGTTATACACTGTTGTTCCATCATTTTATGACATTGTTGTTATACACTGTTGTTCCATCATTTTATGACATTGTTGTTATACACTGTTGTTCCATCATTTTATGACATTGTTGTTATACACTGTC
Source organism: Monoplex corrugatus (assembly GCA_030674185.1). Lineage (NCBI taxonomy): Eukaryota > Metazoa > Mollusca > Gastropoda > Littorinimorpha > Ranellidae > Monoplex > Monoplex corrugatus. The sequence continues at coordinate 1,647,361 of JAPXFY010000024.1, forward strand.
GTTCCATCATTTTATGACATTGTTGTTATACACTGTGTTCCATCATTTTATGACATTGTTGTTATACACTGTGTTCCATCATTTTATGACATTGTTGTTATACACTGTTGTTCCATCATTTTATGAGACATTGTTTTATACACTGTTGTTTCCATCATTTTATGACATTGTTGTTATACACTGTCGTTCCATCATTGTCTTTATGACTGTGTTCGTTCTCATTGCATGTTATACTTTCTTTATCTTTTTGTTCCATCTTTGACATTGTATACTGTCATCTTTTACTTGTTTACTGTTCATATTAGACATGTTATCTTTCATCATTAGAATTTATGTTCCATATTTTGACTTGTTATCTGTTCACTTATACATTTACGTTCATATTATGACATTTAAGGATATTTTATGCTTGTATACTTTCCTATTTGACTGTTATACCTGTTCATTTATCATTTTACTGTTTCATTTTGACATTGTTATCCTGTTTCCACATTATGACTTGTTAACGTTCATCATTTGACTGTTTTACGTTCATCATTTATGACATTGTTTACCTGTTTCCATCTTATGACTTGTTATACCTGTGTTCATCATTTATGACATTGTTTTATCCTTTCTCATTATGAATTGTTTTTTCATCATTTTGACTGTTATACCTGTTCCATCATTATGACATTGTTTACTGTTTCCTCTTATGACTTGTTATGTTTCCATCATTTATGACATTGTTTACCTGTTCCATCTTAGAATTGTATACCTGTTTCCATCTTTGACATGTTATCTTTCATATTTTATGACTTGTTATCCTGTTCCATCATTTTATGATTGTTACGTTCATATTTATGACATTGTTATCTGTTTCCATCATTTTGACATTGTTATACCTTTCATCTTTATGACATTGTTATACCTTTTCCATCATTTGACATGTTATACCTGTTTCATCATTTATGACTTGTTACTGTTTCCATCATTTTGACATTGTATACGTTTCATCTTATGACATTGTTTATACTTTCCATCATTTTAGCATTGTTATCCTGTTCATCATTTAGACATTGTATCTGTTCCATCATTTATGACATTGTTATCTGTTTCCATATTTTATGAATTTATACTTTCCATCATTTTATGCATGTTTATGCTTTCATCTTTTATGACATTGTTTACCTGTTTCCTCTTATGACTTGTTACTTCTTCATCATTTATGAATTTATACCGTTTCATATTTATGACATTGTTACTGTTCATCATTTTATGACATTGTTATACGTTCTTCCTTTAGACATTGTTTACCTGTCTATTTTATGACATGTTATACCTGTTTCCACATTATGACATTGTATCTGTTCTTTATGAATGTTTACCTGTTCTCTTTTTGCATTGTTACTGTATTCATCATTTTATGACATTGTTATACACTGTTTCCATCATTTTATGACATTGGTTATACACTGGTTCTTCCATCATTTTATGACATTGTTTATACACTGTCTTCTTCCATCATTTTATGACATTGTTATACACTGGTTCTTCCATCATTTTATGACATTGTTTATACCTGTTCATTCATCATTTTATGACATTGTTTTATACCTGTCTTCTTCCATCATTTTATGACATTGTTTACACTGTCTCATTCCATCATTTTATGACATGTGTTATAACTGTGTTATCATTTTCCATATTTTTTGACATTGTTACACGTTCATCATCATTTTATGACATTGTTGTTATACCTGTTCTTCCATCATTTTATGACATTGTTACCTGTTTTCCATCATTTTATGACATTGTTTATACCTGTTATCCATCATTTTATGACATTGTTATACGCTTCATTCTCATTTTATGCATTGTTAACTTGTTATTCATCATTTTATGACATTTTATACATGTTTCATTCCATTCATTTATGACATTGTTATACACTTTTCATTTTTATGACATTGTTTACTGCTTCTTCCATCATTTTATGACATTTGTTATACGCTATCATTCCATCATTTTATGACATTGTTTATACCTGCTTCATTCCATCATTTTATGACATTGTTATTGTCTATCACCATCTTTTATACATTGTTATACATGTTATTCCATCATTTTTCATTTTATACCTGTTATTCATCATTTTATGACATTGTTTACTTCTTCATTTCATCATTTTATGACATGTTATACCGCTCATTCCTCATTTATGACATTGTTTACCTGGTTCATTCCATCATTTTATGACATTGTTGTACCTGGCTCATTCCATCATTTTATGACATTGTTATACCTGCTTCATTCCATCATTTTATGACATTGTTATACCGTCTATCATTCCATCATTTTATGACATTGTTATACCTGGCTTCATTCCATCATTTTATGACATTGTTATACCTGGCTTCATTCCATCATTTTATGACATTGTTATACCAGGCTTCATTCCATCATTTTATGACATTGTTATACCTGGCTTCATTCCATCATTTTATGACATTGTTATACCTGGCTATCATTCCATCATTTTATGACATTGTTATACCTGGCTTCATTCCATCATTTTATGACATTGTTATACCTGTCTTCATTCCATCATTTTATGACATTGTTTGATACCTGTCTATCATTCCATCATTTTATGACATTGTTATACCTGGCTTCATTCCATCATTTTATGACATTGTTATACCTGGCTATCATTCCATCATTTTATGACATTGTTATACCTGGCTTCATTCCATCATTTTATGACATTGTTATACCTGGCTTCATTCCATCATTTTTACATATGATATCCTGCTTATACCATCATTTATGACATTGTTATACCAGGCTTCATCCATCATTTTATGACATTGTTATACCTGCTTCATTCCATCATTTTATGACATTGTTATACCTGGCTTCATTCCATCATTTTATGACATTGTTATACCTGGCTTCATTCCATCATTTTATGACATTGTTATACCTGTCTTCCATCATTTTTATGACATTGGTTATACCTGTCTCTTCCATCATTTTATGACATTGTTATACTGGTTTTCCATCATGTTTATGAATTGTGTATTATGTGTCCTATTTTATGACATGTTTATGTCGTTCCATATTTATGACATTGTTGTACGCTTCATTCCATCATTATGACATTGTTATATGGTTCATCATTATGAATAGTTTATTTGTTCATCTTAGATTTATAGTTTTTCATCATTATGATGTGTACTGTACCTAAGATTACATTATGGTATTGTTCATCTAGATTATATGTTGTATGTTCCCATCATTATGATTGTTATCTGTTATATATAATGTATTATCCTAATACATCATGTATTGTTCATCTAGATTATATGTATGTACTGTCACCTAAATTACAATTATGTATTGTTCATCTAGATTATATGTATGTATGTTACACCTAAATTACAATTATGTATTGGGCGTTAGATTATTATAAGTATGTATTTTACACCTAAAATTACAATTATGTATTGGGCAGTTAGATTATTTAGTATGTATTTTACACCTAGATTACAATTATGTATTGGGCAGTTAGAGTTAGATTATTATAAGTATGTATTTTACACCTAGATTACAATTATGTATTGGGCAGTTAGATTATAAAGTATGTATTTTACACCTAGATTACAATTATGTATTGGGCAGTTAGATTATTATAAGTATGTATTTTTACACCTAGATTACAATTATGTATTGGGCAGCTAGATTATTATAAGTATGTATTTTACACCTAAATTACAATTATGTATTGGGCAGTTAGATTATTATAAGTATGTATTTTACACCTAGATTACAGATGATTATGTTTTGTTTGGCAGATTCCAGGTATGTATTGTGCACCTAGATTACAAGTGAGTATGTATTCTGCATCTAGATTACAAGTATGTATTTTGTTTCTAGATTTCTGTGTCAGCACCATACAGGGGACTGATTACTGTTGTTAGCACTATACAGGGGACTGATTACTGTGTTAGCACCATACAGGGGACTGATTACTGTTGTTAGCACCATACAGGGGACTGATTACTGTGTTAGCACTATACAGGGGACTGATTACTGTGTTGTTAGCACCATACAGGGGACTGATTACTGTGTATGTAGCACCATACAGGGGACTGATTACTGTTGTTAGCACCATACAGGGGACTGATTACTGTGTTGTTAGCACCATACAGGGGACTAGATTACTGTGTTGTTAGCACCATACAGGGGGACTGATTACTGTTGTTAGCACCATACAGGGGACTGATTATACTGTTTGTTAGCACCATATAGGGGACTGATTACTGTGTTAGCACTATACAGGGGACTGATTACTGTTGTTAGCACCATACAGGGGACTGATTACTGTATTGTTAGCACCATACAGGGGACTGATTACTGTTGTTAGCACCATACAGGGGACTGATTACTGTATTGTTAGCACCATACAGGGGACTGATTACTGTTGTTAGCACCATACAGGGGACTGATTACGTGTGTTGTTAGCACCATACAGGGGACTGATTACTGTTGTTAGCACCATACAGGGGACTGATTACTGTTGTTAGCACCATACAGGGGACTGATTACTGTGTTAGCACCATACAGGGGACTGATTACTGTTGTTAGCACCATACAGGGGACTGATTACTGTATTGTTAGCACCATACAGGGGACTGATTACTGTGTTAGCACCATACAGGGGACTGATTACTGTTGTTAGCACCATACAGGGGACTGATTACTGTGTTAGTACCATACAGGGGACTGATTACTGTTGTTAGCACCATACAGGGGACTGATTACTGTTGTTAGCACCATACAGGGGACTGATTACTGTTGTTAGCACCTACAGGGGACTGATTACTGTTGTTAGCACCATACAGGGGACTGATTACTGTTGTTAGCACCATACAGGGGACTGATTACTGTTGTTAGCACCATACAGGGGACTGATTACTGTGTTAGCACCATACAGGGGACTGATTACTGTTGTTAGCACCATACAGGGGACTGATTACTGTTGTTTAGCACCATACAGGGGACTGATTACTGTATTGTTACACCATACAGGGGACATTGCTGTGTTGTTAGCACCATACAGGGGACTGATTACTGTTGTTAGCACCATACAGGGGACTGATTACTGTTGTTAGCACCATACAGGACTATACTGGATGTTACACTAGATTTGTTAGCACCATACAGGGGACTGATTACTGTTGTTAGCACCATACAGGGGACTGATTACTGTTGTTAGCACCATACAGGGGACTGATTACTGTTGTTAGCACCATACAGGGGACTGATTACTGTGTTGTTATCAATACAGGGGACTGATTACTGTGTTAGCACCATACAGGGACTGATTACTGTGTTAGCACTATACAGGGGACTGATTACTGTTGTTAGCACCATACAGGGGACTGATTACTGTTGTTAGCACCATACAGGGGACTGTTTACTGTGTTGTTAGCACCATACAGGGGACTGATTACTGTTGTTAGCACCATACAGGGGACTGATTACTGTTGTTAGCACCATACAGGGGACTGATTTACTGTGTTTGTTAGCACCATACAGGGGACTGATTACTGTTTATATGTATTGTAGCATATAACAGGGGACTGATTACTGTGTTGTTAGCACCATACAGGGGACTGATTACTGTTGTTAGCACCATACAGGGGACTGATTACTGTTGTTAGCACCATACAGGGGACTGATTACTGTGTTGTTAGATATATTAACAGGGGACTGATTACTGTTGTTAGCCACCATATACAAGGGGACTGATTACTGTGTTACATGTGATATGTGTTGCTAGCACCATACAGGGGACTGATTACTGTGTTGTTAGCACCATACAGGGGACTGATTACTGTTGTTAGCACCATACAGGGGACTGATTACTGTTGTTAGCACCATACAGGGGACTGATTACTGTGTTGTTAGCACCATACAGGGGACTGATTACTGTGTTGTTAGCACCATACAGGGGACTGATTACTGTGTTAGTATCATACAGGGGACTGATTACTGTGTTGGTATCATACAGGGGACTGATTACTGTGTTAGTATCATAAGGGGACTGATTACTGTGTTGGTATCATACAGGGGACTGATTACTGTGTTGGTATCATACAGGGGACTGATTACTGTGTTGTTAGCACATACAGGGGACTGATTACTGTTGTTAGCACCATACAGGGGACTGATTACTGTTGTTAGCACCATACAGGGGACTGATTACTGTGTTAGTATCATACAGGGGACTGATTACTGTGTTGGTATCATACAGGGGACTGATTACTGTGTTAGTATCATACAGGGGACTGATTACTGTGTTGGTATCATACAGGGGACTGATTACTGTGTTGTTAGCACCATACAGGGGACCAAATTCTTTATCAGTTTAATGGTAAGGTCTTTGTCAGTTTAATGATAAGGTCTTTGTCAGTTTAATGATAAGGTCTTTGTCAGTTTAATGATAAGGTCTTTGTCAGTTTAATGATAAGGTCTTTGTCAGTTTAATGATAAGGTCTTTGTCAGTTTAATGATAAGGTCTTTGTCAGTTTAATGGTAAGGCCTTTGTCAGTTTAATGGTAAGGTCTTTGTCAGTTTAATAGTAAGGTCTTTGTCAGTTTAATGATAAGGTCTTTGTCAGTTTAATAGTAAGGCCTTTGTCAGTTTAATAGTAAGGCCTTTGTCAGTTTAATGATAAGGTCTTTGTCAGTTTAATGGTAAGGTCTTTGTCAGTTTAATGATAAGGCCTTTGTCAGTTTAATGATAAGGTCTTTGTCAGTTTAATGATAAGGCCTTTGTCAGTTTAATTGTAAGGCCTTTGTCAGTTTAATAGTAAGGCCTTTGTCAGTTTAATGGTAAGGCCAAAAAACGGTGTTGATGCTCATAGAGTATTGTGCTGTGTATCATCACTGTATGCCTACATTGTTAATATACATATACAGATGCTGACTGTATAAAGTGTGTGTAGGTGTGTTTGGCTTCCACCACCACCCTCCCCCAAATGATATATAAAATGTGTGTAGGTCTGTTTGGCTTCCACCACCACCCTCCCCCAAATGATATATAAAATGTGTGTAGGTCTGTTTGGCTTCCACCACCACCCTCCCCCAAATGATATATAAAATGTGTGTAGGTCTGTTTGGCTTCCACCACCACCCTCCCCCAAATGATATATAAAATGTGTGTAGGTGTGTTTGGCTTCCACCACCACCCTCCCCCAAATGATATATAAAATGTGTGTAGGTCTGTTTGGCTTCCACCACCACCCTCCCCCAAATGATATATAAAATGTGTGTAGGTCTGTTTGGCTTCCACCACCACCCTCCCCCAAATGATATATAAAATGTGTGTAGGTCTGTTTGGCTTCCACCACCACCCTCCCCCAAATGATATATAAAATGTGTGTAGGTCTGTTTGGCTTCCACCACCACCCTCCCCCAAATGATATATAAAATGTGTGTAGGTCTGTTTGGCTTCCACCACCACCCTCCCCCAAATGATATATAAAATGTGTGTAGGTCTGTTTGGCTTCCACCACCACCCTCCCCCAAATGATATATAAAATGTGTGTAGGTCTGTTTGGCTTCCACCACCACCCTCCCCCAAATGATATATAAAATGTGTGTAGGTCTGTTTGGCTTCCACCACCACCCTCCCCCAAATGATATATAAAATGTGTGTAGGTCTGTTTGGCTTCCACCACCACCCTCCCCCAAATGATATATAAAATGTGTGTAGGTCTGTTTGGCTTCCACCACCACCCTCCCCCAAATGATATATAAAATGTGTGTAGGTCTGTTTGGCTTCCACCACCACCCTCCCCCAAATGATATATAAAATGTGTGTAGGTCTGTTTGGCTTCCACCACCACCCTCCCCCAAATGATATATAAAATGTGTGTAGGTCTGTTTGGCTTCCACCACCACCCTCCCCCAAATGATATATAAAATGTGTGTAGGTCTGTTTGGCTTCCACCACCACCCTCCCCCAAATGATATATAAAATGTGTGTAGGTCTGTTTGGCTTCCACCACCACCCTCCCCCAAATGATATATAAAGTGTGTGTAGGTCTGTTTGGCTTCCACCACCACCCTCCCCCAAATGATATATAAAATGTGTGTAGGTGTGTTAGACTTCCACCACCACCCTCCCCCAAATGATATAGAATGGAATAATGATCTGTTGCCATGTTGAATGCAACAAGCGTGCATTCAACGTGGACTGTTTGTACGCTGTAGATGAAATTAGTGTAAATAATTTTTCTTCTTATCATTATTGTTATTATTATTATTATTATTATGATTATTATTATTATTATCATTGTTGTTGTTGTTGCTATTATTATAAATAGTAGTAGTATATCATTTAAGGGTTTGTGTCATACAAATTTGGGAGGAAAGGAGAGAAGAAGGAATGTTGAAGGAGAGTGGATGTATTTGTGTGTGTTGTGTGTGTGTGTGTGTGTGTGTGTGTGTGTATGAGAGAGAGAGAGAGAGAGAGAGAGAGAGAGAGAGAGAGAGAGAGAGAGAGAGAGAGAGGAGAGAGAGAGAGAGAGTGAGTGAGTGTGTGTTAAATGGAGCTTCGTATGTGGCAAGATGTGGGGAAGTCTGCTGTAAGGAATGATGTGTGGGAAAATACGGATTTCACTCACCCTGAATAGTAAATTGTTACCAATCCTGACATTTGTAATTATTGTCTGATCATTTGAGTTAGTCATGGTTTTGATTATACATCTGCATTTTGTGTCATCTCTTGGCGCCTTGCATGGACCACTGTGTTTGGCTTTGAACAATTTATGGGTCATGATCTTGCTTACAATGAATAGTGTATCACATTTGTAATGTAGAACATGATCAGCATGGCAAGTATTTGGTGTGTGTATGTGTGTGTGTGTGTGTGTGTGTGTGTGTGTGTGTGTGTGTGTGTGTGTGTGTGTGTATGTGTGTGTATGTGTGTGTGTGTGTGTATGTTTGTGGTGTGTGTGTGTGTGTGTATGGTGTGTGTGTGTGTGTGTGTGTGTTGTGTGTGTGTGTGTGTGTGTGTGTGTGTGAGTGTGTGTGTGTGTGTGTGTGTGTGTGTGTGTGTGTGAGTGTGTGTGTGTGTGTGTGTGTGTCAGTTATGGTGTGCATTTAACTCCATGTTTGAATATTCATGATTTATGTGTAGTTGTTGTATATGTTGTGTTTGTATATCTAATATTCTTTTTGTTAAGAACATTTTTGTCAGAAGGGAACTTGGGTATGCGTGAACATGTGTGTGTGTGTGTGTGTGTGTGTGTGTGTGTGTGTGTGTGTGTGTGTGTGTGCATGGGCAGTGTGCGTGTGTGTATGTGTACACACACGTTATGAAAGGGACAGGTGTAAAATTTCCTTCGCAATTTTATAACAAGTAATCTGATGATAGTTTGAATTTATGTATGCATTTTGCACAGTGGACTTTTGCAGACAGTTGTAACAAATGCTGGCAACAGGTGTGTGTGTGTGTGTGTTGGGGGTGTTTGTTGGCGGTGGGTGGTGGGATATATGGTGGGTGGTCTGTTATGAGAAGAAAAAGGGAAGTTGTCACCCAAAGATAGAGTGGACAATTTGTTTTGTTGTTTACAGGTATGATTTAATAATAAATTAGCTTTAGACTTTTTTTGTTTTTGAAAAAAAAAGGTAATGATATTGATAAGCTTTCAACATTTCTGTTTTTCAAAAAAAAAAACGAAAAAAAAAACGTATTCATTAATTTTTTTCATCGTTCAGTGCTTATCCAAAACAGGGACTGCTGTATAATGAGAAAGAAGGAAAGTGGATGGATGAATGTCGTCAAGTCATTAATGACATCTTCTGCCTCTCTTACCTGTGTCCTACATGTGCGCAGAGCAACACTTCTGGAGACATTAAGCAACTGAAATGGAGAAAATTTCATTTACAGTAAACATGATGATAAAGACATTTAAATGTATATTGTGTCTCGTGAGAGATGGTTGGAAATGATTAGTTAGATAATGTGATACCCTTCTGTGGTAATGGTTAACACATCCCTGTAAAAAGTGATTCTCCGCTGTGGTATGGTTAACACATCCCGTAAAAAGTGATTCCCCTTTATGGTAATGGTTTAACTCATCCCTGTAGAAAGTGATTTCCTGCTGTGGTAATGGTTAACCCTTTGACTCCGCACCTATCCACCAGCACCCTCCATTGTCACCATCATCCTGCTCGCAAAGCAAAGACTTAACCCTTTGACTCCCTCACTCTATCCACCAACTTCCTGCTGGACGCTGATGGATAGGTGTGAGAGACACGGATAAGTTTCTGTAGTTAGTGGATAGGGTGCGGAGTCAAGGGTTAACACATCCTGTAAAAAGTGATTTCCCTCTGTGGTAATGGTTAACACATCCCTGTAAAAAGTGATTCCCCTCTGTGATAATGGTTAACACATCCTGTACAAAGTGATTACCCTTTATGGTAATGGTTAACACATCCCTGTAAAAGTGATTCCCATGTGGTAATGGTTAACACATCCTGTAAAAAGTGATTGTCCCTTATGGTAATGGTTAACACATCTGTAAAAAGTGATTTCCCGCTGTGTAATGGTTAACACATCCTGTAAAAAGTGATTTCCCTTTATGGTAATGGTTAACACATCCCTGTAAAAAGTGTTTTCCCTTCTATGGATAATGGTTAACACATCCCTGTAAAAAGTGATTCCCCTCTGTGGTAATGGTTAACACATCCCTGTAAAAAGTGATTACCCTCTGTGGTAATGGTTAACACATCCCTGTAAAAAGTGATTTCCCTTTATGGTAATGGTTAACACATCCCTGTAAAAAGTGATTCCCTCTGTGGTAATGGTTAACACATCCCTGTAAAAAGTGATTCCCTTTATGGTAATGGTTAACACATCCCTGTAAAAAGTGATTTCCGTTTGGTAATGGTTAACACATCCCTGTAAAAAGTGATTTCCCCTTTGGTAATGGTTAACACATCCCTGTAAAAAGTGATTCCCCTCTGTGGTAATGGTTAACACATCCCTGTAAAAAGTGATTTCCCGCTGTGGTAATGGTTAACACATCCCTGTAAAAAGTGATTACCCTTTATGGTAATGGTTAACACATCCCTGTAAAAAGTGATTCCCCTTGTGGTAATGGTTAACACATCCCTGTAAAAAGTGATTTCCCTTAGGTAATGGTTAACACATCCCTGTAAAAAGTGATTTCCCTTTATGGTAATGGTTAACACATCCCTGTAAAAAGTGATTTCCCGCTGTGGTAATGGTTAACACATCCCTGTAAAAAGTGTATTTCCCTAGTGGTAATGGTTAAACACATCCCTGTAAAAAGTGATTCCCCTCTGTGGTAATGGTTAACACATCCCTGTAAAAAGTGATTTCCCGCTGTGGTAATGGTTAACACATCCCTGTAAAAAGTGATTTCCCTCTGTGGTAATGGTTAACACATCCCTGTAAAAAGTGATTTCCCTTTATGGTAATGGTTAACACATCCCTGTAAAAAGTGATTCCCTTGTGGTAATGGTTAACACATCCCTGTAAAAAGTGATTTCCCCTTTATGGTAAATGGTTAACACATCCCTGTAAAAAGTGATTTCCCTTATGGTAATGGTTAACACATCCCTGTAAAAAATGATTTCCCGCTGTGGTAATGGTTAACACATCCCTGTAAAAAGTGATTCCCTCTGTGGTAATGGTTAACACATCCCTGTAAAAAGTGATTTCCCTTGTGGTAATGGTTAACACATCCCTGTAAAAAGTGATTCCCCTGTGGTAATGGTTAACACATCCCTGTAAAAAGTGATTTCCCCTGCTGTGGTAATGGTTAACACATCCCTGTAAAAAGTGATTTCCCTTTATGGTAATGGTTAACACATCCCTGTGATTCCCGCTGTGGTAATGGTTAACACATCCCTGTAAAAAGTGATTACCCCTGTGGTAATGGTTAACACATCCTGTAAAAAGTGATTCCCCGCTGTGGTAAAATGTTAACACATCCCTGTAAAAAGTGATTTCCCCTGTGGTAATGGTTAACACATCCCTGTAAAAAGTGATTCCCCTCTGTGGTAATGGTTACACATCCCTGTAAATACTAAGTGAAATGTCTAACATCCTGTGAAAAATGACCCCTTGGTAAGTAACACATCCCTGTAAAAAGTGATTCCCCTTATGGTAATGGTTACACTCCCTGTAAAATGTTATCCCTCTGTGGTAATGGATTAACCAACATCCCTGTAAAAAGTGATACCTCTGTGGTAATGGTTAACACATCCCTGTAAAAAGTGATTCCTCTGTGGTATAATTAACAACATCCCTGTAAAAGTGATTCCCTGTGTGGTAGTGATTAAAACATACCTGTAAAAAGTGATAGCTCTGTGTGGTAGTAATTAAAACATACCTGTAAAAAGTGATAGCTCTGTGTGGTAGTGATTAAAACATACTGTATAAAAGTGATAGCTCTGGTGGTAATATTAAAACATACCTGTAAAAAGTGATAGCTCGTGTGGTAGTGATTAAAACATACCTGTAAAATGATAGTCTGTGTAGTGATAAAACATCTGTAAGGTAGCTCTGTGTGTATGTATAAAACATACCTGTAAAAAGTGGATAGCTCTCTGTGGTAGTGATTAAAACATACATGTAAAAAGTGATAGCTCTGTGTGGTAGTGATTAAAACATACCTGTAAAAAGTGATAGCTCTGTGTGGTAGTGATTAAAAACATCTGTAAAAAGTGATAGCTCTGTGTGGTAGTGATTAAAACATACCTGTAAAAAGTGATAGCTCTGTGTGGTAGTAATTAAAACATACCTGTAAAAAGTGATAGCTCTGTGTGGTAGTGATTAAAACATACCTGTAAAAAGTGATAGCTCTGTGGTAGTGATTAAAACATACTGTAAAAAGTGATAGCTCTGTGGTTAGTGATTAAAACATACCTGTAAAAAGTGATAGCTCTGTGGTAGTGATTAAAACATACCTGTAAAAAGTGATAGCTCTCGTGTGGTAGTGATTAAAACATACCTGTAAAAAGTGATAGCTCTGTGGTAGTGATTAAAACATACCTGTAAAAAGTGATAGCTCTGTGTGGTAGTGATTAAAACATACATGTAAAAAGTGATAGCTCTGTGGTAGTGATTAAAACATACCTGTAAAAAGTGATAGCTCTGTGGTAGTGATTAAAACATACCTGTAAAAAGTGATAGCTCTGTGGGTAGTGATTAAAACATACCTGTAAAAAGTGATAGCTCTGTGGTAGTACTTAAAACATACCTGTAAAAAAGTGATAGCTCTGTGGTAGTGATTAAAACATACCTGTAAAAAGTGATAGCTCTGTGTGTAGTACTTAAAACATACCTGTAAAAAGTGATAGCTCTGTGGTAGTACTTAAAACATACCTGTAAAAAGTGATAGCTCTGTGGTAGTGATTAAAACATACCTGTAAAAAGTGATAGCTCTGTGTGGTAGTAATTAAAACATACCTGTAAAAAGTGATAGCTCTGTGTGGTAGTGATTAAAACATACCTGTAAAAAGTGATAGCTCTGTGGGTAGTGATTAAAACATACCTGTAAAAAGTGATAGCTCTGTGGTAGTGATTAAAACATACCTGTAAAAAGTGATAGCTCTTGTGGTAGTGATTAAAACATACCTGTAAAAAGTGATAGCTCTTGTGGTAGTGATTAAAACATACCTGTAAAAAGTGATAGCTCTGTGGTAGTGATTAAAACATACCTGTAAAAAGTGATAGCTCTGTGGGTAGTGATTAAAACATCACCTGTAAAAAGTGATAGCTCTGTGGTAGTGATTAAAACATACCTGTAAAAAGTGATAGCTCTGTGGTAGTGATTAAAACATACCTGTAAAAAGTGATAGCTCTGTGGTAGTGATTAAAACATACCTGTAAAAAGTGATAGCTTCTGTGGTAGTGATTAAAACATACCTGTAAAAAGTGATAGCTCTGTGGTAGTGATTAAAACATACCTGTAAAAAGTGATAGCTCTGTGGTAGTGATTAAAACATACCTGTAAAAAGTGATAGCTCTGTGTGGTAGTGATTAAAACATACCTGTAAAAAGTGATAGCTCTCTGCTGGTAAATGTGATATAAAAATACTGCTGTGATGGTTGTTGGTAGTGATTAAGACATTATCTGTAAAAGGAAGTCTGGGTTTGAAACTGTTTGGCTAAAAATGCTTCTGTGAAGGGAAGATTTTCCTGATTGTGCTAACACATGCTCTGTGAAGGGGAAGATTTTCCTGATTGGCTAACACATGCTTTGTGAAGGGGAAGATTTTCCTGATTGGCTAACACATGCTTTGTGAAGGGGAAGATTTTCCTGATTGGCTAACACATGCTTTGTGAAGGGGAAGATTTTCCTGATTGGCTAACACATGCTCTGTGAAGGGGAAGATTTTCCTGATTGGCTAACACATGCTCTGTGAAGGGGAAGATTTTCCTGATTGGCTAACACATGCTCTGGGAAGGGGAAGATTTTCCTGATTGGCTAACACATGCTTTGTGAAGGGGAAGATTTTCCTGATTGGCTTAACACATGCTTTGTGAAGGGAAGATTTTCCTGATTGGCTAACACATGCTCTGTGAAGGGGAAGATTTTTCCTGATTGGCTAAACACATGCTTTGTGAAGGGGAAGATTTTCCTGATTGGCTAACACATGCTTTGTGAAGGGGAAGATTTTCCTGATTGGCTAACACATGCTCTGTGAAGGGGAAGATTTTCCTGATTGGCTTAACACATGCTTTGTGAAGGGGAAGATTTTCCTGATTTCCCTGTTAATGTATTTGCAGACTGGCAAGTGCTGAACCTGCTTCGTGCGTATATCAGCGCACGCAGAACATCAAATGTGCATGTTAAAGATCCTGTCACCAGAAAAAAACACGAAAATAGAATCCGAATGCGTATTTAATACAAGCAGACAAGACAGGCACAAATTTTCGGCCAAGTGGACAGAGCAGAAGGGAAGTTTCTGTCTTTTTCTCCTGATTTTTATGTATGTTGTTTGTTCGTTTGTGATCTTATGTTTACGCTTGACAAAGGCCAGTTGGATGAAAGTTTGCGTCTGTCTTGTCTGGTTGTATTAAATACGCGTTCTGATTCTGTTTTTTTTTTTTTTTCTAGTTCCTGTTTGCTTGAACGTGGGGCGGTGGCAGTTGTTTTGGATAAAGATCCTGTAAGTCATGTCACTGTTCAAAATGACCCAGCACATACACCAGATGTGGAGTCATCAGTTCACTGTTCAGTGGCAGAACACCACAAAAGTGTGGGACAAACAGTGCGCATGCATGCAGCTGAAAAATGAATGCTTGGTATGAGGGGAAAACCGGACAAAACACATGTAGTGATATAGTGAAATTGAAACCGGAATGGATGGTTCCAGTCCACATAAAACTGGAGGGAAGTCCATTGGAAGACATCAAGAACAGCACCATGCAACTTACAACCCTCCTTCTCCACTCCCCCCACAGAAAACAAAACAAAAACAATAATATCAGTGATTAAAAAGGTATAGTAGAAAGAGGAGGAAAGAGACGGGGGGGGGGGGGGGGGGGGGGGGTGAGAAGAAAGATATTGAAAGCGCAAGATGAGCAAATGAATGTATGTGCAGGCATGCATTTGTGTATTGCGACTGTGTGTGTGTGTGTGTGTGTGTGTGTGTATGTGTGTGTGTGTGTGTGTGTGTGTGTGTGAGAGAGGCGGGGTGGGGTGGGTGGGGGGTAGGATTGCAGAAGGAATAACGGTCCTTTGAAAAAAAAAAAAAAGCCAGAAATGGCCAACAAGTGCATTGCGTTAGTGTAATTAAACATTGGGATCCTGGCCTTGCCTCTGGTATTGATCAAAGCATACCGTCATAGAAAAGTCTCCTGGCAAACAAACCAAAGCCATAGAAAATTCTACCAAGACTGGTCTCAAACTCCCGCCATCCCCTGTGGACTCCTCTGTGTGGTTTTCTTCAGGAAGACAAATAATTTCCCCTGGAAGCGCAGACAATGTCAGCATGCTGAGGTGCTGTTGTTATGACCATGGTAGGAACAAAGTTGGGTTAGTATTATTGTGTTATTATTATTGGAAAACAAAAATGTTATGACCATGGTAGGAACAAAGTTGGGTTAGTATTATTGTGTTATTATTATTGGAAAACAAAAATTTTTATGACCATGGTAGGAACAAAGTTGGGTTAGTATATTGTGTTATTATTATTGGAAACAAAATGTTATGACCATGGTAGGAACAAAGTTGGGTTAGTATTATTGTTTATTATTATTGGAAAACAAAAATGTTATGACCATGGTAGGAACAAAGTTGGGTTAGTATTATTGTGTTATTATTATGGAAAACAAAAATGTTATGACCATGGTAGGAACAAAGTTGGGTTAGTATTATTGTGTTATTATTATTGGAAAACAAAAATGTTATGACCATGGTAGGAACAAAGTTGGGTTAGTATTATTGTGTTATTATTATTGGAAAACAAAAATGTTATGACCATGGTAGGAACAAAGTTGGGTTAGTATTATTGTGTTATTATTATTGGAAAACAAAAATGTTATGACCATGGTAGGAACAAAGTTGGGTTAGTATTATTGTGTTATTATTATTGGAAAACAAAAATGTTATGACCATGGTAGGAACAAAGTTGGGTTAGTATTATTGTGTTATTTTATTGGAAAACAAAAATGTTATGACCATGGTAGGAACAAAGTTGGGTTAGTATTATTGTGTTATTGTTAGTGGAAAACAAAAATGAAAAGACATTATTGTTTTGTTTTGTACTAAGATTCTTTTATGAGATATCAGTGAGAGGCAAGGCAGTGTTAAGCCAGACATCCCCTTTGACTGACAGTGTCTAGCCATTATGGATAGTCTGTGAGTATGGTGGTGCTGGCAATGAATCAGTAAAACACAACAAGACAAGGCAAACGCAAATTTTCGGCCAACCAGCCTTTGTCAAGCGCGAATGCACGGTCACAAACAGACCACAAACAACACCAAACAACAGATAATAAGAAGAGGGCTAAAAACTTCCCTGTCGCCTCGTCCAGTGGAGCAAACCAAACAACAGATAATAAGAAGAGGGCTAAAAACTTCCCTGCCGCCTCGTCCAGTGGAGCAACCAAACAACGATGATAAGAAGAGGGCTAAAAACTTCCCTGCCGCCTCGTCCAGTGGAGCAACCAAACAACAGATGATAAGAAGAGGACTAAAAACTTCCCTGCCGCCTCGTCCAGTGGAGCAACCAAACAACGGATAATAAGAAGAGGACTAAAAACTTCCCTGCCGCCTCGTCCAGTGGAGCAACCAAACAACGGATAATAAGAAGAGGGCTAAAAACTTCCCTGCCGCCTCGTCCAGTGGAGCAACCAAACAACGGATAATAAGAAGAGGACTAAAAACTTCCCTCGCCGCCTCGTCCAGTGGAGCAACCAAACAACGGATAATAAGAAGAGGACTAAAAACTTCCCTGCCGCCTCGTCCAGTGGAGCAACCAAACAACGGATAATAAGAAGAGGGCTAAAAACTTCCCTGCCGCCTCGTCCAGTGGAGCAACCAAACAACAGATAATAAGAAGAGGCTAAAAACTTCCCTGCCGCCTCGTCCAGTGGGAGCAACCAAACAACGATAATAAGAAGAGGGCTAAAAACTTCCCTGCCGCCTCGTCCAGTGGAGCAAACCAAACAACAGATGATAAGAAGAGGACTAAAAACTTCCCTGCCGCCTCGTCCAGTGGAGCAACCAAACAACAGATGATAAGAAGAGGACTAAAAACTTCCCTGCCGCCTCGTCCAGTGGACCTGGACGAGGCAGCAGGGAAGTTTTTAGTCCTCTTCTTATTATCCGTTGTTTGGTGTTGTTTGTGGTCTGTTTGTGACCGTGCATTCGCGCTTGACAAATGCCGGTGGGCCGAAAATTTGCGTTTGTTTTGTCTTGTTTGTTTGGTGCGCGCTTACTTTGGTTTGCTTCTTCTTATGGTTCCTGTTTGCTTGGGCGTGGGCAGTCACACTTGTTTTGGATCTAATGAACCGGTAGTTTCTGTTTGTTTGTATTTTGCCTTATGCCTGGTAAACCTGTCGTAAAAATGTCACAAAAAGAACATTCTAGATAAAATCAGTCAGACATGCGGAACCGTAAAACTGTTCAGACTTAACTAACACTCATTTTTAAATCACAGTGACTGGAATTCTCCTTCAGATCATAACAGCTTTGAAAAACGTCTTCTGATCAGTTGTTTCAATAATTATTTTGTTTTTAAATACTCTGTTCTGCAACATTAACAGACAATAAAATAATCGTACATGTAAAAAATAAAGTGATGGGCCCAGTCCAATTATCCTGGGGGAAGAGGGGGGGGGGGGGTAGGAGAAATAATTACATATTGAAAAAGTGATAGACCCAGTCAAATGATTCAAGGGGAAGTAAGGGAGGGGTGGTGGTGGTGGTGTGGGGTAGGGGAGGGGGAGAGAAATAATTACATATTATAAAAAGAAGTGATAGGACCAGTCAAATTATCCTGGGGGGGGGGGGGGTAGAATTAATTACAGACAGGTTTATGTAAAATCTGTGAGAGGCCCCGTCAAACTATCCAATTACAGACAGGTTTATGTGAAATAAGTGATAGGCCCCGTCAAACTATCCAATTACAGACAGGTTTATGTGAATGAAATAAGTGAGAGGCCCCGTCAAACTATCCAATTACAGACAGGTTTATGTGAAATAAGTGATAGGCCCCGTCAAACTATCCAATTACAGACAGGTTTATGTGAATGAAATAAGTGATAGGCCCCGTCAAACTATCCAATTACAGACAGGTTTATATGAATGAAATAAGTGATAGGCCCCGTCAAACTATCCAGTTACAGACAGGTTTATGTGAATGAAATAAGTGATAGGCCCCGTCAAACTATCCAATTACAGACAGGTTTATGTGAAATAAGTGAGAGGCCCCGTCAGACTATCCAATTACAGACAGGTTTATATGAATGAAATAAGTGAGAGGCCCCATCAAACTATCCAATTACAGACAGGTTTATGTGAAATAAGTGAGAGGCCCCGTCAAACTATCCAATTACAGACAGGTTTATGTGAATGAAATAAGTGAGAGGCCCCATCAAACTATCCAATTACAGACAGGTTTATGTGAATGAAATAAGTGAAGGCCCCGTCAAAACTATCCAATTACAGACAGGTTTATGTGAATGAAATAAGTGAGAGGCCCCGTCAAACTATCCAATTACAGACAGGTTTATGTGAATGAAATAAGTGAGAGGCCCCTCAAACTATCCAATTACAGACAGGTTTATGTGAATGAAATAAGTGAGAGGCCCTGTCAAACTATCCAATTACAGACAGGTTTATATGAAATAATGAGGAATATCCAATGAGTTAGATGAAATAGGAGGCCCCAGTCAAACTATCCAATTACAGACAGGTTTTATTATGGAATGAAATAAGTGAGAGGCCCCGTCAAACTATCCAATTACAGACAGGTTTATGTGAATGAAATAAGTGAGAGGCCCCGTCAAACTATCCAATTACAGACAGGTTTATGTAATGAAATAAGTGAGAGGCCCCATCAAACTATCCAATTACAGACAGGTTTATATGAATGAAATAAGTGAGAGGCCCCTGTCAAACTATCCAATTACAGACAGGTTTATGTGAATGAAATAAGTGAGAGGCCCCGTCAAACTATCCAATTACAGACAGGTTTATGTGAATGAAATAAGTGAGAGGCCCCATCAAACTATCCAATTACAGACAGGTTTATGTGAATGAAATAAGTGATAGGCCCCATCAAACTATCCAATTACAGACAGGTTTATATGAATGAAATAAGTGAGAGGCCCCGTCAAACTATCCAATTACAGACAGGTTTATGTGAATGAAATAAGTGAGAGGCCCCTGTCAAACTATCCAATTACAGACAGGTTTATGTGAATGAAATAAGTGAGAGGCCCGTCAAACTATCCAATTACAGACAGGTTTATGTGAATGAAATAAGTGAGAGGCCCCATCAAACTATCCAATTACAGACAGGTTTATTGATATAGTGAAGTGAACATCATAAGTTGAGAAATATGAGCAGCCCGTCAAACTATCCAATTACAGACAGGTTTATGTGAATGAAATAAGTGAGAGGCCCCCGTCAAAGTATTAATTTCACAATTACAGACAGGTTTATGTGAAATATAAGTGAGAGGCCCCTGTCAAACTATCCAATTACAGACAGGTTTATGTGAATGAAGTAAGTGAAGGCCCTGTCAGACTATCCATTACAGACAGGTTTATGTGAATAATAAGTGAGAGGCCCCGTCAAACTATCCAATTACAGACAGGTTTATGTGAATGAAGTAAGTGATAGGCCCTGTCAAACTATCCAATTACAGACAGGTTTATGTGAAATAAGTGAGAGGCCCCGTCAAACTATCCAATTACAGGACAGGTTTATGTGTGAAATAAGTGAGAGGCCCCGTCAAACTATCCAATTACAGACAGGTTTATGTGAATGAAATAAGTGAGAGGCCCGTCAAACTATCCAATTACAGACAGGTTTATGTGAATGAAATAAGTGAGAGGCCCCGTCAAACTATCCAATTACAGACAGGTTTATGTGAATGAAATAAGTGAAGGCCCTGTCAAACTATCCAATTACAGACAGGTTTATGTGAATGAAATAAGTGAGAGGCTCCGTCAGACTATCCAATTACAGACAGGTTTATGTGAATGAAATAAGTGAGAGGCCCTGTCAAACTATCCAATTACAGACAGGTTTATATGTAATGAAATAAGTGATAGGCCCTGTCAAACTATCCAATTACAGACAGGTTTATGTGAATGAAATAAGTGAGAGGCCCCGTCAGACTATCCAATTACAGACAGGTTTATGTGAAATAAGTGAGAGGCCCTGTCAAACTATCCAATTACAGACAGGTTTATATGAATGAAATAAGTGAGAGGCCCTGTCAAACTATCCAATTACAGACAGGTTTATGTGAAATAAGTGAGAGGCCCCGTCAAACTATCCAATTACAGACAGGTTTATGAATGAAATAAGTGAGAGGCCCTGTCAAACTATCCAATTACAGACAGGTTTATGTGAAAATAAGTGAGAGGCCCCTGTCAAACTATCCAATTACAGACAGGTTTATGTGAAATAAGTGAGAGGCCCTGTCAAACTATCCAATTACAGACAGGTTTATATGAATGAAATAAGTGAAGGCCCTGTCAAACTATCCAATTACAGACAGGTTTATGTGAAATAAGTGAGAGGCCCCGTCAAAACTATCCAATTACAGACAGGTTTATGTGAAATAAGTGATAGGCCCTGTCAAACTATCCAATTACAGACAGGTTTATAGTGAATAGTGAAGGTCAAATATAGTAAGGTTGTAATAGGGCCCCGTCAAACTATCCAATTACAGACAGGTTTATGTGAATAAATAAGTGAGAGGCCCCGTCAAACTATCCAATTACAGACAGGTTTATGTGAATGAAATAAGTGATAGGCCCCGTCAAACTATCCAATTACAGACAGGTTTATGTGAATGAATAAGTGAGAGGACCCTGTCAAACTATCCAATTACAGACAGGTTTATGTGAATGAAATAAGTGATAGGCCCCGTCAAACTATCCAATTACAGACAGGTTTATGTGAATATGGGAATAAATATCATAACGTTGTGAATAAGTGGGCCCCGTCAAACTATCCAATTACAGACAGGTTTATGTGAATGAAATAAGTGAAGGCCCTGTCAGACTATCCAATTACAGACAGGTTTATGTGAATGAAATAAGTGAGAGGCCCGTCAACTATCCAATTACAGACAGGTTTATGTGAATGAAATAAGTGAGAGGCCCCGTCAAACTATCCAATTACAGACAGGTTTATGTGAATGAAATAAGTGAGAGGCCCCGTCAAACTATCCAATTACAGACAGGTTTATGGTGAAATAAGTGAGAGGCCCCGTCAAACTATCCAATTACAGACAGGTTTATGTGAATGAAATAAGTGATAGGCCCCGTCAAACTATCCAATTACAGACAGGTTTATGTGAAATAAGTGATAGGCCCCGTCAAACTATCCAAGAGAAAGGTTGGAGGGGGGGGGGGGGGGGGGTCGAGGAGGAATTACATATTAAAAAAAAAATGATAGCACCAGTCAAATTATCTTAGGGGAGGAAAGTTGGCATGGGGGGGGGGGGGAGGAAGAGAAATAATTACATATAAAAAGAAGTGATAGGACCAGTCAAATTATCTTAGGGGAGGAAAGTTTGGGGGGGGGGGGGGAGGGTGAAGAGAAATAATTATGTATAAAAAGAAGTGATAGGACCAGTCAAATTATCTAAGGGGAAGGAGGGGGGAGGTGAGATAATTACAGAAACATGTGAAATAAGTGATAGGACCAGTCAAATTGTCCAAGGGAAGGTGGGGGATGGGGGGAGGGGGTATGTTTTTTTTAAGATCCCTGTGCCAAGATGGATTGGTCTTTGGAATTGTGTGCGTGAATGCATTGATATGTACGCTTAATTTTCTTTTCCTTTTTTTTTTTTCCCCCCCTGTTGAAGTAGTTTGTATATTTTGAAACGATTATAACCCTGATATGGCTCTACGCAGTCGGCTGGGCTTTAAACAAAAACAGTAACAATAGATTGAACCAGTAGAGAGAGAGAGAGAGAGAGAGAGAGAGAGAGAGAGAGAGAGAGCTTCTGTAATGAACATTTGTTTGTTTGTTTCTTCTTGCGTGGCTTCCACGTTGAGTATAATGATGTAGATATAGTTCATTGTCGTTCTGGCCTGACTAGTCACACAGCTACAGCTGGCTTTTGAGGTGTTGCCATAGAGACCAGGCTCTCTTGTATTTAATCTACGTCACTTGCTTTCTTTGCTAAGTGGTGTGTGTGTGTGTGTGTGTGTGTGTGTGTGTGTGTGTGTGTGTGTGTGTGTGTGTGTGTGTGTGTGTGTTATGTGTGTTGTGTGTGTGTGTGTGTGTGTGTGTGTGTGTGTGTGTGTGTGTGTGTGTGTGTGTGTGTGTGTGTGTGTGTGTGTGTGTGTGTGTGTGTGTGTGTGTGTTGTGTGTGTGTGTGTAGGCGTGGCGTAGGGATGGGGGATGGGGTGGGGATTGGCAGTATGTGTGTGTATGGACGTAGATGGTGCGTGTGCGTGTGTGTGTGTGTGTGTGTGTGTGTGTTAGGTTGAGGGGGGAGGGGACAGACGTTGAGGCTATTGGTACAGTCAAACAAGTTGTTTTCATGGATTGAGTTTGTGTAGTATGGTGTGCAAGTTGTTTTCAAGTATTGAATGTGTGTACCGGTAGTGTGATGTACAAGTTGTTTTCATGTGTTGTGTGTATGTAGTAAGATGTACAACTACAAGTTTTCATGTATTTCGTGTGTATTATGATGGACCAGTTGTTTTTGTGTATTGTGTGTGTGTAGTAAGATGTACATGTTTTCGTGTGTTGTGTGTGTACTTTGATGTGTGTGTAGTATGATGTATTGTATCAAGTGTTTTCATGTGTTGTGTGTGTACTTTGATGTGTGTGTAGTATGATGTATTGTATCAAGTGTTTTCATGTGTTGTGTTGTGTACTTTGATGTGTATGTAGTATGATGTATTGTATCAAGTGTTTTCATGTGTTGTGTGTGTACTTTGATGTGTATGTAGTATGATGTATTGTATCAGTGTTTTGTGTGGTGTACTTTGATGTGTGTTAGTGTGATGTATCAAGTGTTTTCATGTGTTGTGTGTGTACTTTGATGTATATGTAGTGTGATGTATCAAGTGTTTTCATGTGTTGTGTGTGTACTTTGATGTGTGTGTAGTATGATGTATCAAGTGTTTTCATGTGTTGTGTGTGTACTTTGATGTGTGTAGTGTGATGTATCAAGTGTTTTCATGTGTTGTGTGTGTACTTTGATGTGTTGTAGTATGATGTATTGTATCAAGTGTTTTCATGTGTTGTGTGTGTACTTTGATGTATATGTAGTATGATGTATGTATCAAGTGTTTTCATGTGTTGTGTGTGTACTTTGATGTGTGTGTAGTATGATGTATTGTATCAAGTGTTTTCATGTGTTGTGTGTGTACTTTGATGTGTGTGTAGTATGATGTATTGTATCAAGTGTTTTCATGTGTTGTGTGTGTACTTTGATGTGTGTGTAGTATGATGTATTGTATCAAGTGTTTTCATGTGTTGTGTGTGTACTTTGATGTGTGTGTAGTATGATGTATTGTATCAAGTGTTTTCATGCATGGTGTGTGTGTGTCAAGTTGGCCTTGTCTCTCATGGCACCTTTCTGCAGTGCAGTGCCATCTTTACCTTGCTTTCTGGCTTTTTCCTTTTTTGAAATATTAAGGGAAGCTGTCTTTTTTCTTTTTTCCTTTTTTGAAATATTAAAGGAAGCTGTCTTTTTCCTTTTTCCTATTTTTTGAAATATTAAGGGAGGCTGTCTTTTTCCTTTTTCCTATTTTTTGAAATATTAAGGGAGGCTGTCTTTTTCCTTTTTCCTATTTTTTGAAATATTAAGGGAGGCTGTCTTTTTCCTGTTTTAAAAAAAAATATTAAGGGAAGCTGTATTTTTCTATTTTTCCTTTTTTTTGAAATATTAAGGGAAGCTGCCTTTTTCCATTTTTCCTTTTTTTTTTTGAAATATTAAGGGAGGCTGTCTCTTTCCTTTTTCCTTTTTTTGAAATATTAAGGGAGGCTGTCTTTTTCCTTTTTTTGAAATATTAAGGGAAGCTGTCTTTTTCCATTTTCCCTTTTTTTGTTGTTGAAATATTAAGGGAAGCTGTCTTTTCCTTTTTCCTTTTTTTGAAATATTAAGGGAAGCTTTTTCCTTTTTTTGAAATATCAAGGGAAGCTGTCTTTTTCCTTTATCCTTTTTTTGAAATATTAAGGGAAGCTGTCTTTCCTTTTTTTGAAATGTTAAGGGAAGTTTTTTTTTTCTTTTTTGTTGTTGAAATATTAAGGGAAGCTGTCTTTTTCCGTTTTTTGAAATGTTAAGATTTTTTCTTTCTTTTTTTGTTGAAATATTAAGGGAAGCTGTTCTTTTTCCGTTTTTCCTTTTTTTTGAAATATTAAGGGAGGCTGTCTTTTTCCAGTTTTCCTTTTT
>JAPXFY010000024.1:1677500-1685000 GCA_030674185.1 Monoplex corrugatus
TTTTTCACTTCCATGGTTTAATTAACGAAATCACGAGAGAGAAGGAGGGAGAGGGGGAGAGAGAGAGAGAGAGAGAGTATGTGTGTGTTTGTGTGTGCTTAATGTTTTTGTTTTCGCTTCCATGGTTTAATAATAGAAAATCACAAGAGAGGAGAGAGAGAGAGAGAGAGAGGAGGGAGAGAGAGAGAGAGAGAGAGAGTATGTGTGTGTGTTTGTGTGTGCTTAATGTTTTTGTTTTCGCTTCCATGGTTTAATAATAGGAAATCACAAGAGAGAGAGAGAGAGAGAGAGAGAGAGGGAGAGAGAGAGAGAGAGAGCGAGAGAGAGAGAGAGAGAGAGAGAGAGAGAGAGAGAGCATATGTGTCATTATTTGCTTGGTTATTGGAGGTCTCCGCAGTGTGGAACTGAAGTAGAGTAATGTATGCTGTTGGCTGTGCTGCCTTCATTTGTCTGTGTGTGTGTGTGTGTGCCTCTCTCACTTCTTCATCTTGTTTTTAACTTGCATGTATGCACAAAATGTAACATGCATATCTCGCATGTATGCACACATACACACCTATAGACACACACACACACACACACACACACACACACACACACACACACACACACACACACACACACACACACACACACACACACACACACATACACACACACACAGAGCAAATCTACACACAGGCAAATGCAAACACATACACACACACAGGCAAATGCAAACACATACACACACACACACACACACACACACACACACACACACACACACACACACACACACATCTCTCTCTCTCACACACTCTATCTCTCTGTCTCTCTCTCTTTCTCTCTCTCTCTCTCTCTCTGTCTTCTTCTCTCTCTGTCTCTCCTCTCTCTCTCTTTCCCCTTCTCTCTCTGTCTCCTCTCGGTCTGTCTGTCTGTCTCTCTCTGCCTCTGTTTTTCTCTCTCTGTTTTTCTCTCTCTTCTTTACCCATTCTCCTGAAGAGTTTATTAAATATTGTAACATCTGTCTCTTCTTATCTTTTCACCCTCCATTCGCCCGACTTTATTCCCCCTTTCTGCCCCCTCCCCCCTTCCCTCCATCCTTCCCCCCCCCCCCCCATTGTCCTATGGTTGACATCTGCCTGCCTACATAACTGTGTGTGACAGCCACAAATGTGGACAGGGATTTACTGCAGCATACTGAAATCTGATGGAAATGTAGTTTAACACAAACTGATATATTGTAGCATACATTGAAATCTGATGGAAATGTTGGTTTAACAACAACTGAATATTGTAGCTACATTGAATCTGTGAAATGTAAGGTTAAACAAAAACTGATATATTGTAGCATACATTGAAATCTGATGGAAATGTAGGTTTAACAACAACTGATATATTGTAGCGTACATTGAAATCTGATGGAATGTAGGTTTAACAACAAACTGATATTGTACGTACATTGAAATCTGATGGAAATGTAGGGTTTAAAACAAACTGATATATTGTAGCGACATGAAATCTGATGGAAATGTGTGGTTTAAACAACAAACTGATTATGTAGCGTACATTGAATCTGATGGAATGTAGGTTTAAACAGAAATGTATATTGTAGCTACATTGAAATCTGATGAATGTGTGGTTTAAACAACAAACTGATATATTGTAGCGTACATTGAAATCTGATGGAATGTAGGTTTAAACAACAAATGATATGTAGCGTACATGAAATCTGATGAAAGTGTGGTTTAAACAACAAACGATATATTGTAGCATACATTGAAATCTGATGGAATGTAAGGTTAAACAACAAATGATATATGTAGCGTACATTGAAATCTGATGGAAATGTGTGGTTTAAACAACAAACTGATATATTGTAGCGTACATTGAAATCTGATGGAAATGTGTGGTTTAAACAACAAACTGATATATTGTAGCATACATTGAAATCTGATGGAAATGTGTGGTTTAAACAAAACGATATATTGTAGCGTACATGAAATCTGATGGAAATTGTGGTTTAACAACAAAGATATATTGTAGCATACATTGAATCTGATGAAATTGGTTTAAACAACAACTGATATATTGTGCTACATTGAATCTGATGGAAATGTGTGGTTTAAACAACAAACTGATATATTGTAGCGTACATTGAAATCTGATGGAAATGTAGGGTTTAAACAACAAACTGATATATTGTAGCATACATTGAAATCTGATGGAAATGTGTGGTTAAACAAATGAAATTGTAGCATACATTGAATCTGATGGAAATGTGTGGTTTAAACAACAAACTGATATATTGTAGCGTACATTGAAATCTGATGGAAATGTAGGGTTTAAACAACAAACTGATATATTGTAGCATACATTGAAATCTGATGGAAATGTAGGGTTTAAACAACAAACTGATATATTGTAGCGTACATTGAAATCTGATGGAAATGTGTGTTTAAACAAGAAACTGATATATTGTAGCATACATTGAAATCTGATGGAAATGTGTGGTTTAAACAACAAACTGATATATTGTAGTGTACATTGAAATCTGATGGAAATGTGTGGTTTAAACAACAAACTGATATATTGTAGCGTACATTGAAATCTGATGGAAATGTGTGGTTTAAACAACAAACTGATATATTGTAGCGTACATTGAAATCTGATGGAAATGTAGGGTTTAAACAACAAACTGATATATTGTAGCATACATTGAAATCTGATGGAAATGTAGGTTTAAACAACAAATGATATATTGTAGCTACATTGAAATCTGGAAATGTAGGGTTTAAACAACAATGATATATTGTAGCGTACATTGAAATCTGATGGAAATGTGTGGTTTAAACAAAAACTGATATATTGTAGCGTACATTGAAATCTGATGGAAATGTAGGGTTTAAACAACAAATGATATATTTAGCATACATTGAAATCTGATGGAAATGTGATGTAAACAACAACTGATATTGTAGCGTACATGAAATCTGATGGAATGTGGTTAACACAACTGATATATTGTAGCGTACATTGAAATCTACAGCCTGTCTCCATATTACACTGCCAGCTTACATCCGTCCATTCATCCACAAACACTCTGCACCTACGACCTGGAGAGGACACTCCAGCCTCGCTACTAACACTAGTGTCGGCACAACATGGGAAGCAACAGATACCGGTGATAAGTCATTGCTCAACTGGCGTAGAGCTGACGCCAGTGGTTGTTTTTGACGGTGGGAGAGACCTTCCTGTCTTACTGGACAGCTACCGCCCACCTAAGCTGGACAGCCCCCAGCCAGTTAGCTGCTGTCCCGCCACGACCTGCCTTCTTCATTGGGTGCATGAAGATTAGGAGAAAATCTGACAAGCAGGTCGTTAATTACCGCACCAAACAAAAAGAAAAATTCAAATTCAAGAAACGGATCAGGAAAAGGATCAGCAGTGAAACTGGGCTGTTGGAATGTCCAAACAATGATGCCTGGGCTCTCCCAAGATCTGCAAGACATCAGCGACGCCAGAAAAACCGCCGTCATAAACAGCGAACTAAAGAGGCTCAATGTGGACATTGCCACTTTGCAGGAAACACGGCTGGCTGACTCAGAACACTAAAGGAAAGGGACTACACCTTCTTCTGGCAAGGAAAGAGTTCTGATGCCCCAAGAGAGCACGGAGTAGGCTTTGCAGTAAGGAACAGCCTGCTGAACATGATTGAACCAGGCAGCGGCGGTTCAGAACGACTCTTGACTCTCCGCCTCAACACCACCGAAGGCTATGTCACTCTCATCAGCGTTTATGCCCCAACTCTGTCCGCCTCTCCAGACACCAAGGATGAGTTCTACGAAAATCTTGCATCAACCATAAGGAACATCCCCAGGACAGAACAACTTGTTCTCCTGGGCGACTTCAACGCCAGAGTGGGTGCAGACAATGACTCATGGCCCTTCTGCCTCGGTTCCTTTGGAGTGGGGAAAATGAATGAGAATGGACAGCGACTGCTTGAGTTTTGTGCCTGCCATGAACTGTGCATCGCCAACTCTTTCTTCAAGACGAAGCCTCAGCACAAAGTCTCCTGGAGGCATCCCCGCTCAAAACATTGGCACCAACTGGATTTGATCCTAGTAAGACGTGCCGCTATCAAAAACATTCTCCACACTCGCTCTTATCACAGCGCAGACTGCGACACAGACCACTCTCTGGTATGTTGCAAGATCAGGCTACAACCAAAGAAGTTCCACTGCTCAAAGAAACAAGGGAACCCTCGCATTGACGTCAGCAAGATGTCTCAGCCAGATCTTGTAGAACAGTTCGCAGAGGCCTTTCAGAGAGAATACAATGCATTGCAGCCCAGAGACTCTGCCACTGAGAGATGGGAAACGCTACGAGACACCATGCACCGCATTGCTATGGCCACCTTTGGGAAGAAAACTGTGAAGTCCCACGACTGGTTTGAGGCCAAATCATCAGAGATGACTCCCACTGTTGAGGCCAAGCGTGCCGCACTCACCAAGTATAAGCGGTCACCCAGTGAGAAGAACCTGCAAATCCTCAGGGCTGCCAGAAGTAAGGTTCAGCTTAACGCCAGGCGCTGCGCAAACGAGTACTGGACAGAGCTCAGCGAAGAGATACAGAGTGCTGCTGAAAGAGGCAACATCCGAGGAATGTATGATGGCATCAAGAAGGCACTGGGACCAACACAGAGCAAGATCGCCCCCCTCAAATCCTCCACTGGGGAAGTAATCAGCAATCCTAGCCAACAGATGGAAAGATGGGCGGAACACTACTCCGACCTCTACTCCACACAGAACATGGTGTCCCCCTTAGCCCTCGATGCCATCAAGTGCATGCCGGTAATGGAAGAACTTGACGCAGAGCCAACTGCGGACGAACTCAGCAAGGCCATTGATAGCCTGGCATCAGGGAAGGCACCTGGCAACAACGGAATTCCCCCAGACCTCATCAAGCACTGCAAGACTTCTCTTCTGCACCCTTTGCACGCAGTTCTCTGTCAGTGTTGGAATGAGGGAGCTGTACCACAGGACATGAGGGACGTCAAGATCGTCACCCTGTACAAAAACAAGGGCGAAAGGAGCAACTGCAACAACTACAGAGGTATCTCGCTCCTCAGCATTGTTGGCAAAGTCTATGCTCGGGTCCTCCTAATCCGCCTGCAGAAACTGGCTGAATGCGTCTACCCGGAATCACAGTGTGGTTTTCGAGCAGAGAGATCCACGGTAGACATGGTCTTCTCCCTTCGCCAAATCCAGGAGAAGTGCAGAGAGCAGCGGATGATCCTGTATGTGGCATTCATTGACCTCACCAAGGCCTTTGACCTAGTCAGCAGAGATGGCCTTTTCAAGGCTCTCCGAAAAATCGGCTGCCCCCCCAATCTGCACAGCTTAATTGAGTCCTTCCACTCAAACATGAAAGGGATGGTGCAGTTCAACGGAAACCTCTCCAAGCCCTTCGACGTACGCAGCGGTGTGAAACAAGGCTGCGTCCTAGCCCCAACCCTCTTTGAAATCTTCTTCGCTCTCCTCCTGAGGCATGCGTTCAGCACAGCGCAAGAAGGGATCCACCTGCGGACCAGATCAGATGGCAGGCTCTTCAACCTCGCCCGCCTCAGAGCAAGGACAAAGGTCCGTGAAGCCCTCATCAGAGACATGCTATTTGCCGACGATGCCGCAGTTGTGACCCATACTCAGCGGGACTTGCAGTCACTAATGGAGCGCTTCTCCCAGGCCTGCAAAGATTTTCGTCTGACCATCAGTCTTAAGAAGACAAACGTCCTGGGCCAAGACACGCCATCTCCACCAGCCATCACCATTGATGACTACGAGCTTGAAGCCATCCATCAATTCATATATCTTGGGTCCACCATCACCGATAATCTCTCCCTTGACACAGAGGTCGACAAGAGGATCAGGAAGGCAGCCACAACACTAGCCCGCCTCACACAAAGGGTGTGGACAAATCCCAAGCTGACCACAAAGACAAAGATGGCTGTATACAACGCCTGTGTCCTCAGCACCTTGCTGTATGGCAGCGAGGCGTGGACCACGCATGCTCATCAGGAGAAAAGGCTCAATACCTTCCACCTGAGAAGCCTACGGCGCATACATGGCATTTCCTGGCAAGACAAGGTGACCAACACCGAAGTCCTAACCTGCGCTGGCCTCCCAACCATGCATACCATGCTGAGACAGCGTCGGCTGCGCTGGTTGGGCCACGTTCGCCGCATGGAAGATGGTCGCATCCAAAAGACATCCTTTATGGTGAGCTTGCCACAGGGCAGAGAAACATTGGTCGCCCACAGCTGAGATACAAAGACGTTTGCAAGCGTGACATGAAGGCGCTTGAGATCAACACTGAGTCCTGGGAGGACCTCGCAGACGACCGCAACAGCTGGAGAACTACTCTCAAGAAACAGCTGCGGATTGGTGAGGACAAACTGTCAGCTGCTGCAGCAGAAAAGCGAGTTCGCAGAAAAGGGATGACAGCCAACAGACCAGCATCAGCATACACATGCGACCGCTGCGACAGAGACTGCCTCTCTCGCATTGGTCTGTACAGTCACAGGCGACGCTGCTTGGACCAAGCAGACAGCCCATCTAGACATTAGAACGGATGTACTTTGTCCATGGTCAGTCATGACCCAAGGAGGCCTACTACATTGAAATCTGATGGAAATGTGTGGTTTAAACAACAAACTGATATATTGTAGCATACATTGAAATCTGATGGAAATGTGTGGTTTAAACAACAAACTGATATATTGTAGCGTACATTGAAATTTGATGGAAATGTGTGGTTTAAACAACAAACTGATATATTGTAGCATACATTGAAATCTGATGGAAATGTGTGGTTTAAACAACAAACTGATATATTGTAGCATACATTGAAATCTGATGGAAATGTAGGGTTTAAACAACAAACTGATATATTGTAGCGTACATTGAAATCTGATGGAAATGTGTGGTTTAAACAACAAACTGATATATTGTAGCGTACATTGAAATCTGATGGAAATGTAGGGTTTAAACAACAAACTGATATATTGTAGCGTACATTGAAATCTGATGGAAATGTAGGGTTTAAACAACAAACTGATATATTGTAGCGTACATTGAAATCTGATGGAAATGTGTGGTTTAAACAACAAACTGATATATTGTAGCATACATTGAAATCTGATGGAAATGTAGGGTTTAAACAACAAACTGATATATTGTAGCGTACATTGAAATCTGATGGAAATGTAGGGTTTAAACAAGAAACTGATATATTGTAGCGTACATTGAAATCTGATGGAAATGTGTGGTTTAAACAACAAACTGATATATTGTAGCATACATTGAAATCTGATGGAAATGTGTGGTTTAAACAACAAACTGATATATTGTAGCATACATTGAAATCTGATGGAAATGTAGGGTTTAAACAACAAACTGATATATTGTAGCATACATTGAAATCTGATGGAAATGTGTGGTTTAAACAACAAACTGATAT
>JAPXFY010000024.1:1695000-1827500 GCA_030674185.1 Monoplex corrugatus
TATGGATACATAGACAACAGAACTATAAGTTATATATGGATACATAGACAGTAACAGAACCTATAAGTTATATATGGATACATAGACAACAGTATACAGAACCTATAGTTATATATGGATACATAGACAACAGAACCTATAAGTTATATATGGATACATAGACAAAGTATACAGAACTATAAGTTAATATATGGATACCAGACAAAGTATGTAGAATGCATAAGTTAAGTGTATATATTGTTACAGTATAGAAACAACAAAGTATTAGAATGCATAAGTTAAGTGTATTATTGTTACAGTATAGATAACAACAAAGTATGTAGAATGCATAAGTTAAGTGTATATATTGTTACAGTATAGATAACAACAAAGTATGTAGAATGCATAAGTTAAGTGTATATATTGTTACAGTAAGAAACAACAAAGTATGTAGAATGCATAAGTTAAGTGTATATATTGTTACAGTATAGATAACAACAAGTATGTAGAATGCATAAGTTAAGTGTATATATTGTACAGTATAGACAACACAAGTATGTAGAATGCATAAGTTAAGTGTATGTATTGTTACAGTATAGACAACAACAAAGTATGTAGAATGCATAAGTTAAGTGTATGTATTGTTACAGTATAGATAACAACAAAGTATGTAGAATGCATAAGTTAAGTGTATGTATTGTTACAGTATAGAT
Organism: Monoplex corrugatus; assembly: GCA_030674185.1. NCBI lineage: Eukaryota > Metazoa > Mollusca > Gastropoda > Littorinimorpha > Ranellidae > Monoplex > Monoplex corrugatus. Next base: position 1,695,693 of record JAPXFY010000024.1, read on the forward strand.
AACAACAAAGTATGTAGAATGCATAAGTTAAGTGTATTATTGTTACAGTATAGATAACAACAAAGTATGTAGAATGCATAAGTTAAGTGTATTATTGTTACAGTATAGATAACAACAAAGTATGTAGAATGCATAAGTTAAGTGTATGTATTGTTACAGTATAGATAACAACAAAGTATGTAGAATGCATAAGTTAAGTGTATGTATTGTTACAGTATAGATAACAACAAAGTATGTAGAATGCATAAGTTAAGTGTATGTATTGTTACAGTATAGATAACAACAAAGTATGTAGAATGCATAAGTTAAGTGTATGTATTGTTACAGTATAGATAACAACAAAGTATGTAGAATGCATAAGTTAAGTGTATGTATTGTTACAGTATAGAAACAACAAAGTATGTAGTAATGCATAAGTTAAGTGTATGTATTGTTACAAGTATAGATAACAACAAAGTATGTAGAATGCATAAGTTAAGTGTATGTATTGTTACAGTATAGAAACAACAAAGTATGTAGAATGCATAAGTTAAGTGTATGTATTGTTACAAGTATAGACAACAACAAAGTATGTAGAATGCATAAGTTAAGTGTATGATTGTTACCAAGTTTATAAGATAACAAACAAAGTATGTAGTAATGCATAAGTTAAGTGTATGTATTGTTACAGTATAGATAACAACAAATGTATGTAGAAATAGCATAAGTTAAAAAAGTAGTATAATATTGTTACAGTATAGATAACAACAAAGTATGTAGTATGCATAAGTTAAGTGTATATATTGTTACAAGTATAGACAACAACACAGTATGTAGAATGCATAAGTTAAGTGTATGTATTGTTACAGTATAGACAACAGAACATGTCAGTAGTGTAGAAGCCATAAGGTAAGTAGAACCTCAAGCCTTTGTCACAGTGTAGGGTTTATGTACAGACTTATGGCTTTCGGCTTATGCCATAGTTTACTGGATATTTTTCCATCACATGGCATCTGAGGCATTGGTGCATATGTAATTGCTTCCGAGCGCTGAAACACTATCTGGAGAAAAAATTGAAATTGAATCTGGGAAGAATGCATTTTGCAGGAAGAATGTTTCACTGTGCATTAGAACCTGGGACCAGTTTGTTTGGAATTCATTGTCAGTTGTTTGATGAATATTTTGATTTTGTTTTTATAATTCAGAAGAAATTGAATATGAAGATTGAGTATCATCGTCACCCTCCTGATGCCTGTGACATTTTATGTTCCTGTGTCAAGGACGATTATGCCAAATGATAGTTGTGTACATGTCTGTGTCACCGTTGTCACATAAAAGTACATGCTACACAGCCGTGCTGTCACATGGGATCCTAGAAAAGGTGAGGCGTAATGGCACAGCTGTGGATTTCATCTGGCCCTAATGGAATGTCCTCACACTCCATTGCATGTAATCATGTATATTCTCCCACCAAAAAGTGTTAAAAAAGAAAAGTAGCATTTGCACCCCTGTGAGATAGATAAACAAGGTCATTTATCCCCTGTGAGATAGATAAACACGGGCATTTACACCCCTCTGAGATGGATAAACAAGGGTATTTACACCCCTCTGAGATAGATAAACAAGGTCATTTACACCCCTGTGAGATAGATAAACAAGGGTATTTACACCCCTCTGAGATAGATAAACAAGGTCATTTACACCCCTGTGAGATAGATAAGGTCATTTACACCCCTCTGAGATAGATAAACAAGGGTATTTACACCCCTCTGAGATAGATAAGGTCATTTACACCCCTCTGAGATAGATAAACAAACAAGGTCATTTACACCCCTCTGAGATAGATAAGAGCATTTACACCCCTCTGAGATAGATAAACAAGGGTATTTACACCCCTCTGAGATAGATAAACAAGGGTATTTACACCCCTCTGAGATAGATAAACAAGGGTATTTACACCCCTCTGAGATAGATAAACAAGGGTATTTACACCCCTCTGAGATAGATAAACAAGGGTATTTACACCCCTCTGAGATAGATAAGAGCATTTACATCCCTCTGAGATAGATAAACAAGGGTATTTACACCCCTCTGAGATAGATAAACAAGGGTATTTACACCCCTCTGAGATAGATAAACAAGGGTATTTACACCCCTCTGAGATAGATAAACAAGGTCATTTACACCCCTGTGAGATAGATAAGGTCATTTACATCCCTCTGAGATAGATAAACAAGGGTATTTACACCCCTCTGAGATAGATAAACAAACAAGGTCATTTACACCCCTCTGAGATAGATAAGAGCATTTACACCCCTCTGAGATAGATAAGAGCATTTACACCCCTCTGAGATAGATAAGGTCATTTACACCCCTCTGAGATAGATAAGGTCATTTACACCCCTCTGAGATAGATAAGAGCATTTACACCCCTCTGAGATAGATAAGAGCATTTACACCCCTCTGAGATAAAGGTCATTTACACCCCTCTGAGATAGATAAAGAAGGTCATTTACACCCCTCTGAGATAGATAAGAGCATTTACACCCCTCTGAGATAGATAAGGTCATTTACACCCCTCTGAGATAGATAAGGTCATTTACACCCCTCTGAGATAGATAAGAGCATTTACACCCCTCTGAGATAGATAAGAGCATTTACACCCCTCTGAGATAGATGAACAAGGTCATTTACACCCCTCTGAGATAGATAAGAGCATTTACACCCCTCTGAGATAGATAAGAGCATTTACACCCCTCTGAGATAAACAAGGTCATTTACACCCCTCTGAGATAGATAAGGTCATTTACACCCCTCTGAGATAGATAAGAGCATTTACACCCCTCTGAGATAGATAAGAGCATTTACACCCCTCTGAGATAGATAAGAGCATTTACACCCCTCTGAGATAGATGAACAAGGTCATTTACACCCCTCTGAGATAGATAAGAGCATTTACACCCCTCTGAGATAGATAAGAGCATTTACACCCCTCTGAGATAGATAAGAGCATTTACACCCCTCTGAGATAGATAAGAGCATTTACACCCCTCTGAGATAGATAAGGTCATTTACACCCCTCTGAGATAGATGAACAAGGTCATTTACACCCCTCTGAGATAGATAAGAGCATTTACACCCCTCTGAGATAGATAAGAGCATTTACACCCCTCTGAGATAGATAAGAGCATTTACACCCCTCTGAGATAGATAAGAGCATTTACACCCCTCTGAGATAGATAAGAGCATTTACACCCCTCTGAGATAAAGAAGGTCATTTACACCCCTCTGAGATAGATAAGGGCATTTACACCCCTCTGAGATAGATAAGAGCATTTACACCCCTCTGAGATAGATAAACAAACAAGGTCATTTACACCCCTCTGAGATAGATAAGAGCATTTACACCCCTCTGAGATAGATAAGAGCATTTACACCCCTCTGAGATAGATAAGGTCATTTACACCCCTCTGAGATAGATAAGGTCATTTACACCCCTCTGAGATAGATAAGAGCATTTACACCCCTCTGAGATAGATAAGAGCATTTACACCCCTCTGAGATAGATGAACAAGGTCATTTACACCCCTCTGAGATAGATAAGAGCATTTACACCCCTCTGAGATAGATAAGAGCATTTACACCCCTCTGAGATAGATAAGGGCATTTCCACCCCTCTGAGATAGATAAGGGCATTTCCACCCCTCTGAGATAGATAAGGGCATTTCCACCCCTCTGAGATAGATAAGGTCATTTACACCCCTCTGAGATAGATGAACAAGGGCATTTGCACCCCTCTGAGATAGATGAACAAGGGTATCTACACCCCTCTCAGATAGATAAACAAGGGCATTTGCACCCCTCTGAGATAGATAAGGGCATTTACACCCCTCTGAGATAGATGAACAAGGGTATCTACACCCCTCTCAGATAGATAAACAAGGGCATTTGCACCCCCTGTTTCAAAAGACGTGAGGTTTCAAATGGTTGACTTGAAATGGAGGTGATGTTTAACTGTTAGCATGATCTGTAAGTACCAGATGACTAACCTGGATCTCTTTCAGTAAATATACGTGTCCCCACCTTCTGGACATTCTGTGCTAGAAATTTCCTCTTTTCTGTCACTCTCTTTGTTTCTGCCTTGTTTCTGTGCTTTCTGTCATTTTTCTTTTCGTTTTCTGCCTTGCTGGTTCTGTTACCTGTATATATTTGTTACATCTTTCTCTTAGGATTGATAATTGGGTAGATATATTAAGTGCATTTTGTAGTAGATGGTGATTTTTTTTCTACAAACATGACCTAAAGTATTACCCAGCTACCTGACATTTCTGCATGTTATATAACTAAAGTATACCCACTACCCTGACATTTCTGCATGTTAATATAACAAGTATACCCAGTTACCCTGACTTTCTGCATGTATATACTAAAGTATACCAGTTACCTGACATTTTGCATGTTAATAACCTAAAGTATACCAGTACCTGACATTTCTGCATGTTAATATAACCTAAAGTATACCAGTTACCTGAATTTTGCATGTTAATATAACCTAAAGTATACCCAGCTACCCTGACATTTCTGCATGTTAATATAACCTAAAGTATACCCAGTTACCCTGACATTCTGCATGTATATACCTAAAGTATACCCAGTTACCCTGACATTTCTGCATGTTAATATAACCTAAAGTATTACCCAGTTACCCTGACATTTCTGCATGTTAATATAACCTAAAGTATAACCTAGTTACCCTGACATTTCTGCATGTTAATATAACCTAAAGTATACCCAGTTACCCTGACATTTCTGCATGTTAATATAACCTAAAGTATACCCAGTTACCCTGACATTTCTGCATGTTAATATAACCTAAAGTATACCCAGTTACCCTGACATTTCTGCATGTTAATATAACCTAAAGTATACCTAGTTACCCTGACATTTCTGTGTGTTAATATAACCTAAAGTATACCCAGTTACCCTGACATTTCTGCGTGTTAATATAACCTAAAGTATACCCGCCTTTACCCGGCGACCCTGACTTGTGTGTCTTGTTAGTAAATGAAAAACTTTCTCTATAACTAGTATAAGTGACTAAACAGCTGTGTAAATTACCAAGATGTGTCTTGTGTGTTTAATGTGTAGTGTACGTAATTAAACTGTCTTGTCTGTATGTGTGTTATGTACATAATTAATGTGTTGTGTACATCGTGTGTAGTGTTAATAATTAAACTGTCATATCTTTATGTGTGCAGTGTAGATAAGTTATGTGTTTTGTACATAATTCAACTGACATGTTCATGTGTGTGTAGTGTGTAGTGTACATAATTAAACTGTCATGTCTGTATGTGTGTTATGTACATAATTAATGTGTTGTATTCATCGTGTGTAGTGTTAATGATTAAATTGTCATATCTCTATGTGTGTTGTGTGCATATTAATTTATTGTGTATATTGTGTGTAGTGTTTGTAATTAAATTGTCATATCTATGTGTGATATGTACATAATTGATGTACTGTGTACATAATTAATGTGTTGTGTACATAATCAGACTGTCATGTTTATGTGTGTGTAGTGTACATAATCAGACTGTCATGTTTATGTGTGTGTAGTGTGTAGTGTACATAATCAGATGTCATTTTATGTGTTGTTGTGTTGCATAATCAGACTGTCATGTTTATGTGTGTGTAGTGTTTGTAGTGTACATAATCAGACTGTCATGTTTATGTGTGTGTAGTGTACATAATCAGACTGTCATGTTTATGTGTGTGTAGGTGTAGTGTACATAATCAGACTGTCATGTTTATGTGTGTGTATGTAGTGTACATAATCAGACTGTCATGTTTATGTGTTGTAGTGTACATAATCAGACTGTCATGTTTATGTGTGTGTAGTGTACATAATCAACTGTCATGTTTATGGTGTGTAGTGTACTAATCAACTGTCATGTTTATGTGTGTAGTTACGTAATCACTGTCATGTTTATGTGTGTAGTTACGTAATCACTGTCATGTTTATGTGTGTAGTTACGTAATCACTGTCATGTTTATGTGTGTAGTTACGTAATCACTGTCATGTTTATGTGTGTAGTTACGTAATCACTGTCATGTTTATTGTGTTAGTTACGTAAACACTGTCATGTTTATGTGTGTAGTTACGTAATCACTGTCATGTTTATGTGTGTAGTTACGTAATCACTGTCATGTTTATGTGTGTAGTTACGTATCACTGTCAGTTTATCTGTGTAGTATAATCACTGTCATGTTTATGTGTGTAGTTACTAATCACTGTCATGTTTATGTGTGTAGTTACGTAATCACTGTCATGTTTATATGTGTAGTATATCATCTGTAAGTGTATACATCACTGTCATGTTTTATGTGTGTAGTTACGTAATCACTATCATGTTTATGTGTGTGTAGTGTACATAATCAAACTGTCATGTGTATGTACGCAGCTGGCAAACGGAAAGACGTGGAAGTGGACCAGAAGGCACCAGAAGAGAACCGCCCACCCAAAAAGCCGCGACTGGTCTTTACCGACATTCAGCGACGCACGCTGCACGCCATCTTCAAGGAGACCAAGCGGCCATCCAAAGAGATGCAGGTGACCATCGCCCAGCAGTTGGGCTTGGAGGTCACCACCGTGGCCAACTTCTTCATGAACGCGCGACGACGCTCCCTGGACAAGTGGCAGGACGATAACGGAAACAACAACCGTGACAGTCCGGCGTCGTGCACCAAGAGCTAATCCCCGCCGGGGGGACCGAGATGCGTGTCTTTGTGTGTACATGATGTGTGGATGCATGAAAACGGAAATGAGACTGTGGCATCATGCACCAAGCGCCAGTCCACGCAGTGTGGTCCGGCTTTGCGTGTGATGTGGATGGAAATGAGGTAGGAAATGGGAGCCGGGACCGTGTCTTGTTCCAAGAACTGATCCCTACAGCGTGGTCTGGCCGTCAGTGTGGAGGTGTGGACGGACAAAAGAGCAAACAACAAGCAAGACAGTCAGACGCCGTGCACAAAGAGCCAGTCTACACTTGGTGCTGTGGCTGTGTTTGTGCCTGGTGTGTGGATGGACAAAAGGGGAAGCGATGATGGCGATGGTCCTGCGTCGTCCACCAAGAGCTATTCATAGCCGGGGGATCCGACTCGGCGTGTGGTGTGTGGATGAATGACAGATGAAACTGGGACAGTCTTGTGTCTTGAAGCAAAGGCTGATCGCGCTAGACCCTGGCCTGCTGTGTGTGTGTGTGTGTGTGTGTGTGTGTGTGTGTGTGTGTGTGTGTGTGTGTGTGTGTGTGTGTGTGTGGATGGATGGACACAGGGTGAACAACATGTCAGGGAGATCTGAGAATGGGGGAGGGGGAGGGGCACGCACCATTGGAATATTCTGTCCTACTTGTGGATCTGAAGTATGGAATGGTGATGGACATTTTGGTGAGGAGGACAGTGGAAAAAGAATGTTTGTTAAGCAAATTTAGATGACAGAATTTCTTTTTATTCTTGATTTTTTATTTAAATGTTGTAGGAGAGCAGTGAAAGTGTATTTGGAGAATTTCGGGACAACAGGGAAAGTGCTTTTTGTTGAGAGAGAGAATGTGTGTGTGTTTGTGTGTGTGTGTATGTGTGCGTGTGTATACACACGTGTGGTTCCAGGACAGTTATGAAAGTGTTTTTCTTGCAGTTTGAGATGTAACAGTCGATGTGCTATTTCTGCAGAATTTGAGAACAACACTGAATGTTTTTTTTTACCCCCTGGAGAGTTTCTGGGGGAAACAGTAGCATGACTGCACAAGAGATTTGAAAGTGCAGGCGTTTTGTGTTGTTGTGTGGAAATGGTTTCCTAACAATGAAGTAACAAATACACAAACCAGTTTGATCATTGTATACATGTACCTGTGTCTGTCAGACAGTAACAAATACAACAAACCAGTTTGATAACTGTTACATGTACCTGTGTTTGTCAGACAGTAACAAATACAACAAACCAGTTTGATAACTGTACATGTACCTGTGTCTGTCAGACAGTAACAAATACAACAAACCAGTTTGATAACTGTGTACATGTACCTGTGTCTGTCAGACAATAAATAACAAATACAACAAACCAGTTTGATAACTGTGTACATGTACCTGTGTTTGTCAGACAATAAATAACAAATACAACAAACCAGTTTGATAACTGTGTACATGTACCTGTGTTTGTCAAACAGTCCACTTGCCTAATGGTCTGTTCAGTTTTAGCATTCCCCATGTGTAGACCCTCAGCAATGGCCCAAGTCCTGGAATAATGAACATTGTTTTGTTTTAATCTTTATCAACTGTGGAACATGTCATTGTGAACAAAGACGGGATAGGGTGGGAAGCCAGCATGTGGCTAAAAATCAGATGTGGACATCTACATTCCAACAAGTGAAGAAGTGGTCTGGTACTACGTCAGTTGGGCTGGCTGTCTTTGTGTCTGTAAGTGTTATTGGATCAACAGCTACGTTGGTATGATTGACCTTGACCTTTGTGTCTGTCACTGGATCGATGGATATGTTGGTATGATTGACCTTGACCTTTGTGTCTGCAAGTGTTATTGGATCAATAGCTATGTTGGTATGATTGGCCTTGACCTTTGTGTCTGTAAGTGTCACTGGACCGATAGATATGTTGGTATGATTGGCCTTGACCTTTGTGTCTGTAAGTGTCACTGGACCGATAGATATGTTGGTGTGATTGACCTTGACCTTTGTGTCTGTAAGTGTTATTGGATTGATAGCTATGTTGGTATGGTTTACCTTGACTTTTATGTCTGTAAGTGTTATTGGATCGATAGATATGTTGGTATGATTGACCTTGACTTTTGTGTCTGTGTCACTGGATCGATAGATATGTTGACCTTTGTGTCTGTTAGTGTCATTTCCACTGGATCGATAGATATGTAGGTATGGTTGATCTTGACCTTTGTGTCTGTATGTTGGTATGGTTGACCTTGACCTTTGTGTCTATATGTTGGTATGGTTGACCTTGACCTTTGTGTCTGTAAGTGTCATTTGCACTGGATCGATAGATATGTTGGTATGGTTGACCTTGTCTTTTGTGTCTGTAAGTGTTGGTATGGTTGACCTTGACCTTTGTGTCTATATGTTGGTACGGTTGACCTTGTCCTTTGTGTGTTTGTCATTTGCACTGGCTGGATAGATAGGTATGTTAGTGTGGCTGACTTTGGACATTCAGTAGGTTTAATGTCTGTGTTGTGCGGATCTGTGCTGGGGATGGGAGATAGGGGGTAGTACCTGTAATACAGACGCAAAGGGACATTGTGCTATTATGACACTGAGCTGTGCAATTTTAAATGTATCATGACAGAGTTTTTGTTTGGACATACGTGTTATTTCGTTGCTAGTTTAGTAAAGGTTTTATTTGGGTAGGTGGTGCAGGTGACAGTGGTTCTTACACCTTACCGTGTACGGTGTACGATATACTTGTCTGGGTTTTTGGCTAGACAATGGGTGCCGGAGCCTTAGAGCGCTACCGCCATGTCATCTTGCAATATGATGACACCTAACAGACCAACCATCACGTCACGTCACGTCACATCTTGTTATAAGGCACCAGTGTTTTGAAGCGTTGCTACGTCATTTGGTATCTGTGTCTTGGTCTCTAGGACCGTTTCCTGGCATCCCGCTTTTAGTCTGGTGGACCATCGTCATGTCTGTTAGTCGTTGGTCTGACATGCAGACGTTTGTTCATTGCAGACAAACTGATTTTGCTACTAGTCCATTGGTCTGACATGTAAATGTTTGTTTATTTCTCAGACGAACTGTTTTGCTTCCTCAGCCATCTGGTAACATAGAGATGTTCATTACAGACGTACCTGTTCACTGTCCATCTGGTAACAGAGATGTTCATTACAGACGTACCTGTTCACTGTCCATCTGGTAACAGAGATGTTCAGTCATTATACATAAATACGTTCATTCCCTCACCCAATATCCAGAAAGCTGGTGAATAGGATGCTAGGGCTAGGATGTTTTTTTTTTTTCTTGTTTTTTTTTTGGGGGGGGGGGGAGGGGGAATTTCTTATGTATTTCAGTTTGTTGGACCTATATCATGCTCAGAAATTCCCTGGCGTAAAAAGTGAGCCTGTCGACACGGTGCCATAGCTTGAACCTTGTTGGATCGTTCCTTGATATTGATGCCATATCATGGTTTTGTGCTGTTACACAGTGTTAGATCCAGATATCTGTCAGTCAGTGCCTACATTTTGTTGATGGAAGTGAAATGTTGATGTACGCCCCTGTCATGGACCAATTCTTTGAAGAGCACTGTGTGCACTCTATTTTGTAAATTATTGCAACAGTTGATTGGACAGATAGGACAAATATAAGCGTTTTTTTGTTTGTTTATGGAATGAATTTATCAGTGTCATACGTTGGTTTCACATATTTTATCAGTGTCATACGTTGGTTTCACATATTTTATCAGTGTCATACGTTGGTTTCACATATTTTATCAGTGCATCTGTTGCTTCAGCGTTAGTGTCTGTATTTTATTGGTTAAGACAGGGAGGCTTACAGATATGTTGAGATAGTTGGTTAATCAGTATGTTGAGCTGAATGAGTTGTCTGTCAAACAAATGAGCAAAGAGACTGTTAAACAACACCTTACACACACACACACACACACACACACACACACACACATCTGTATCTATATCTGTATACATACAGACACATAACACATACGCATACATACATGTATACATTTTTATCTATCTATATGTGTGTGTGTGTGTGTGTTTAATGTCTAATGAAATTGTGAAATTCTTTTTTTTTTTGGTGGGAATGAGAGAGATGAGGTCAGGGTCAGAATTAGACGTAGATGTAGACATACAGATAGATGATCTTTATCTCTGTTCCTTCATGCACTCCACTGTCCTCCCTGTCCCCACCCTCCCTGTGTCCTTTCCTGACCCTGGATGTTAACTATGTTTATTGTTCGTTGTGTTTTTGTCGTTGTCATCGCATGATTGTGTGCACCAGTCCACCACTTCAATCAAAGTGTTCTGTTTCAGTAGCCATTCCATTTTTTGCCATCTGTCTTGATCTGGTGACCGCCCTTATCACGTTGGCAACAGTCGTCTGTGTGTGAATAATGTCACGGTTTCTGTGGAGTAAATTTCTGTGGTACTCATGTCAGTCTTACCTGCGGTCCTGGCTATAAGAATCAAGTCTGGATTTGGGTTTTGGATGTTAGTTTTTGTAGTTGTTAGTAAGTGGTTTACTTTTCTGCCATGTCCTAGAAGCAATAGCTGAATTAAAATAACCTACACGACTGTCATGCTAGCTCTTCCAGTACTATGATTTATTTTGGATTAGGTTTTTTTGCTGTTTTTTTTGTTTGTTTGTAAAAGGAGAGACTAACAATAGTACTCACAGACTGATAGTCATGATCAGTGGTTCAGATCAACTCATTGTGTCTGTATGTATGTCTGTCTGTCTGTCTGTCTGTCTGTCTGAAGATGAATTGTGAGGAAGAATCAGACTGTACATGTTTTGTCGTTTGGTTTATACCAAACTGATTATGGCGCAAACCATAAACACAGGTTTATACCAAACTGATTATGGCGCAAACCATAAACACAGGTTTATACCAAACTGATTATGGCGCAAACCATAAACACAGGTTTATACCAAACTGATTATGGCGCAAACCATAAACACAGGTTTATACCAAACTGATTATGGCGCAAACCATAAACACAGGTTTATACCAAACTGATTATGGCGCAAACCATAAACACAGGTTTATACAATGATATGCGCAACATAACACAGGTTTAGCATGCATCAGCCGTCAGTGCAGTCTATGTTTTAGCTGTAATTATGCTAGATTCTTGTCTATCATATGACACACACACACGCACACACACACATACACACACATACATGCACACACACACACACACACACACACACACACACACACACACACACACACACACACACACACACACACACACAGAGAGGGGTAGACCAAGACAGAATGAAATGTCCAGGTTAGAAGCTCTCCTACATATATGTTAGAATCTGGTTTCTGAATATCAGAAATTGACGCCAATGGCAAGTTGAGTACATAATGGCGGAAATTGATGCCAGTGGCAGGAATAGACTACAAAATGGCTGAAATTAATGCCAATGGCAGATGCACCCAGAAAAGTGCAAAAAGAGAGGTTACAAGTATGGCACAGCCATATGTCCACTTGGCCTGAAGGTAGTGCAAGGGAAGTCACTCTGAGAATGTAGCAGGGAGTGTTGTGTTTCCTACATGTGTATCTGTTCAGTGTTTTGTTAAGGTAAGGGTGTCAGGTATTGGTTTGTAGGTGTCAGGTATTGGTTTGTAGGTGTCAGGTATTGGTTTGTAGGTGTCAGGTATTGGTTTGTAGGTGTCAGGTGTTGGTTTGTAGGTGTCAGGTATTGGTTTGTAGGTGTCAGGTATTGGTTTGTAGGTGTCAGGTGTTGGTTTGTAGGTGTCAGGTGTTGGTTTGTAGGTGTCAGGTGTTGGTTTGTAGGTGTCAGGTATTGGTTTGTAGGTTTGTAGGTGTGTCAGGTATTGGTTTGTAGGTGTCAGGTATTGGTTTGTAGGTGTCAGGTATTGGTTTGTAAGTGTCAGGTATTGGTTTGTAGACTCGGCAGTAACTCTTCACTCTTTGAGTCTCTCTTCCAGGAAGCTGGTGGGTAGGGTGAGGTCAAAGGATTATTGTGAAAGTCTATTATTATTATTATTTACATTATTATTATTATTACTGTATTATTTTGGTGTTAGTCATTTTTTATACATTTTGTCTTTTGTATATTTCTTTCTAATCCTGTGAAAGCAAAATTGAAAAGGGAATGATTCAAATTAGTTTAAATGTGCAAGTGTGTGCATGCGTGTGTGCATGTGTGTGTGTGTGCGTGTGCGTTTGCGTGATAATCTTCAGTCGTATTTCACATGCATTCCATAAATTTTATGCAAAAATTTATGATACACATGTGCACATTATTAATTTTTATACATTTTTTCTCAATTCTGAATATTAATTCAGTGAACTGTATATGATTTCTTGTCTATGTTGTATTTGAAATTGTTTATGAAATAGTTTGATTTTTGATAATGAATGTTTTGTATATTTTTTTGGGTCTCCACATCTCTTCTTTTTAATTAAGAATTTTGTCTTCAAAATCTTGGCCCTGGTATTTATTAAGATCTGCCAGTATACATCTATCTACCATTCAGACAACTGATGGAAGATCCTGTTAAGATCTGCCAGTATACATCTATCTACCATTCAGACAACTGATGTAAGATCCTGTTAAGATCTGCCAGTATACATCTGTCTACCATTCAGACAACTGATGGAAGATCCTGTTAAGATCTGCCAGTATACATCTGTCTACCATTCAGACAACTGATGGAAGATCCTGTTAAGATCTGCCAGTGTACGTCTCTCTACCATTCAGACGACTGATGGAAGATCCTGTTAAGATCTGCCAGTATACGTCTGTCTACCATTCAGACAACTGATAAAAGATCTAGTTACCAAAGAAAAGAGGATTGTACGAAACTCGCCTTTTGTGTAAATTAAATGTAATTCCTTCATCAGTGTATGGGTAGATGGGTCGTGCATAATCCCTCTCCTGTGAAATGACATGGTTCAGGAGGACATTGGGGGCATTGGCAGAAGTTGGAGATGGGTAGGCTTACTTGAAATGAGGTCGGTGCTCTGACTGTGCCAGTGGAACCCTTGAATGTCAGGATCTCAGTCTCTGTTTCTCTGTGTGTCTCTGTCTGCTGTCTTTCTCACAAAAGATACACAACATCTGATGAAGGTGTTTTATATATACTGTAAAATGTGTAATTATGCCGCTGAGAATGAAATTTATTCGTGTAAATAGTTGTTTATTACAGAAAGACAAGTCTCAGAGCCGTATTATAAGGAACAAAAAAGGGATGGTTATAAAAAATTGGCATAGTGATGGAGAACTCACCTCCCAGTCTAATAATAATAATAATTACAATATTTATATAGCGCAAAATCTTGATAAAATCAAATCTAAGCGCTGAAGCAGACACACACGCATGCACGCACGCACGCACGCACACACAAACGCACACACACACACACACACACACACACACACACACACACGCATGGCTATAAATGGGGAGAAAGAATAAAAGCAATAAAAGCAAGAATAAAAGCAATGGAAAATTATAGAGAGCATAGCATATACAATTATATATTATAACCATGTGATTCCCCTCCGAGCGGAGACAGGCTGCAGAGGGGGGAGGGGGGGTTGAGTGAGGTTAGGATTTTATGCAGAGGAGAAAAGGTTGGTTTTGAGAGCGGACTTGAAGGAGACAAAAGTAGGTTGCTGACGGACTGAGAGAGGAAGTTTGTTCCAGGAGAGTGGACCAGAAACAGAGAAGGCTCGTGGACCATAGGTATTGAGCTTAGTGCGTGGAAGCGAAAAGTCAGAGGATCGGAGGCAGAGCGGAGGGTACGTGAGGGAACATAGATCTCAAGTAGGCTTGACATGTAATCAGGGGCTGCGTTATTCAGGCTTTTGTAGCACATGGTGTCTAGTTTGTATTGTATGCGCTTTGATACAGGGAGCCAGTGAAGTTGTGCCAGGAGAGGAGATATGTGGTCAGCTTTTTTCTTTTTGAGTACAAGGCGTACAGCATTGTTTTGAATGCGCTGTAGTATGTGAATGGCGGAGGCAGGAAGACCAGACAGGAGTGAATTGCAATAGTCAATGCGAGACATTATGAAGGAGAGAACGAGTTTTGCAGTTGTTTCGACAGAGAGATACTTCCTGATCAGCCTTATACGATGGAGATGATAGTAGCAAGATCTGGCAGTTTGAGAAACAAAGTCTGCCGGCATGAGTTAGCGCAGATGCCAGTTGTGACCGGGGAACTGTATGTGTGACAGCGACAGCCATTCTACCCAGTTAAGACTGTCTTCACAGATAGGGGTAGTACAACAGCAATGGACAGGAGATGGCTACAGCGACAGCCATTCTACCCAGCTAAGACTGTCTTCACAGATAGGGGTAGTACAACAGCGATGGAGAGGAGATGGCCATAGGCCCCATAATTCTGGCCCCAAGAAAGTTGATGCCTATGATCTCACCCCCTTCCCCCACCCTCTCCCAACCCTGATTATATACTTGTTTATTCATCTTCGTTACATCTATAGATTATGTTCTTGTTTATTCGTCTTCATTATATCTATAGATTATGTTCTTGTTTATTCATCTTCATTACATCTATAGATTATGTTCTTGTTTATTCATCTTCGTTACATCTATAGATTATGTTCTTGTTTATTCGTCTTCATTATATCTATAGATTATGTTCTTGTTTATTCATCTTCATTACATCTATAGATTATGTTCTTGTTTATTCGTCTTCGTTACATCTATAGATTATGTTCTTGTTTATTCATCTTCGTTACATCTATAGATTATGTTCTTGTTTATTCATCTTCGTTACATCTATAGATTATGTTCTTGTTTATTCATCTTCATTACATCTATAGATTATGTTCTTGTTTATTCATCTTCATTATATCTATAGATTATGTTCTTGTTTATTCGTCTTCATTATATCTATAGATTATGTTCTTGTTTATTCGTCTTCGTTATATCTATAGATTATGTTCTTGTTTATTCATCTTTATTATATCTATAGATTATGTTCTTGTTTATTCGTCTTCATTACATCTATAGATTATGTTCTTGTTTATTCATCTTCATTATATCTATAGATTATGTTCTTGTTTATTCGTCTTCATTACATCTATAGATTATGTTCTTGTTTATTCATCTTCGTTACATCTATAGATTATGTTCTTGTTTATTCATCTTCATTACATCTATAGATTATGTTCTTGTTTATTCGTCTTCATTATATCTATAGATTATGTTCTTGTTTATTCGTCTTCATTACATCTATAGATTATGTTCTTGTTTATTCGTCTTCATTACATCTATAGATTATGTTCTTGTTTATTCGTCTTCATTACATCTATAGATTATGTTCTTGTTTATTCATCTTCGTTACATCTATAGATTATGTTCTTGTTTATTCATCTTCATTACATCTATAGATTATGTTCTTGTTTATTCGTCTTCATTACATCTATAGATTATGTTCTTGTTTATTCATCTTCATTATATCTATAGATTATGTTCTTGTTTATTCATCTTCATTACATCTATAGATTATGTTCTTGTTTATTCGTCTTCATTACATCTATAGATTATGTTCTTGTTTATTCGTCTTCATTACATCTATAGATTATGTTCTTGTTTATTCATCTTCGTTACATCTATAGATTATGTTCTTGTTTATTCATCTTCGTTACATCTATAGATTATGTTCTTGTTTATTCATCTTCGTTACATCTATAGATTATGTTCTTGTTTATTCTTATTCATCTTCGTTACATCTATAGATTATGTTCTTGTTTATTCATCTTCGTTACATCTATAGATTATGTTCTTGTTTATTCATCTTCATTATATCTATAGATTATGTTCTTGTTTATTCGTCTTCGTTACATCTATAGATTATGTTCTTGTTTATTCATCTTCATTACATCTATAGATTATGTTCTTGTTTATTCGTCTTCATTGTTATTGATTTTGTTTTGTTAAGTACAGCTTTCAGTTTTATATTTGATAGTTGTGAAAGCTTTACACCAGGAATGTGTGCCACGTAATGTTATGTATTACAGTAGCATTGTTTTGACTTGATTTGTTGGCCATACGGTTTTCTGTACATTTTGCAGCCTTCAGTTGATTCCCAGTTCCCTCGTTTTTAATAATAATAATAATAATATTGGACATTTGTTGAGCGCCTTCCTCCCTCACAAGGAGGGAGCACAAGGCGCTTCACATAATAGACGCACAGAACAGCCACAAATAGTGTACACATATAACATAAGACATATGGACAGATATGTCACACTTCATACTGCAAAACACATCATACCGCATAATACCACATGATAACATAATAACGCATCTCATACCACATCACTACACACAAATATGGAAAGGAAAACAGAACTATGCATGACAACAAAACACCCCCACACACACACACACACACACACACACACACACACACACACACACACACACACACAGCATGCACCCTCTTCAACAATGGGATAAGGAGGAATGATAGAATCAAGAGTGAATATGGAGTGTTGTCTCAAAAGCATTTTTGAACAGGTAGGTCTTGAGACCGGTTTTGAAAGATGTGAGAGAAGGAGCACATATCTGAAGCTGGAAACAGATGGAGAAGAGTCAGTTTTCAAACTAGCAGGGCGCACAGATGTAACAGTTTGAATGTGCCTCTGTTTTCTTCTTCCTCCTCGGCGCGTTCGTTTCCTTGGCAAACAGAACCCAATCTCCAATTCACGCAGCCGAGAGACAAGGTCAGAGGTCAATGGAGCAGCAGGAATCGCAACCAGTTCATCGCGAGAATAGTAAACAGAAGGCGAGGCAGTGCGCTCACCCGGACAACAGCTGCCGACATGCTGGCGATGGTTGCATGCTGCGTTTTGCACGTAAGCGGTGAAGTAGGTTGGAGGAAATGGCTGACTGGCACAGTTCAGAACAGAAATGTCACTGTGACCTGTTGTGCACGTTGGAACGAAAAATGGCTGACAGTGAAGAAATGGAATACACATGATGTAGTAGTAGTATGATGTAGTAGTAGTATGATGTAGTAGTAGTAGGAGTCTGAACTTTTTAAAGTAGTATTTGAATAATTGAAGATGAGGTGCTGATTTTGCCGTACATGAGAAGGGATCAAAGAAGGGAAACGGTTAACTGCAGACTTTGTATAGTTTATGGTTCAGTCTGTCACGTGGTACATACATATTAATATCACAGAACAGAAAGGGTTACCCCAGACTTTGTATAGATAGTTTGTGACTAGGTTTCAGTCTGTCACATGGTACACGCATATTGATATAACAGAACAGAAAGGGTTACACCAGACTTTGTGTGATTGTATGTGACTAGGTTTCAGTCTGTCACGTGGTACACGCATATTGATATAACAGAACAGAAAGGGTTACACCAGACTTTGTGTGATTGTATGTGACTAGGTTTCAGTCTGTCACATGGTACAGACATATACATATTGATATCACAGAACAGAAAGAGAAAGGGTTACCCCAGACTCTGTATAGTTTGCCTTGACCATTTTTCAGCTCCTCCATCACTCGGCCTTCAGCAACAAGAGTGTATGTGCAGGCTGTTGGCATAGGCCTTGCTTAGTTTGGGTCCTTTTCCATCACATGGCATCAGTGGTGTTTGTCCATATGGAACTTCTTGAGCTTGGTGATGCTGTTTTGAGAACTCTGAAACATAGATATGCTTGGGGTTGATCCAGTGTCTTCAGAAACAAACATCTTTAGATACGTTTGTGGTTGATCCAGAATCTTCAGAAACAAACATCTTTAGGTATGTCTGTGGGCGATCCAGAATGTTCAGAAACAACATCTTAAGATACGTTTGTGGTCGGTTCAGAATGTTCAGAAACATCTTTAGATACGTTTGTGGTCGATCCTGAACGTTCAGAAACATCTTTAGATATGTCTGTGGTCGATTCAGAATGTTCAGAAATAAACTTCTTTAGAGACGTTTGTGGCCAATCCAGAATGTTCAGAAATAAATCTCTTTAGATACGTTTGTGATTGATCCAGTAAATAAAATTCTTTAGGTATGGTTGATCCAATATCTTTAGAAATGAACATCATTAGGTATGTCTGCCGTCGATCCAGAATATTCAGAAATAAACGTTGTTAGGTATGTCTGCCGTCGATCCAATATCTTTAGAAATAAACATCTTTAGGTATGTCTGTGATTGATCCAGAATATTCATTAATAAACATCTTTAGCTATGTCTGTAGTCAATCCTGAATATTCAGAAATAAACATTATTAGGTGTGGTTATGGTCGATCCAGAATATTCAGAAATAAACATTGTTAGGTATGTCTGTGGTTGATCCAATATCTTTAGAAATAAACATCTTTAGCTATGTCTGTAGTCAATCCTGAATATTCAGAAATAAACATTATTAGGTGTGGTTATGGTCGATCCAGAATATTCAGAAATAAACATTGCATGTGGTTGATCGAATATGTTCAGAAACATCTTCAGGTGTGACTGTGGTAGATCCACCACATGGTCAGAAGTGAAGTTACAGGTGTTGTCAGGTGACCATTTTCTGCTGTCTGTCTTTTGATGCACAAATCTCCTGTCCCTAGTCGTGCACATTGTCAAAACCATCTGGGCCTGTCCCTGATTTATTTATTACTGGGTGTATTTATTGGGCCGAGGTCTGTGTGCAATATTTGTGTCTTTTGACTCCTTGGGGTTGGTTTTATTTTGTTCCTGCCAAAACAACAGTGACATTGTAATTTGTGACAGTTCAGTACCACGGTTAATACTGATGTCTGTATTTGTGCGCGTGTGTGTGTGATTTGCGTAGAAAATAGTCCCTTTACTCCTCGATCCTTACTAACTTTAGTGCTGTAATTTTTCATCATTTCACTTCAGTGACTGTTTTTTTTTATTTGGTTTTTGCGTACTCAACTTTTGAGTGATATGATAAACAATTTTTTCTTGAGAACTGTTTCTTGTGAAAGAGATCATTAGAATGAAAATTGAATTGGAATGAATCTGTGGTGACAGTGAAGCTCAGTCTTTTAAAATGTTTTGTATAAGGATTGGTTTGCAGCACACTAACACTCCGCCATATCCAGACAGACTTAGGCTTTCAGCATGTTGTTGTGTACCAGAATTGGTTTAAACGTGAAAAATCCACCATATCCAGACAAATGTGAAGCTTACAGGCTTTAAAATGTTGTTGTGTACCAGAATTGGTTTATACATGAAAACTTCACCATATCCAAGCAGAAGTGGTTTTACATTTTACCTGTCATTGTGTTCAACATGTTTGTGGTCTTGTCAACACCTTTGAGTGGAAAAATGGTTGACAAGATATAATTTGGTATCTGGTTTTTCTGTCTTTTTATTTATTTATTTATTTTTTTTAATTTCTTTTATGTCCATTCATGCATTTGTAATATCTGAATGTTTTGTTGTCCTCTTCAACCTTTTTCAGGCAAATGTGGTAAAGGTTTGTTCAGTTTTTTGTTTTTTTTCCATATTTTTTTTTAAGTGTGTTAGAATTGTTTGCTTATTGCTGAAGATCAAGTCATGAAGGGTAGCAATATGGTTTTGATTATGATATTTACTTCTGGCTGTTATTGGATTGTTACAGATGTTGATCACTTTCCTTTTTGTTGTAGTTTTCATTTTGATTTGTTCCCAAGATTTATTTTGAAAATTATGATGAAACATTGTAGTGGTTATTGCTGTCATTTTGTTTGTTTGTTTTGTTTTGTAGGAAGTGTTTAACCCCTTACTAGTTTCAGTCCGTTCCCCCTGTTCCCACAGGAGCTGGTGGATATGGGGAGGAGGAAAGGGTTCAATTTTTATGGAAGATGGTCTGGTGCATGAAGACCATTGTATGAATTCAAGGTCAATATCTTTTGAAACTGTGACTTTTTTTTTCTTTGGTATAGGTCAGATTTGCCAACATCTATCTCAAAGCCTTTAAGACTGAAGATTTCAGTGTGTTTAGTCCACAAACCATTCCGTAGTGTTGAGACTGTTTTTACACAGTACTCCTACTCTTTAGACTTTGACACTGTCTCTGTCTCTTAGTGTTAGGACTGTTTTGACACTGTATCTGATACTCCTTAGTGTAAGGACTGTTTTGACACTGGTACTCCTGTACTCCTTAGTGTTAGGACTGTTTTGACACTGTACTCCTGTACTCCTTATGTTAGGACTGTTTTGACACTGGTACTCCTGTACTCCTTAGTGTTAGGACTGTTTTGACACTGTACTCCTGTACTCCTTATGTTAGGACTGTTTGACACTGTACTCCTGTACTCCTTAGTGTTAGGACTGTTTTTGACACTGTACTTCCTGTACTCCTTAGTGTTAGGACTGTTTTTTGACACTAGTAACTTACCTGTACTCCTTAGTGTTAGGACTGTTTTTGACACTGTACTCCTGTACTCCTTAGTGTTAGGACTGTTTTTACACTGTACTCCTGTACTCCTTAGTGTTAGGACTGTTTTGACACTGGTACTCCTGTACTCCTTAGTGTTAGGACTGTTTTTACACTGGTACTCCTGTACTCCTTAGTGTTAGGACTGTTTTTACACTGGTACTCCTGTACTCCTTAGTGTTAGGACTGTTTTGACACTGGTACTCCTGTACTCCTTAGTGTTAGGACTGTTTTTACACTGGTACTCCTGTACTCCTTAGTGTTAGGACTGTTTTGACACTGGTACTCCTGTACTCCTTAGTGTTAGGACTGTTTTTACACGTACTCCTGACCCTAGTGTTAGGACTGTTTTACACGTACTCCTGTACTCCTTAGTGTTAGGACTGTTTTGACACTGGTACTCCTGTACTTCCTTAGTGTTAGGACTGTTTTTACACTGGTACTCCTGTACTCCTTAGTGTTAGGACTGTTTTGACACTGGTACTCCTGTACTCCTTAGTGTTAGGACTGTTTTTACACTGGTACTCCTGTACTCCTTAGTGTTAGGACTGTTTTTACACTGGTACTCCTGTACTCCTTAGTGTTAGGACTGTTTTTACACGTTACTCCTGTACTCCTTAGTGTTAGGACTGTTTTTACACTGGTACTCCTGTACTCCTTAGTGTTAGGACTGTTTTTACACTGGTACTCCTGTACTCCTTAGTGTTTAGGACTGGTTTTACACTGTACTCCTGTACTCCTTAGTGTTAGGACTGTTTTACACTGGTACTCCTGTACTCCTTAGTGTTAGGACTGTTTTTACACTGGTACTCCTGTACTCCTTAGTGTTAGGACTGTTTTTACACTGGTACTCCTGTACTCCTTAGTGTTAGGACTGTTTTTACACAGTACTCCTGTACTCCTTAGTGTTAGGACTGTTTTACACTGGTAACTCCTGTACTCCTTAGTGTTAGGACTGTTTTTACACGGGTACTCCTGTACTCCTTAGTGTTAGGACTGTTTTACACTGGTACTCCTGTACTCCTTAGTGTTAGGACTGTTTTACACTGGTACTCCCTGTACTCCTTAGTGTTAGGACTGTTTTGACACTGGTACTCCTGTACCTTACTCCTTAGTGTTAGGACTGTTTTTACACTGGTACTCCTGTACTCCTTAGTGTTAGGACTGTTTTGACACTGGTACTCCTGTACTCCTTAGTGTTAGGACTGTTTTGACACTGGTACTCCTGTACTCCTTAGTGTTAGGACTGTTTTACACTGGTACTCCTGTACTCCTTAGTGTTAGGACTGTTTTTACACTGGTACTCCTGTACTCCTTAGTGTTAGGACTGTTTTTACACTGGTACTCCTGTACTCCTTAGTGTTAGGACTGTTTTGACACTGGTACTCCTGTACTCCTTAGTGTTAGGACTGTTTTACACTGGTACTCCTGTACTCCTTAGTGTTAGGACTGTTTTACACTGGTACTCCTGTACTCCTTAGTGTTAGGACTGTTTTACACTGGTACTCCTGTACTCCTTAGTGTTAGGACTGTTTTTACACTGGTACTCCTGTACTCCTTAGTGTTAGGACTGTTTGTACACACTGTACTCCTGTACTCCTTAGTGTTAGGACTGTTTTTACACTGGTACTACTCCTGTACTCCTTAGTGTTAGGACTGTTTTTACACTGGTACTCCTGTACTCCTTAGTGTTAGGACTGTTTTTACACTGGTACTCCTGTACTCCTTAGTGTTAGGACTGTTTTTACACTGGTACTCCTGTACTCCTTAGTGTTAGGACTGTTTTGACACTGGTACTCCTGTACTCCTTAGTGTTAGGACTGTTTTGACACTGGTACTCCTGTACTCCTTAGTGTTAGGACTGTTTTGACACTGGTACTCCTGTACTCCTTAGTGTTAGGACTGTTTTTACACTGGTACTCCTGTACTCCTTAGTGTTAGGACTGTTTTGACACTGGTACTCCTGTACTCCTTAGTGTTAGGACTGTTTTTGACACTGGTACTACCTGTACTCCTTAGTGTTAGGATGTTTTTACACTGGTAGTCCTGTACTCTGTACTCCTTAGTGTTAGGACTGTTTTTACACTGGTACTCCTGTACTCCTTAGTGTTAGGACTGTGTTTTACACTGGTACTCCTGTACTCCTTATGTTAGGACTGTTTTTACACTGTACTGCCTGTACTCCTTAGTGTTAGGACTGTTTTTACACTGGTACTCCTTAGTGTTAGGACTGTTTTACACTGGTACTCCTTAGTGTTAGGACTGTTTTTACACTGGTACTCCTTAGTGTTAGGACTGTTTTTACACTGGTACTCCTTAGTGTTAGGACTGTTTTTACACAGGTATCCTTAGTGTTAGGACTGTTTTTACACAGGTACTCCTTAGTGTTAGGACTGTTTTTACACAGGTACTCCTTAGTGTTAGGACTGTTTTTACACAGGTACTCCTTAGTGTTAGGACTGTTTTTACACTGGGACTCCTTAGTGTTAGGACTGTTTTTACACTGGTACTCCTTAGTGTTAGGACTGTTTTTACACTGTTACTCCTTAGTGTTAGGACTGTTTTTACACAGGTACTCCTTAGTGTTGGGTATGGTATGTTGTCCTGGTCGTGAACAGTTCATCAAACCATTCCTCTACTTATCGGTACTGTGTCGGTCATCAACAGTTTGTTATCTACTTGCTGTATTAAACTGTCAAGACATTCCTCTCCAGTCAGTGACTGCTAGTATACGTGGTTCAGTAACATTCCTCATGTTGACGAGTAACGCAAGCCATGTTGGATGATGGTCATACCACAGACAAAGATGTTAACACACAGAACCATTCAGTATATAGTACTGTTAGTACTGTAAGTATCATTCCTGGCACTGACACAGTAAGCGATGTCATGTGATTACCATACAGATGTCAACACACAGAACCATTCAGTATATAGCACTGTTAGTACTGTAAGTATCATTCCTGGCACTGACACAGTAGCATGTCATGTGATTACCATACAATAGGGTAATGTCAACACACAGAACCATTCAGTATATAGCACTGTTAGTACTGTAAGTAACATTCTGACTGACAGGTAAGTCATGTCATGTGATTACCATACAAATATGTAATGTTAACACACAGAACCATTCAGTATATAGTACTGTTAGTACTGTAAGTAACTTCCTGACACTGACAGAGTAAGTCATGTATGTGATTCCATACAGATGTCAACACACAGAACATTCGTATATAGCACTGTTAGTACTGTAAGTACATTCTGACACTGACAGAGTAAGTATGTCATGTGATTACATACAGATGTCAACACACAGAACCATTCAGTATATAGTACTGCTAGGCGTGTTTAATATGTGTTTAAAACATTCCTGATGCTAACAAGTAATGCCAGCCATATCAAATGAATATAAACATGGATAAAGCTATAAACCCTTTGACTGTCCACCAGTATACTGCATTGTCAACTGTGCTGGCAAAGCAAAAGCTTAGCTCTTCACTGCCTCACCCTGTCCACCAGCGTTCTGTAGGAAGCTTGCTGGCAAAGCAAAAGCTTAGCTCTTCACTGCCTTGCCCTGTCCACCAGCATTCTGTAGGAAGCTTGCTGGCAAAGCAAAAGCTTAGCTCTTCACTGCCTCACCCTGTCCACCAGCGTTCTGTAGGAAGCTGGTGGATAGGGTGAGGGCGTCAAAGGGTTAAGTTTCTGCTTGGTGGTGGATAGAATGCGGAGTCAAAGGGTTAAGTGTTATACATGGGAACATTCAGCGTGTAATATTGTGTGGTACTATCATGATTATGTTACCACAATACTGTTAGGCACTTTATGTTACCACAGTATTGTTCGGGCACTATTATAGTTATATTATCACACTGACAGTATACTTATGTTATCACACTGACAATATACTTATGTTATCACACTGACAATATACTTATGTTATCACATTGACAATACACTTATGTTATCACGTCGACAATATCATCCACTGTATGACATTCCCCAATAGAAATGAATGATATTCCTGCATTCCTTTGAGTTATGTCTGTAATGGAGTTAAAGGGAAGAAACAACATATTATACATTCCTGCATTCCTCTTGGAGTTATGTCTGTTCGGTGTTAAAGAAATAAAAAACCAACATATTATACATTCCTACATTCCTTTGAGTTGTGTCTGTAAGGGGTTAAAAAAACATTATACATTCCTACATTCCTTTGAGTTGTGTCTGTAAGGGGTTAAAAAAACATATTATACATTCCTACATTCCTTTGAGTTGTGTCTGTAAGGGGTTAAAAAAACATTATACATTCCTACATTCCTTTGAGTTGTGTCTGTAAGGGGTTAAAAAAACATTGTACATTCCTACATTCCTTTGAGTTGTGTCTGTAAGGAGTTAAAAAAACATTATACATTCCTACATTCCTTTGAGTTGTGTCTGTAAGGCGTTAAAGAAATAAAAAACCAACATATTATACATTCCTACATTCCTTTGAGTTGTGTCTGTAAGGAGTTAGAAAAATATGTACATTCTAATTCTTTGAGTTGTTGTAAGGAGTTGAAACATTATACATTCTACTTCCTTTGAGTTGTGTCTGTAAGGAGTTAGAAAAACATATTATACATTCCTACATTCCTTTGAGTTGTGTCTGTAAGGAGTTAGAAAAACATTATACATTCCTACATTCCTTTGAGTTGTGTCTGTAAGGAGTTAGAAAAACATTATACATTCCTACATTCCTTTGAGTTGTGTCTGTAAGGCGTTAAAAAAACATTGTACATTCCTACATTCCTTTGAGTTGTGTCTGTAAGGCGTTAGAAAAACATTGTACATTCCTACATTCCTTTGAGTTGTGTCTGTAAGGCGTTAAAAAAACATTGTACATTCCTACATTCCTTTGAGTTATGTCTGTAAGGAGTTAGAAAAAAGAAACAGCATTGCTTTGGATGGTTGGTAATTAAAGGGTTAGATAAAGAAGAGGACACAACAAGCGAACCCTATGTGATCTGACCTTAGATGTGGACAGACTGACCGACAACCCAACTGTGGCACATGTTCATACGATTGTCTCTCCCAGCAAACCGTTTGGTCTGACATAGATGTGGACAGACTGACTGGCACATTGTTGTACAATCGTCTCTCAAGGCCACAGGGGCCAGCAGGCATATAGAACTAAATAACAGCATTTTATTTGTCAATTGCAGAAATAGCTTTCATTCAGATTTATGGCTGATTTGGAATATTGCCTACGCAAAAGATGGTAAGCTTAGAAATGAATGTGAATGCGGAAGTTTACCATGAAACGTGCGCTTGATGAAAACCAAGCGAAAGAGATGCAAGAGAAAGGTCCCATTTTAGTCAGTGATACATACAGATTGGAGCAAAGTATGGCCATGCAAATACAAGACATGTAATATTTGCCAGGAGGCTTTGACGTGACACAGCGTTGTTCAGAGGTGACTATGGCCACACAAATACAAGACATGTAATATTTGACAGGAGGCTTTGACTTGACACAGCGTTGTTCAGAGGTGTAACATAGACGGTCTGCATTGCTGTTGACAGCTATTGTCTGACCAAGGTTTGAGGTGAGGGAACACTGACCAGGCAGAAAGTGACCAGACCCCGTGACTGTCCTTTAGTTCTCAACTCTTGTGAAGGGCTTGTCTTTTGTTGACAGTAATGGGTATTATCATAACTATTCCATGTGTCCATATGTTCAGTTGGATGTATTCCTTGCTTGTTTCTGTTTAAGTCATGTTTGATTTAAGTTATTGATGTGGATCTGGTTGATCAGTCAAAAGTTTGAGTCATGTTTGATTTAAGTTATTGATGTGGATCTGGTTGATCAGCTCAAAAGTTTGCTCATTTACATGCTGACAACTAGTTGGAATACAGCAGAACTTTGTTTTTTCGACAATCAGTTCAGTCTTTGATGATAGATAAAACGGAATCGGAACATATAGTGTCTGGCGTAGTATAAATATCTGACTTGACATTCCTTGACATGAAATGCTGGTTGCTTCTTGCTGTGTTGGCGTTGATCTGGTTCTGTTAAAAAATTTTTTCAGGGGGCATAAGTGTGTGTGTGTGTGTGTGTGTGTGTGTGTGTGTGTGTGTGTGTGTGGTGCTTCAGACACATAAAGTGTAGTCTGTTGTAGACTGCATGTTTATATCAAAATATGAAAGAGAACACAAACCAAAGTGTAGAAATCTTCTTCAGCATAGAAAATGTTGTATAAATGGTTATCATGTAGACAATTGTTATATATTTGTGTAGACGTATTATTTATTTGTGATGTCACGCACTTGGTCACAGGAGTAGAGGAAAACACAGAACATGTTCTGATGCACACATTATTCATGGAAGGGGAAGAGATAGAGAGGTGTGTGTGTAAGTGTGCATGCAATTGCACACCAATGTATGTATGTGTGTGTGGGTGGGTGGATGTATTGCCTGGAAGTAATTCAAATTCAGTTGGACATATGTGGAACAGTTGTACTAATATCTGGTTGTCATGGTAACGATAAACAAACAGTTCCAGCAGGTCAAAAGGTCATTGGAGTATACACTAGCATGCCTACACACAATTAAGTGGTTGAATTCGGGGTCAGTGCTGTTTCTGGTTAATTTCAAAGATGGTGAGGAAGATGGCAGTTAATGCAGGTGTGTTGTAACGATGTTAGTGGAGTGTACAGAAAACTAACTATACCATACTGTGTAGCACAGCACCCTGCTACAACTACTTGTGCTTCTGCTTGTCCTGTTACTCATTTTGTTTTGGTTTTTTTGTTTTGTTTTGTTTTTGTTGGACGTTTATATGAAAATGAACCTTAGAGGCACTGTCATTTTTGTGTGTGTATTCAAATTGTTTTGTTTTTGTTGGACGTTTATATGAAAATGAACCTTAGAGGCACTGTGTCTTTTTGTGTGTATTCAAATTGTTTTGTTTTTGTTGGACGTTTATATGAAAATGAACCTTAGAGGCACTGT
Organism: Monoplex corrugatus; assembly: GCA_030674185.1. Lineage (NCBI taxonomy): Eukaryota > Metazoa > Mollusca > Gastropoda > Littorinimorpha > Ranellidae > Monoplex > Monoplex corrugatus. Next base: position 1,723,823 of record JAPXFY010000024.1, read on the forward strand.
GTCTTTTTGTGTGTATTCAAATTGTTTTGTTTTTGTTGGACGTTTATATGAAAATGAACCTTAGAGGCACTGTCTTTTGTGTGTGTGTATTCAAATTGTTTTGTTTTTGTTGGACGTTTATATGAAAATGAACCTTAGAGGCACTGTCTTTTTGTGTGTGTGTATTCAAATTGTTTTGTTTTTGTTGGACGTTTATATGAAAATGAACCTTAGAGGCACTGTGTCTTTTTGTGTGTGTATTCAAATTGTTTTGCAGTGATACAAATATCATTGTTTTTTGGAAAGACGACAGTTTTTAGTATGTTTGACCTAGGGCAGTTGATGATTTGATTTCTGTTGTTGGAACGGAATAGTTTTATTATTTCTATAGGAAACGTTGCAGTTTGAGTGTCATTGAACAGATGAGACAGGAGTTGAATATCATTACTTTGGACAGAGGAGACAAGAGGATTTGAACATTATCATCTTTGGACAGAGGAGACAAGAGGATCTGAACATCATTGACTGTGGACAGGTCGTGACATGGATGTCATTGTTTCTGCAAAATGGGAGTTTCAGGTTTATGGTTCAGGGCTGATGAAGAAAATACTTTGACTACCATTGTTCAGTTTTGACTACCATTGTCAGTTTTGACTACCATTGTTCAGTTTTGACTACCATTGTTCAGTTTTGACTACCATTGTTCAGTTTTGACTACCATTGTTCAGTTTTGACTACCATTGTCAGTTTTGACTACCATTGTTCAGTTTTGACTACCATTGTTCAGTTTTGACTACCATTGTTCAGTTTTGACTAACCATTGTCAGTTTTGACTACCATTGTTCAGTTTTGACTACCATTGTTCAGTTTTGACTAACCATTGTCAGTTTTGACTACCATTGTTCAGTTTTGACTACCATTGTTCAGTTTTGACTACCATTGTTCAGTTTTGACTACCATTGTTCAGTTTTGACTAACCATTGTCAGTTTTGACTACCATTGTTCAGTTTTGACTACCATTGTTCAGTTTTGACTACCATTGTTCAGTTTTGACTACCATTGTCAGTTTTGACTACCATTGTCAGTTTTGACTACCATTGTCAGTTTTGACTACCATTGTCAGTTTTGACTACCATTGTTCAGTTTTGACTACCATCGTCAGTTTTGACTACCATTGTTCAGTTTTGACTACCATTGTTCAGTTTTGACTACCATTGTCAGTTTTGACTACCATTGTTCAGTTTTGACTACCATTGTCAGTTTTGACTACCATTGTCAGTTTTGACTACCATTGTCAGTTTTGACTACCATTTTTCAGTTTTGACTACCATTATCAGTTTTCAGTGTATCATTGAAAAGATAAGGATTTGAATGTTACTGTGGAAAGAAAGATAAGGATCAGAGCATTTGTGTCGTAGGACATAACAAAGTATTGATGTGTCTGGAAAGATAAGGGTCTGATCTGATCTGAACATTGTCGTATGACATAACAAAGATTTGATGTGTCTGGAAAGATAAGGATCTGATGTGAACAACATTGTCGTAGTTCAACATAACAAAAGATTTGATGTGTGTTGTTGGACAAATGGAGATGTGAGTGTCATAGTTGTTGAGTGTCATTGTTAATGGAAAGAGAATGATCAATGTAAATGTCATCGTCATGGAAAAGAGGCTGATTTGAACATCACTGTCATTTGAAAGACAAAGATGTAGACATTGTTGTGGGGAAGGCAATGATTTAAACATCATCGACCCAAGACAAAGATATTATCACTGTTTCTGGAAAGATGAAGATTTGAATGTCGTCATTGGAAAGATAAAGATTACAGTGCCATTTTATCTGGAAAGATGAAGATTTGAAATCATTGTCACTTGAAGGATGATTTGAACACCATTGTCATTGCTTAGACCATGGTTTGTCTGTCACTGTAGTTGGAAAAATAGCAATTTGTAAAGAAAATCATTGTCATGGTGGTACAATGATATGAATGCAGAGCCTGGAATTTGTCGCGGAAACAAGGATTTCCGCGGAAATCAAAATCGAAAATCGCGCAAAAAATATTTTTCGCGTTAAAAAAAAATCTGTATGAACACACTGAAACGATCTGCTGTGTATGATGGATCCTGATCTTGTGCCCAATGTTTATTAAATACTCTTTTGACTGATATTCATTGTGATTTTCAGTGTGTTAGATGCCTTTAAATTTGTCTCCAGAATGCCTCAGAATGCACAGATTTTAGTCTTGATTTTAAAAATTTTCCGGGGGAGCATGGACTCCCCTAGAAGTTTCCTCTTTTTTTTTTTCTTAGCAATTCCAGGCTCTGGAATGTCATTGTAGATGGTAGGTTGGTTTGAATGAGGGTTTGAATATCATTATCAGTGGACAGATGATGAATGTCATTGTCATTGACACGATGATGATTTGAATATTGTTCTCATTGACAAGATGATTGAAGTAAGGGTTTTTGAGACAAACGGTGATGTGAATATCTTTGTCATTGGAATGACAGCGATGTGAATGTCTTTGTCATTGGGATGACAGTGATGTGAATATCTTTGTCATTGGGATGACAGTGACGTGAATGTCTTTGTCATTGGGATGACAGTGATGTGAATATCTTTGTCATTGGTATGACAGCGATGTGAATGTCTTTGTCATTGGGATGACAGCGATGTGAATATCTTTGTCATTGGGATGACAGTGATGTGAATATCTTTGTCATTGGGATGACAGTGATGTGAATATCTTTGTCATTGGGATGACAGTGATGTGAATGTTATTGTAGGTAGAAAGGCAGGTATTTCAGTATCATTATCTTTGGGAGTGATGATGTGATTATCACAGAGATCAGCTCCAGAAATCCACATATCATACAGGTGTCTACGGCACTGTGTTAGAGACTTAATCACGTATTTATTCCCTGATTTATCCCTGATTTACAAGGATCTATTGGGTACAAAACAAAGCGATCATGTACAAAGCAGACCATTGGAAATCTGTTGCCATTTATACCTGTACGTGTATGTTTATTTATCAGATTTTAGTGTATGTTGTGCCATTGTTTATTTGAGGTTTTTTAGCCTGTATATAAAAAGGCTTGCTTTACCGTTGTGTTTTCACTTTTCTGTTCGGTTTTTGGACAGTTTTGTCTTTTATGTGTGTGTCAGCAATGACTGACATACGTACATATGTATGAAAGCAAATGAGTTTTGGTTTCTATTGTTTGGGAAGATTTGTAAAGTTTATGTACGGACACTGGAATATCATCATGTGTGCCTCAGTGAGAGAGGATGGTTTTTAGTTATTTTTGTTTAGAAAGATTTCAAGCCTCTGTGTAATGTGTGTGTGTGTGTGTGTGTGTGTGTGTGTGTGTGTGTGTGTGTGTGTGTGTGTGTGTGTGTGTGTGTGTGTGGTGTGTTGAGAGAGTGAGAGAGAGCACCTAATCTGTACAGGGGAAAGATGTTTATTCATCAGTGTATTATTGAGCTTACTGTCTCTCGCTTAGTCTCATATAATTCTGTGTACATTTATAAGGACAGAAATGCATACTGTAGAAGAGGAATATTTGTCTCATTGAGAAGTGCACATTAGTGTTTACATGATGTCCTGTGCAAACTGTTGTGTTTTGTCTGGTCAGCTGTCAGTTGTGTAGAAACACGTAGGAGGGAAATACGGAGAGAATTGTGTTGTGTGTGTGTGTAACGTTTGTACACATGTCAACTGTCCCCTTTTAACGTGTTATTTACCGTGTGAGAGTGAAGGAAAATGTTCACGTCCCTCAGTTGACAATCCTGCTTGTAATGAAAATTGATTTCTCTCAGAAAGTTAACCCTTTGATTACCGCACCCTGTCCACCAGCTACAGAATCCCTTTGACTCAAAAGTTACTTGAAAGTCGTGAGGTCTCTACCACTTCACTTTCAGAGTGGATCCTGTTGCATTGTCTAGCTGATGATTAGTGACAAGATGGGTACATTACCTACTGGAGTCTACACTCAGCTACAGCCTGCCTGGGAGTCCTCTCTGTGTCTCTGCCTGTCTGCCTGTCTGCCCATCTGTCTGTCTCTGTCTCTGTCTCTCTCTGTCTTCTGTGTGTGTGTCTCTCTCTCTCTGTCTTTCTCTCTCCCTGTCTCTCTCATTTTTCTTTTAAACAAGTTCTTCTGATATTATTCGTCAGTCTCCCTTAATTAGACCAAAAAATCAGAGTAATTCATATCAAGCAATGGCATTTTTCTTACTGTCTGTTGATTAGGGAATGTTGTGTGTGTGTGTGTCTGTGTGTGTAGTGTGTGTGTGTGTGTGTGTGTCTGTGTGTGTGTGTAGTGTGTGTGTGTGTGTGTGTGTGTGTCTGTGTGTAGTGTGTGTATGTGTGTGTGTCTGTGTGTCTGTCTGTCTGTGTGTGTAGTGTGTCTGTGTGTGTGTCTGTGTGTGTAGTGTGTCTGTGTGTGTGTCTGTGTGTGTAGTGTGTGTGTGTATGTAGTGTGCGTGTGCGTGCGCGTTCGTGTATGTGTGTGCGCATTTGTGTGTGCGTGCGTATGTGCGTGCCCCAACTTTAATGCTGCTTAAAAGTGGCATTAATCCCATGCCATTATTTTGGCTTCTCAGCACGACATCAGTTCAGTCCACTCAGTCATAAATCCCAGTGCCTGGAAGTCCACAAGAGTGAGAGATGTCAAGCTATAGTCGCCCACCCTTCAGAGTAGACTCTGCACTGCTAACAGGTCATTCTGTGGAGTTCAACAGTGCCTGTTCTGATTCACCGTACTAGGGACACAGCCTAATAAGTCCCCGTCCCCTCCTTACAATAGAGTCGCTCACCCCCCATGTTCCTCTAAAGACAGCTTCCATTAACCCTTTGACTCCTGCACCCTATCCACCAACTGCGAAAACTGAACCCTTTGACTCCCTCACCCTGTCCACCAGCTTCCTGCAGGAAGCTGGTGGACAGGGTGAGGGAATCAAAGGGTTCAGTTTGTGCTGTGGTAGCATGGTTGGCAAAACAGGACGCTGGTGGACAGAGTGCAGGAGTTAAAGGGTTAATAACCTTTGAGGGGAAAGTGCTTGTATCTGTCATGTGTGTGTGGTTGTGGTATCTGTCATGTGTGTGTGTGGTTGTGATATCTTCATGTATGTGTGTGGTATCTGTCATGTGGGTTGTGGTATCTGTCATGTGTGTGTGTTGTGGTATCTGTCATGTGTGTATGTGGTTGTGGTATCGTCAGTGTATGTGTTGTGTATCTGTCATGTGTGTGTGGTTGTGGTATCTGTCAGTGGTGTGGTATCTGTCATGTGTGTGGTTGTGGTATCTGTCATGTGTATGTGGTTGTGGTATCTGTCATGTGTGGTGGTATCTGTCATGTGTGTGTGGTTGTGGTATCTGTCATGTGTGTGTGGTTGTGGTATCTGTCATGTGTGTGTGTGGTTGTGGTATCTGTCATGTGTGTGTGGTTGTGGTATCTGTCATGTGTGTGTGGTTGTGGTATCTGTCATGTGTGTGTGGCTGTGGTATCTGTCATGTGTGTGTGTGGTTGTGGTATCTGTCATGTGTGTGTGGTTGTGGTATCTGTCATGTGTGTGTGGTATCTGTCATGTGTGTGTGGTTGTGGTATCTGTCATGTGTGTGTGTGGTTGTGGTATCTGTCATGTGTGTGGTTGTGGTATCTGTCATGTGTGTGTGGTTGTGGTATCTGTCATGTGTGTGTGGTTGTGGTATCTGTCATGTGTGTGTGGTATCTGTCATGTGTGTGTGGCTGTGGTATCTGTCATGTTGTGTGTGGTTTGTGGTATCTGTCATGTGTGTGTGTGGTTGTGGTATCTGTCATGTGTGGTTGTGGTATCTGTCATGTGTGTGTGGTTGTGGTATCTGTCATGTGTGTGTGGTATCTGTCATGTGTGTGTGGTTGTGGTATCTGTCATGTGTGTGTGTGGTTGTGGTATCTGTCATGTGTGTGTGGTATCTGTCATGTGTGTGTGGTTGTGGTATCTGTCATGTGTGTGTAGTTGTGGTATCTGTCATGTGTGTGTGTGGTATCTGTCATGTGTGTGTGGTTGTGGTATCTGTCATGTGTGTGTGGCTGTGGTATCTGTCATGTGCGTGGTTGTGGTATCTGTCATGTGTGGTTGTGGTATCTGTCATGTGTGTGTGTGGTTGTGGTATCTGTCATGTGTTGTGTGGCTGTGGTATCTGTCATGTGTGTGTGGTTGTGGTATCTGTCATGTGTGTGTGTGTTGTGGTATCTGTCATGTGTGTGTGTGGTTGTGGTATCTGTCGTGTGTGTGTGGTTGTGGTATCTGTCATGTGTGTGTGGCTGTGGTATCTGTCATGTGCGTGGTTGTGGTATCTGTCGTGTGTGTGTGTGGTTGTGGTATCTGTCATGTGTGTGTGGTTGTGGTATCTGTCATGTGTGTGGTTGTGGTATCTGTCATGTGTGTGTGTGGTTGTGGTCAGTGTATTTGTCGATGGAAGCAGATCAAGCTAGATGCACAACGGCAGCACAACTATCTCATCTCTGTGTGTGTGTGTGTGTGTGTGTGTGTGTGTGTGTGTGTGTGTGTGTGTGTGTGTGTGTGTGTGTGTGTGTGTGTGTGTGTGTGCGCAGTCTGTAGTTTGGGTGAATGGAGGTGTTATTTTAATAGGTTGAGATTTTGCACTGTTTGAATTGCCATTACTAGTTTTGTCCTGTTAGCTGTTAGCACAAAAGAGAGAGAGAGAGAGAGTGTGTGTGTGTGTATATTTGTGTGTGTGTGTGTCAAGAGACAGGGGGAGAGAGAGAGTGTGTGTGTGTGTGTGTGTGTGTCAGAGACAGAGAGAGAGAGAGTGTGTGTGTGTGTGATTAGTTAAACAGCTTTTGTTGTGGTCGATATGAAATTGCAATTATAAAAATGATATATATGTGTGTGTGTATATATGTACACAAAGTTTTTAAAACAGCAATCCTAGCTATGTCTTTTTGTAACAATGTCTTCGATATTTGTGTTAATGTAGTTGTTAACAATGTCTTTGGTATTTTCTTTAATGTAGTTATCTGATCCGTTTGTGTTGTCATTTCCTGATGTAGTTTAATATGATGTTGATCTGTGTTCACGTTTCTCTGTGAGCAAGAAGTGCTTTTCTATCAGTTTGAAGTGTCTGTGTGTTTCTGTGTCGTTGTTTTATGTCCAAAATGACTGCCAGGGTATATGGTGAAGATCAGTGAAAGCAGGGTGACAGGACCACAACACTTACACAGGTTAAAGATCAGTGACAGCAGGGTGATAGGACAACGCTTACACAGGTTAAAGATCAGTGACAGCAGGGTGACAGGAGAACACTTACACAGGTTAAAGATCAGTGACAGGGTGACAGGACAACAACACTTACACAGGTTAAAGATCAGTGACAGCAGGGTGACAGGACAACACTTACACAGGTTAAAGATCAATGACAGCAGGGTGACAGGACAACACTTACACAGGTTAAAGATCAGTGACAGCAGTGTGACATGACAACAACACTTACACAGGTTAAAGATCAATGACAGCAGGGTGACAGGACAACAACACTTACACAGGTTAAAGATCAGTGACAGCAGGGTGACAGGACAACACTTACACAGGTTAAAGATCAATGACAGCAGGGTGACAGGACAACACTTACACAGGTTAAAGATCAGTGACAGCAAGGTGACAGGACAACACTTACACAGGTTAAAGATCAGTGACAGCAGGGTGACAGGACAACACTTACACAGGTTAAGATAGTTAAGCGTGACAGGCAACTACAGGTAGATATGACAGGTGACAGACAAACACTTACACAGGTTAAAGATCAGTGACAGCAGGGTGACAGGACAACACTTACACAGGTTAAAGATCAGTGACAGCAGGGTGACAGGACAACACTTACACAGGTTAAAGATCAGTGACAGCAGGGTGACAGAACCACAACACTTACACAGGTTAAAGATCGGTGACAGGACAACACTTACACAGGTTAAAGATCAGTGACAGCAGGGTGACAGGACAACACTTACACAGGTTAAAGATCAATGACAGCAGGATGACAGGACTCCTGGCTCACAACATTTCAAAGCAAGCTTGGTTTCTTGGTTTCTTTCTCTGTCTGTTGTTCTGTGTATAGATTCATGAAGTAACAGTTCACTTTGATCTAGACACAAAGCAATCTCTCTTTCATAAATTCGTGATATATAAAAGAATTATACATATTTTCCACTCCAGTTTTGTAAGACTGTTGCATTTCAGATGAAGTTGGGTTACACCAGTATTGTCTTTGTAGAGTGTGACCAGTCGTACGGATATGATACAGAGAGACCAGTTATGAAATCATACTCACACATAGAATAAAATGAGGCCAGTTGTAAATAAAGTAAGACCAGTTGTAAATAAAGTAAGACCACGTAAAATTATACTGATGATGGAGTAAAGTGAGACCGTTGTAAAATTTTACAGACCTAAGATGTGACTTCAAGTTTTGTATGTTGCCAGTTGATCCCCATAACCTCTTTGCTTCCAAAGTTTAATGAATTTTACAAGGAAAATTTATACAAAACTGTCATATCGCTTAATGTAACGACAATGTACAAGAGGCCTTCAGAATGAATCACAAGTTTTCCTTGGTATATCACAGTAGACATTCAGAAGCAAGAGGCTTCAGAGCGAGTTGAGGAGATCTCACTGGTACATTATATCAGACCTTGGTATATGACAGTAGACATTCAGAAGCAAGAGGCTTTCAAGCTAGTTGAGGAGATCTCACTGGTACATTATATCAGACCTTGGTATATGACAGTAGACATTCAGAAGCAAGAGGCTTTCAAAGCTAGTTGAGGAGATCTCACTGGTACATTATATCAGACCTTGGCTAGTAAGAGGCTTTTAGAGTGCGTCTAGAAAATGTTGTTCATATGTCACAACAGACCTACAGAAGTAAGAAGGTTTTCAGAGGAGTCGTGAAGGTTGATGTATTAGGACAGACTCACAGAAATAAGAGGATTTTCACAGTGAATGGTGAAGATGGTGGTGGTGAATACCATCAGCGGGGATAAACAGGTCACAGGTGTCCCATATCCCTGAGACCGTAGAGAACAGTTTGTGAAGATGATAAACAACTTGACGTATCGGGGCAGGGCTGGTACTATGAAGGTTGTGCCCGTCTCCTCTCCCCTTGCTTCCTTATCATCTCCTCTCCCTCTCTGCTTCGCCATCCCTGACTTTAAAGAAGGTCAGGTACCCATTCACAGCTGGGTGGACTGGTAGCCACGCATACACACTATTTTGCTGGAGCGAGACTGTCACTCATGCAAACTGGTGTAGTCAGACTGGGAAGCGAGTGTTTTAGCTCTGTGTCATTGAGGCTTCAAGTGGGGATAGCATACAACAGACTTGGACAAACAAACAGAACTTAGACAAAGATGTTAAGGACACAAGATGAAGGTGGAGATATCATATGTAACATTAAGGACTGAGACAGCCAGCCAAAGGACTTAGACAAAGAGTTAAAGGACACAAGATGAAGGTGGAGATATCTTGTGTAACATTAAGGACTGAGACAAAGGACTTAGACAAAGAAGTTAAAGGACAGATGATGAAGGTGGAGATAGCATGTGTAACGTTAAGGACCGAGACAGACAAAGGACTTGGACAAAGTGGCTAAAGGACAGAGGACTTAGACAAAGAGGCTGAAGGATAGATCTTCGAGGTATTCAGACAAACGAAGAACACACATAGAAAAAGTTACTGTATTAATGAAGTAGTGTGCGCATGAAGTCCATGTTGATTGCAGACAGCGTGAATAATGTGGAAGTTTGAATGGCATGTAGATGCGACTCCTCACACAAGTCTGTGGACTGTTACCGAGTCAAAAGGTGCAATATTTTTACAAGGACTTGGAGTTCCTGCTTTACTTCTTGTTTTATGTTGTTATTTGTTTGTTTGTTTTTGTTGAGTGCATAATAGTTGGACATGATACTGTTTATTTTTTTCTTCCCGGAGTGCATGGATATGAATCATGAGCCTCATATTTACATAACAAACTGTTGAGACATGGACGTCTTGAGAATTCATGAGTCTAAACAAGATGTAGTCCATCATTATTTGAAAATCAGTTGTTGTTTTTTTTTAAACTGTGTTGTAAAAATCAGACTACTAAGGCATAACCATTTTGAGAGTGAAGTTTTGTCACCGTACTCAGAAGTGAGATGATTGGTAGGGCATGACCATTTTGTGACTGCATTTCTATGGCTAAGTGGTTAATAGGGATTTTTGTTGTTGAAGAAATGTGGTGGTGTTGGTGGGGGGAGTGGGGGATTTTATTGTCTGTGGGAAAGGGGGGATGGGGAGATGGGAGAAGTGAGGGCAATACTAACATCATCAACCCCTTTTTCACTGTCTTACCCTATCCAACATCTTTCTGCTGAGGACTGGTGGATAGTGTGAGAGAGCAAAAGGGTTAAGTTAGCATAGCATGCTATTTTTCATATGGTGGCAGTTTCTAAAAAAAAGCATGTGTAGTGGAAACCACTCCTCAGCTGGTTTTCCTTGTGTGTGTACCGCTTGTAATTGTGTATCGCTTGTCATTTGGTAGACCTGTGTAAGATCTGAAATGGAGACATGTGCTTTGATGTCCTTGACCCTTGTGGTTCATAGTGTTCACACAATGTAGATAGATAGTCTGGTTCAACTTTTCTTGTATTACCAATACATATTATTGAAAGCTTGATTTGTGGATATTCCTAATACATATTATTGAAAGCTTGATTTGTGGATATTCCTGATACATATTAGGGAAAGCTTGATTTGTGGATATTCCTGATACATATTAGGGAAAGCTTGATTTGTAGGTTAGTTTATAGTTTTTTTGGGTTTTTTTTTGTGCTGTCAAATTTTGATGTAAAGTCTGTGTGTTAAGGCATTAAAAAAGCAATATTTGGGGATTGATTTTGTTTCCATGGAATAGAATTGTAAAAAAAAAAAAAAGTTGTGTAAAATTACAGTTACTCAAAAAGACACTGCTAGGCAAAATGTCAGGCATATTATTTATAGTGAAATACTCCATTGTGCATTAGAATAATATCAAATGCTGTGATTTGTATATTTATACATATGTAATCATCTAGTAGAACAATCATGAAGGTTCTTGTTGCAAATTATTCCAGTGATATCAAGTAAACAATTGAGCTGTAAATGTATGTTATAAGGTTAATGTGAATTTAACTGAAGACAGTAGTGGTACCGTTATCAGTCGGCCAGAATTCTGCTCCATGGTATCATTTCAAACATTTAACTGATGTGAGGAATGTCTGTACACCACATTTTTGTCAAATAGCTTTAGAAAAACGCAGCATGGAGAGGCATTGAACCTTGACAGACAAAGACATTTTGAAACCTCAGCGTTAATTTACATGGAGTTGACTGTTGTCTGCAGTGTGCAGGTGAAGATAAAAATTGACTTGTGGGGCGTGGCGTCCTGTACGTTTATTCGTGTCGTTTTTCTTCTCTTTTCTGTTCTCTGCAGTTGGGTTTTAATGTATCCTGTCTTGTATTAGATGTAATGATGTAAAAGTTTGCATTACTGTAAAAAAAATGGGAAGATTACAGATAAAATGGTGCCTACGCCATAGTCTGTCATAACAGATAAAATGGTGCCTACGCCATAGTCTATCATAACAGATAAAATGGTGCCAACGCCATAGTCTATCATAATAGATAAAATGGTGCCTACGCCATAGTCTGTCATGTGTTTACATAGTTAACCCATTGACTTTTTGCACCCTATCCACCAGCTGCAAAAGCTGGTGGATAGGGTGAGGGAATCAGAGGGTTAAGTTTTTGCTTTGCTAGCGTTGTTGGCAATGCAGGATGATTGCGGACAGGGTGTGGGAGTGAAAGGGTTAAGTGGCTTGACCAGAGCATTGATTATTTTCTATTTTTATAGCTAGGTCCGTGAGTTGACCAGAACATTCTTTATTGTGTATTTATGTAGACAGTTATGTGAAATCACTGGCACCCTGAACAATACGGTGTAGATGTTTTGGTGTTTATAGGTAGTCTGGTCATGTGAGATCATTGGCACCTTGGACATAGTCTGGATAGACGATTGTGTATTTATGTTATCTGTGTAATTATGTTCTTGTCTGTTACTGGATAGATGATTGTGTATTTATGTTATCTGTGTAATTATGTTCTTATCTGTTACTGGATAGACCATTGTGTATTTATGTTATCTATGTAATTATGTTCTTGTCTGTTACTGGATAGACCATTGTGTATTTACGTTATCTGTGTAATTATGTTCTTGTCTGTTACTGGATAGATCATTGTGTATTTAGTTTATCTGTGTAATTATGTTCTTGTCTGTTACTGGATAGATGATTGTGTATTTATGTTATCTGATGTAATTATGTTCTTGTCTGTTACTGGATAGATGATTGTGTATTTATGTTATCTGTGTAATTATGTTCTTGTCTGTTACGGATAGATATGTGTATTTATGTTATCTATGTATTATGTCCTTGTCTGTTACTGGATAGACTGTGTATTTATGTTATCTATGTAATATGTTTGCTGTACTGGATAGATGATGTGTATTTATGTTATCTGTGAATTATGTTCTTGTCTGTTCGTCGATACATCCTAGAATTTTTGTCACTCTCCCTGGGGAGAGCGTGTTGCTCCATGGGAGGTGTGTCCTGGGAGAGCTGATGCTCCTTGGGGGATAGTTGATGCTCCCTGGGGAGAGCATGATGCTCCTTGGGGAGAGTGTTGCTCCTTGGGGGAGTGTGTTGCTCCCTGGGGAGAGCATGATGCTCCTGGAGTGTTGCTCCGGGAGCAAGTGTTGCTCCCTGGGGAGAGCGTGTTGCTCCCTGGGGAGAGCGTGTTGCTCCTTGGGGAGAGAGTGTTGCCATACCTCCTCTTTTTTTTTGTATTTGTATTTTATTTTTCCCTGTCTGTATGTGTTTTGTTTACCTAGAAACATGGTTTTTCTATATAATTTTGCCAGAGACAGTACCTTTTGTTGCCATGGGTTCTTTCACATGCGCAAAATGCTTGGACAGCATAAAGTTGTTGTGGAGTTTTTCTCCTTTAACTCTGTCAAGTTTTGAGTGAACTGACTTGCATGCGTTGTCAACATCAATCCAAGAGAAGGTGGAAAAGGCTGTTTTTCAGATGCAAAAGGGTTTTTGTAAGACACAGTATCATAAGTCCATGACATTCCAGTAAACTGTTTATTGTTTTTATAACATGTTATTATAACTATTCCACGTTCAAATGATTATTGTGGTATGACGCGCCAGAGCCTGAACAGTGTATTTTTTGTGTTTTTTGTTTTTTGTACTGTTTGAATTAGTCATGATCTTGTAAGTACTCAGGCATCTCTCCCTCACTACTCTCTCTGTCTCTCTCTTTAGAGATGTCAGTAATTTGTGTCATCATATTGAGATGTCAGTAATTTGTGTCATCATATTCTCTTTGACTGTTTCCTCATTTAAGAAATGGCAGTCAGATAGCGCATGGACCCCCAGTGTTCTGTTTTCAGTGGTTGGTATTTGTGATTTTCCACAATCTCTGTTTATTATTCCTGGAACATTTGTGACCAAGTCTATTGGCAGGATAGTCTTCTGTCATCATTTGTTTATTATTCCTGGAACATTTGTGACCAGGTCTGTTAGCAGGATAGTCTTCTGTCATCATTTGTTTATTATTCCTGGAACATTTGTGACCAGGTCTGTTAGCAGGATAGTCTTCTGTCATCATCTGTTTACTATTCCTGGAACATTTGTGACCAGGTCTGTTAGCAGGATAGTCTTCTGTCATCATCTGTTTATTATTCCTGGAACATTTGTGATCAGGTCTGTTAGCAGGATAGTCTTCTGTCATCATCTGTTTATTATTCCTGGAACATTTGTGATCAGGTCTGTTAGCAGGATAGTCTTCTGTCATCATCTGTTTATTATTCCTGGAACATTTGTGATCAGGTCTGTTAGCAGGATAGTCTTCTGTCATCATCTGTTTATTATTCCTGGAACATTTGTGACCAGGTCTGTTAGCAGGATAGTCTTCTGTCATCATCTGTTTATTATTCCTGGAACATTTGTGACCAGGTCTGTTAGCAGGATAGTCTTCTGTCATCTGTTTTGCATCCTGAGTTATAAAATTGTGTTTGTTTTAAGAATGCATTTTGACCAGTCTGAAAACTGGACAATGTCTCTCCCATTATGTAGTGTCCTTAATTTGTTTTACATTTGCATTTGGTGTGTGTGTGTGTGTGTGTGTGTGTGTGTGTGTGTGTGTGTGTGTTGTTTTTTTATTAAAAAATTTTTTTACGTTTTATACCCAGTGTCGTGACTTTTGTTCTGTTGTCAGTCCTGCAATATCCTCTTTTTTGGTGAGTGTGTCTGTTTTGGGCTGAAAGGAGGACTTTTTTTTGTTTGTTTCTATTCCATTCCTGTAAATGACACGTCTTTGGCAGTATTTTGACCAGGTCTAAAATCAGGATGTTTATTTTGTTGTTCCTGTATTGTCCTGGTGTGTGTTGGTCGGTTGGTTTGATCGTTTTGAAAGCATTTTTGACCAAATCTTAAAGGAAAACGATTTTTTGTCCATTCCTGTAAGTTCCTCGTCTTTGGCTAGTTTTGTTTTGATGGTATATCGATCACGTCTTGTGGCATGATGTTCACGTCTCTTCCATTTTGTGTGCTCAGTTTTGTTTGTTGGTTTGCTGGTAGTTGTACAAGTATTTTTGATGCAGTCCCAAAGCAGGAGGACATCTTTTGCCATCCGTGTCTGAAAGTCATCAACAGAGGGCGCTGTGCAATATATCACCTTTTCCTACTATTTATAGCTACACCTGTTTGTACCTCTCTGTATTATTTATTGGTGAACGTTTTTTATCATGACTTCGTCCAACTGGTTCCATATTCATATGATGGCGTCGTCCAGTCAGTTCCACTAAGTTATTATCTCCCATTTTGTCTTGAAAGAGTATCGATTGTTTCTCTTTTTTGTCTGACGAGATCTCATTTTGTTGGAATGTCTCTCTCTTTTGTTGCAATCATTTTGTTGGAGATAGTCTGTTACATTCCAAATGACCTCCCTTTTTCCCACATTGTCTCCCATTGACAAACATTGGGTGTTCAAGACTTTTTTGGTATTTCATTTTGTCTCCCCTTGTGTTTGAAATTATCTCCCTTTTGGTTGATACCCATTCCTGTGTTGTAATGTGTCATGGGCTTGCCGTAAGAGAACTCGTGTAGATACAACTGAGCTTTGATAGCATCGTTTTGTATGGTTAGCTACAGTTGTGTTGTTAGCTTCAAGTGTTTCACCTTGAATAGTACAAATGTTTTGTATTGTTAATGTCAGACCAACTTGTTTTGTCCCTTGATGACTTGATGTGCTGGTTGTTCTTTGCCTGTCGGTCTGACACTGTCTATGCTTTCTTTTTTCTTGTACTGTACCGCTTTGTGGCAGAATGCTCTTCTCATGACAATCAGCAGTTCTGTCCATCCCTTCATGTTGTTTCCTTTTCGCCATTATGGACGTTTCTAAATTCTGAATAATTTGTGTTTCTGACACTGTGTTTCAAAAGTCTAAATAATTTGTTCCGGAGTTTTTTTGTTTTTTAATACAGATATATCTAAATACTGTATTCCTTGTGTTTCATAATTGTGTATTTATGTTTCTGACTTGTGTATACTTTGTGTTTGTTTGTGACTGTTTGTGTAGCTGGTACTGAATGATTTGTGTTTGTAATAAACTAGTGTTTGTGAAATCTGTCAAATTTCTGATTCTGATGATCTTTTTGATGCGTGTTTTATGCCCAGATGTTTTCTTACCTTATACACACTATACAGTGTTGGCAGTGCAATCGTTAATTCATGTAAATATGAAGATGATGAAGGTAACTGTTATATAATATAACGTGTATGTACATGTGCTTTAGAAACAAAACCAGTGTTAGTGCATATTCTTGTGTAGTTTTCATGTTGCTTTGCATTGCGCTGTTCACTACCGGCCTAGGTACCTCTCTGTCTGCGTAATACGTGTACGTCAGGATTGTATTTTGTATTTTCTTCAGTGTGAAAACAAAGTCCTGTAACGTCTTACTTCATTGATGTCAGGAGCTGTCTCCTTCCCCTTGTCACTCTTCCCCTCCCCCTCCCCCCCCCCCTTTCCCTGCCTTGGGTTCCAGACACACAGCTGCCTACATTCTGACGTGTATGTCAAGATGTTATGTTCCCCGTTAACTACAGATAATTAGTGTTGTTCTCTATTGTGAGGAGTTCTGTCCCCTGCCCTGCCCTCGTCCCTCCCTTTCCACTCCAGCCCCTCTCTCAGAAAAAGACTTTTACGTTTTCAGAGTTAACCCTTTGACTCCCGCGCCCTATCCACCAACGTGCAAAAACTTAACCCTTTGACTCCCGCACCTTATCCACCAACACATGAAATCTTAACCCTTTGACTCCCGTGCCCTATCCACCAACGCGCAAAAACTTAACCCTTTGACTCCCGCGCCCTATACACCAACACACGAAAACTTAACCCTTTGACTCCCGCGCCCTATCCACCAACGCGCAAAAACTTAACCCTTTGACTCCCGTGCCCTATCCACCAACACATGAAAACTTGACCCTTTGACTCCCGCGCCTTATCCACCAACGTGCAAAAACTTAACCCTTTGACTCCCGCGCCCTATCCACCAACGTGCAAAAACTTAACCCTTTCACTCCCGCACCTTATCCACCAACGTGCAAAAACTTGACCCTTTGACTCCCGCACCTTATCCACCAACACACAAAAACTTAACCGTTTGACTCCTGCGCCCAATCCACCAACGCGCAAAAACTTAACCCTTTGACTCCCGCGCCCTATCCACCAACACACGAAAACTTAACCCTTTGACTCCCGCACCCTATCCACCAGCTTCCTGCAGTTTCTCACATAACAAGAATACTTGATGATCTTGTTGCTGGTTGTAGCATGGAATGTTTTGGGTAACAAGATCAGTTGATGACCCTGTCGGCCATTGTAGCACACACACAGAGGAACATGCGTCCCATTCCTTCAAACAAGAACAACGACAACAGCAGACAGCATCCTGGCTTTGCTCCTCCTCTTCTGTGTTTGAGCGACAGTATCTGCAGTGTTTGTGTGCACATTGATGTACACTGACTCCGTGCTGTAAGGGGTGACACACAGACAGACAGACACACAGAACACACACAACAGACAGACAGACAGACAGACACACAGACACTGATTGCAGTAAGGGGTGACAGATGATGTGTTAAAGGGGTACCTTTCAGGGTGGTGATTTCATTCTTTGGGGAAAACAGTCAGCAGATAAGGGACACTGGGTGCCATTTTCATCCATTGGGGAAAACAATCACCAGATAAGGGACATTGGTGGTGCCATTTTCATCCATTGTGGAAAACAGTCACCAGAGAAGGGACACTAGGTGCCATTTTCATCCATTGGGGAAAACAGTCACCAGATAAGGGACACTAGGTGCCATTTTCATCCATTGGGAAAACAATCACCCGATATAGGGACACTAGTGCATTTTCATCATTGCGGAAAACAGTAACAATTGAAGAACTTTCATTTTCAACAATTGTGAACAAGAACAGTGATACTAGAAGAAAATGACTCGTTAACATTAAACAACAATTTTAGACAAGACAGTTTAGATATATTTAACAGTTAAAACAATTTACAGACAACAGTTTATATTTCAGTACAATTTAGAAAACAACATTGCTTAACAGCTCAAATAAAAATGACAAAATCTACGAAAAGGCAAAAGTATCTCGGCTGCAAAGGATGGCAGACACATGGTGCCATAAACTGAACTTTTGCTTTTAGTTAGCCTTTTGTATGCTGCAAACGATGGCTAGCGTGTTGTGCCAAAAGCTGAACTTGTATGTGCTTTTAAGTAGGGTTGGGAGCACAGTTGCATGTTGTGTTAATAGGCCTCCTAGGTTTTTGTTTTTTTTTACAGTGAGGAGAGGGGGGGGGGGGGGCACATTTCCACTCTCTTGTTTCTCTGGCTGTGTTGGTCTATTCACCTGTCTCTCTCTCTTTCTCTGTCTGTCTGTCTCTCTGTGTCTGTCTGTCTCTATCTCTCTCTTTGTCTCTCTGTGTCTGTCTCTTTGTCTCTCTGTGTCTGTCTGTCTGTCTCTCTGTGTCTGTCTGTCTCTATCTCTCTCTTTGTCTCTCTGTGTCTGTCTGTCTCTCTCTTGTCTCTCTGTGTCTGTCTGTCTCTATCTCTCTCTTTGTCTCTCTGTGTCTGTCTGTCTCTATCTCTCTCTTTGTCTCTCTGTGTCTGTCTGTCTCTATCTCTCTCTTTGTCTCTCTGTGTCTGTCTGTCTCTATCTCTCTCTTTGTCTCTCTGTGTCTGTCTGTCTCTATCTCTCTCTTTGTCTCTCTGTGTCTGTCTGTCTCTATCTCTCTCTTTGTCTCTCTGTGTCTGTCTGTCTCTATCTCTCTCTTTGTCTCTCTGTGTCTGTCTGTCTCTATCTCTCTCTTTGTCTCTCTGTGTCTGTCTGTCTCTATCTCTCTCTTTGTCTCTCTGTGTCTGTCTGTCTCTATCTCTCTCTTTGTCTCTCTGTATCTGTCTGTCTCTATCTCTCTCTTTGTCTCTCTGTGTCTGTCTGTCTCTATCTCTCTCTTTGTCTCTCTGTGTCTGTCTGTCTCTATCTCTCTCTTTGTCTCTCTGTGTCTGTCTGTCTCTATCTCTCTCTTTGTCTCTGTGTGTCTGTCTGTCTCTATCTCTCTCTTTGTCTCTCTGTGTCTGTCTGTCTCTATCTCTCTATTCTCCTTTCACACAACCCTCTTTCCTTTCCAGCTTGGAAAAAGTGTAAGGTAAAGTAGTAATGTCAGTGGATCTGTTTATTGCTCTCAGCCATCTTGGAGTGTAGTCTTCTTTGCGCTACTGCTTTTAGAGCTTGAAATCTAGTTTGTGACTGTTTGGAAATGCAGCATCTTACACACACACACACACACACACACACACACACACACACACACACACAGACAGACACACACACACACACACACACACCTACAACCCTACCCCACACACATTAAAACCCCTCCCCTACACACACACACACACACACACACATACACATATACACACACACACACACATATGGACCTCCCAGTTGCCTCGCTGTTTTCTTGTTTGTCAGTAGGCTGAAAAAGAGAAAACATTAAATGAAAAAGAAAAGTTGTGTATTTACGTTAGACCTTGACATAATAATAATACAACAACACCTACAGACAGCAAGGTACAAAAACAACATACAGACACATTGACAAGACAGAAATAGTGCATAGTTAGCTTCCAGGTACAAGGAAGGGTGGGGCGTACATCAGTGAAATGAATCCATGAAAAGCGTTTTATGTGAATGCCAGCAGACAGCGACTGTACAATTAAAACTTAAAACTGAAAATCTGCCCCTGCTTTCCTTTGATAAACACTGGTGTGTAGGTAAAGATAGATACAGGTATAGACACTTTGATAAACACTGGTGTGTAGGTAAAGATAGATACAGGTATAGACACTTTGATAAACACTGGTGTGTAGTGAAGATAGATACAGATGTAGACACTGTGATAAACACTGGTGTGTAGGTAAAGATAGATACAGATGTAGACACTGTGATAAACACTGGTGTGTAGGTAAAGATAGATACAGATGTAGACACTGTGATAAACACTGGTGTGTAGGTAAAGATAGATACAGATGTAGACACTATGATAAACACTGGTGTGTAGGTAAAGATAGATACAGATGAGTAGACACTATGATAAACACTGGTGTGTAGGTAAAAGATAGATACAGATGTAGTAAAAACTTAATGATAAACACTGGTGTGTAGGTAAAGATAGATACAGATGTTGTAGACACTATGATAAACACTGGTGTGTAGGTAAAGATAGATACAGATGTTGTAGACACTTGATAAACACTGGTGTGTAGGTAAAGATAGATACAGATGTAGACACTTTGATAAACACTGTGTGTAGGTAAAGATAGATACAGATGTAGACACTTTGATAAACACTGGTGTGTAGGTAAAGATAGATACAGATGTAGACACTTGATAAACACTGGTGTGTAGGTAAAGATAGATACAGATGTAGACACTGTGATAAACACTGGTGTGTAGGTAAAGATAGATACAGATGTAGACACTTTGATAAACACTGGTGTGTAGGTAAAGATAGATACAGATGTAGACACTTTGATAAACACTGGTGTGTAGGTAAAGATAGATACAGATGTAGACACTTTGATAAACACTGGTGTGTAGGTAAAGATAGATACAGATGTAGACACTTTGATAAACAGTGGTGTGTAGGTAAAGATAGATACAGATGTAGACACTTGATAAACACTGGTGTGTAGGTAAAGATAGATACAGATGTAGACACTGTGATAAACACTGGTGTGTAGGTAAAGATAGATACAGATGTAGACACTGTGATAAACACTGTGTG
Source organism: Monoplex corrugatus (assembly GCA_030674185.1). NCBI lineage: Eukaryota > Metazoa > Mollusca > Gastropoda > Littorinimorpha > Ranellidae > Monoplex > Monoplex corrugatus. The sequence goes on from JAPXFY010000024.1 coordinate 1,744,309, forward strand.
TAGGTAAAGATAGATACAATGTAGACCTGATAAACACTGTGTGTAGAAGATAGATACAGTGTAGACACTGTGATAACACTGATGTGTAGTAAAGATAGATACAGATGTAGACACTTTGATAAACACTGGTGTGTAGGTAAAGACAGATACAAAATGCAGACCCTCACAGTCTCTTACAGCAACGTTCTTGACAGTTCCATGGCAACCTTCAATACTCACTCTGTTCTGGAACACAATTGATGAGGGTGTGGTCCATGACAGTCTTGTTAATGATAATCATAATCACCCTTTGTGAAAGTCTTGGCTATATTTGCCATCGTTCTGATCGCCAGTCATTATAATCGTCAATCTTTACAATCACCAGTTGTTCAATTTTCCAGCACCCACAGCCTTTTAAAAAAAAAAATCACAGTCATCAAGTATTCCAATCTCCTTACAAACTTTAAAACCCATGCCTTGAGTGATAAACGCTTTAAAAAAAATCACCAATATTTCTTCTTTTTTTTTGTATTCTCCTTCAGGACCCCCCTCATCACAAACTGTAAATTTTAAAGCCCATGTCACACCTTAATTGATAAATGCTTTATAAAATCACAAATAGCCCCTTGTATTTTCCCCCTCAGGACGTACTCCCCCGCCCCCTTCTTGCTTTCTCCCCTGTCTCCCTCCCTCCCCCCCCCCCCCCCCATTTCTCCAATGCTACAAAAATTAATAAACATGAAAATTGTATTACAATTTTTTTCTTTTCCATCAAAAGACATCTTACACATTCTGGAAAGGAGGGGGAGGGGGTGGTTCGATCCACAATAAAGACTTTGCATTTCCCTTCCCCTGTTTTTTGTGTCATGAAAACAAACCAAACTAACAAAAATGGAAAAGACGTCTTATGCATATCATGATGCTAGCGGTTGATGGGTAGATGCTGAGTCGTTTTATTTCTCTGTGTCAGCAATGTGTGTGGTTATGTAATAAATACTGACTTAACATGTGTGATTATGTAATAAATACTGACTTCACCTGTCATGTGTATCTTGTAGAATTTTGTGAAACTCTGTGCTGTCTGTCTCTGTGTACTGTGTACTGAGCTGGTTGTTTTTTGTGTTTGTTTGTTTTCTTTTTCCTCTCTCTCACTCATATGCAACTGGATTAGACTCTACATGTATGTATAATTGACAGAACAAGTGGAATAAACATTAGGCACTGAAAGTGACTGCTTCCTGTGTGGTTTATTGTGATTATGATAATGTGTGTGTGTGTGTGTGGTTTGTGCGGCGGCGAAACAGAGAGAGTGTGTGTCTGTGTGTGTGAAAGAGAGAGAGTGTGTGTATATGTGTGTGTGTGTGTGCGCGCATACATATGTGTGTGTGTGCACATGTATGTGTGTGTGTGTGTGTGCGTATGTACGTGTGTGTGTGTGTGTGTGTGTGTGTGCATGCGTACATGTGTATGTGAAAGAGAGAGAGAGTCTGTCTGTAGGTGTGAGAGAGAGTGTATGTGTATGATTGTGTGTGTGAGAGAGAGAGAGAGAGTTTGTGTGTGTGTGAAAGAGAGATTGTGTGTGTATGTAACAGAAAGACAATGTGTGTGTTTGTGTGTGTGCATGTATTTCTAATTCAATTTCTGTTTCTTTGTCTCTTTCCGACTTAAAAGCAACACAAAATTGCCACCAAAACACGCACACACACACACAAACAATTGTAGATCAACAGTACGTATTGTCTACCAATCAGTTAATTATTCAACCAATTATGAATCTGGACAGTACACAGTCAACCAATTATGGATCAACAGTATGTATTGTCCACCAATCAATTAGTCAACCAATTTTGAATTAGTCAACCAATTGAATTATAGATCAACAGTATGCATTGTCCACCAATCAGTCAGTCAACCAATTATGGATCAGCTGTACGCATTGTCTACCAGTCAGTCAATTAGTCAACCAATTATGAATCTGAACAGTCAGAAAACATTGTACTTAAACACGATCTGTACTTCGACCGCTGACGTATATTTCTTCGATTGCAACTGTTTATCATTTGTGGCCACGAAACAAAAAACCCGATTGGTCTAAGGGAAACAACTCTCTCAAACACACACACATTCTTTATTGAGACAGGTTTGTCGAATCCTATTATTGATTGACCTTACTCAAACGTAATTAAGAATTTATGGGCCTTTCCTATTCGCTTACCTTTAAAAGACTTTTCGGTCTAAATGAATTTTGAACGAACTCACAGTCCAACACCAGAAATCAAGAAAAGAAAACTGAAATACATCGGTCATGCAACCCACAACACCAGAGACAATCCTTATGACAACAGTTTTAACAGGGAAAAATTGACGCCGAAAAGTTGACGCCAAAAGAAATTCATTCATTCGATTGCCGTCCAGGGTTGATCAGAGAACCGAATAAAGCATCGGTTTCTCACAGTGCTTTAAAATTATTGAAGGCTTCTTCAAAACATTTTTTCGCTAGTCCTCGTATACTCTAAGAGTGGTAGGACTTTAAAACTCACTCAACTAACTAACTAAGAAATCCATTCACCCATTCGATTGCCATCCAGGGTGGATCAGAGAACCGAAAAAAGCATCGGTTTCTCGCAATGCTCAAAAAGTTTTCAAGGCTTCTTTCGCTAGTCCTCGTATAGTCTGAGAGTGGTAGGACTTTAAAACTTACTAAACTAACTAACTAACAAAAGAAATCCAGGCAATCCATCCATCTTCTATACGAACAACATCACCAACATCAACAGTTTAGACGTCTGCTCGAAGAAAGCACAGAGAAGTCAAGACCGCAGTAAATGGAGGAGAGCTGTGACGTCTGCTGCTGAGCCTACCATTGAACTCGATGGTGACTGAGCAAGAAGCAACAAGAAGAAAAGACATTTCGTTCAGTCTGGCTGGGTAAGATCAGATTTAGCTATTTATCTACTGATTTCTTGAGTCGTAATTTTATTTGTCATTTGTTTATTTCTATAGTTTTAAATGGAATTTCTTTTATTGTCCTTTAAATTTAATTCCTAAAACGTTGATCCATTTAATGATTGATTTATCTATTCATTTTTTTTTCTGCATTAATGTTACTTTGTATAAAGAGTTTACACGAATAAAAGAGGAAAACAGAACACTCACACAAGCCATATAATAATAATAATAATAATAATATATTTTATTTATATAGCGCAAAATCTTGACAAAATCAAATCTAAGCGCTGAGCGTATACATGCATACATACCTACATACATATGAGCGTATACATGCATACATACATGCTTACATACTTACATACATAAATCTAAGCTGAGCGTATACATGCATACATACATAAATCTAAGCGTATACATACATACATAATACATACATACGTACGCACATGCATACATAATAATTACAATATTTATATAGCGCAAATCTCGACAAAATCAAATCCAAGCGCCGAAAAGACACACACGCACACACGCACGCACACACACACACACACACACACACACACACACACACACACACACACACACACACACACACACACACACACACACACACACACACATGCATGGCCACAAATGGGGAGAAAAGAATAAAAGCAATAAAAGCAAGAATAAAACCAATGGAAAACCACAGAGAGCACATCATATACAATTATATATTAAAACAAAGTGATTGCCCTCCGAGCGGAGACAGGCTGCAGAGGGGGGTTGAGTGAGGTTAGGATTTTATGCAGAGGAGAAAAGGTGAGTTTTGAGAGCGGACTTGAAGGAGGCAAAAGTAGGTTGCTGACGGACTGAGAGAGGAAGTTTGTTCCACGAGAGTGGACCAGAAACAGAGAAGGCTCGTGGACCATAGGTATTGAGCTTAGTGCGTGGAAAGCGAAAAGTCAGAGGATCGGAGGCAGAGCGGAGGGTACGTGAGGGAACATAGATCTCAAGTAGGCTTGACAGGTAATCGGGGGCTGCGTTATTGAGGCTTTTGTAGCACATGGTGTCAAGTTTGTACTGTATGCGCTTTGATACAGGGAGCCAGTGAAGTTGTGCCAGGAGAGGAGATATGTGGTCAGCTTTTTTCTTTTTGAGTACAAGGCGTACAGCATTGTTTTGAATGCGCTGTAGTATGTGAATGGTGGAGGCAGGAAGACCAGACAGGAGTGAATTGCAATAGTCAATGCGAGACATTATGAAGGAGAGAACGAGTTTTGCAGTTGTTTCGACAGAGAGATACTTCCTGATCAGGCTTATACGATGGAGATGATAGTAGCAAGATCTGGCAGTTTGAGAAACAAAGTTGTTCATGGACAGGGTAGAGTCAATGCAGACACCAAGGTTTTTAGCTGAATCAGAAATTGGGACTGATGTGTTACATAATGGGAGAGAAAGAGGAGGCAAATTTTACATGAATTCCCACAGTTTCTACATTCTGTTGATTTAGGAAGAGAAACAAAGGATTTGGAAGTTGGCCCTGTATAAATAAGAAGTGCTTGTTTATTGGTTTTGGTTGTATTTTGTCGGTAAAACCAAGCTGACTTCCTTATTGAACTGTATTATTTCTATCTATGTATCTCTGTATCTATCCATCTCTGTCTGTCTGTCTGTCTGTATATCTATCTAACCCCCCCCCCCTACACACACACAACCATTGGGTTCAGACGTACACAAACGGCCGAGGAAGACTACTAACTGGGCTTCTTTGGGTTAAAAAGTCGTTTTGGTAACAGTTCACTTTTCTCAATAAAATGTTCGTTCGTTGCTTGATTTAACGTCTTTTCACTATAAGTGATATTAGACGGGGAAAAATGGCATGGAGGATGAAATAAGGGGGGGGGGGGGTGGAGGGGAGAGGGGAACAGAGTAAGGGACGTAAAAAAAATTAAAAGGAAGCGGCAAGGTCTTAAGAAAAAGGATATGGATGAACAGAGAAATGAAACTAGAACAACGCTAACATCAATAATGTAAAAGAAAAACAAAACAAAACAAAACAAAAATAATCATAATTATAATAATAATCTTAAAGTAACGCATTAACAGGACTGTGAACCAATGATTCTGAAATTTTAACTAACAAAACTTGATCCGATACAACTTCTTTAAAATGCGTTTCAAGATAGTTTCCTTGTGTAAACGTCTTTGGTAAAAAGGAACGAAGCTTTCTGCAGTAAAACAAACAGTGATACAATGTGAATTGTTCGCCACAAATACATAAAACGTTGTTACAATAAAATGTGTGTGTGTGTGTGTGTGTGTGTGTGTGTGTGTGTGTGTGTGTGTGTGTGTGTGTGTGTGTGTGTGTGTGTGTGTGTGAATTAAATAACGGTTTTACTTTATTGTTATGTTACTTTATAATATTATTTTGCTGTTGTACTTGTACTGTGCTCACCTTGAGACTTGACAGACAATGGTCACAAAGGCAGATGAGATACACAGATACCTACATACCTACTGGTTTCCACCTTTAGTTGTTAGACCCTGATGAAGTCGACACTGGTTGGTATCTCATAGACCTGAAGGTCAGAGCTGATAGATCCGATATTTTGTCTGCATCTCTGATCATTATTACATCATGTCCTAAGATGAGTACAGTGCAGTTCTTTGTCATGTTAATTTCTCTCTAACCCTGCAGGTACGTTTCCTTTACTTGTCCGTACCCTAACCCTGAAAAACGAATATTATTTCACGTCAATGAATAAATCGGTATTATAATCCTTCACTGATTTTTATTGTTAAAAAAAATTTTTTTTTTAGAACCACTGAAGAAAAAAAAATTCCCAGACGGGGAATCGAACCCCGGCCGTCGCGGTGAGAGCGCGAAATCCTAACCACTAGACCACCTGGGAAGATACTGACACATCCTAATAAGAGATTATATTTCAGTTGTTGTAACGGGGGCGGTGAACGTCGGGATTATGTAATTACATATGTATAGTGCAAGAATTTTTATCACTGATATTAACAGTCATTAGGCGTATACATTAAAAGCGACGAAATTGTGTGTAAATTTTTCTTTATCACGATTTTTTCCCTATTCGTCTCCCTTAATCTTGCACTCTTGTTTTGATGACGTAATACGTAGTTGTGCTTAATTAAACTCCCACCGAAATTTACCAAAATTGGTCAAAATATGTTTTGATTTCTTTTTAATAGAGTTTTATGTTGAAATTACAGCTCTATTCAATAAGCAATAGTAACATCTGACGAGTTTTTTCACAAATAACGGTGTGAATATTGCCAAAACATGAGTGTAAAAATCTGATTATTCTGTGAAATTCTGGTATTTGGAGACAATCGCAGAACGCAGCCTTTGTTGTGGAAAGAAGGAACTTGGAAGATTATTGAAAAGCTGTTAAAGGTATGATTGACATCAGACTGTTATTTTTGGTGGTTTGATGATTTATTTTCTTCCCTCTTCACTACAGGCACCCTTTTGAAGCTGGTTGAATCTGAAACAAATCACTGAAGCTGAAATCCAAATCGCAAATTTATTCCCTCAATCTCGGACGAATACGATGTCTCGGTCAGACTCAGAGAGCCAGATTCGGATTGTACTCTTTAAATCGTTCGACACACCTTATCCTTTGGGCCCTACACATGCTCTTTACGTTGAGGTCTTGTTTTGTTTCGATTTCGGACAATATACGGAGTGCAGTCTGGTCTAAACGTTAGTCTGAGAATGTAAACTGGTCTTGCTCTGTCAATCGCTGTTACTAGATCTAGTAGTTTGTGTTAGTGTTAGGCTACATCCGTCGCTTTTATGCTAATCGTAGGTTCTGCGATGTAAACATCAAGATAACAACCATCTTCCCTCCATATTTACAATTACAGCCCATAGTGTATATTCTGTGCGGTGGCTGTAGCCAAAGTAATCTAATGAGTTGAATAATGGCAATATACATTACATGTTATGTAGGCTAGGTCTTGTCAAAGGCAAATTGTCCATTTGTTCGAGTTATTTTCTACTCTTTTCCCGAAATATAGGCCAGCTTTTACTTTCTGATCTCTGCACACATTTAGTACACCTGTGTATTCAGTCTTCTATATGAGTCAGAATTATGTGGTGCAGCATCAGTGCAATCATTGATATGTTAAATTAATTACAGAATGCCACCTCACTGAAACTGAAAATAGCATTTGTAATTGTATGAAATGATCGATAAAATGTGGTATTAGGTTTATCTCAGAAACTATCACAGCTCTTGCATACATGCACGCAAGAACACACACACACACACACACACACACACACACACACACACACACACACACACATGCACGCACACACACATTTTAAAAAACAAGCACCTTGCATTCTATTTGTTTTTCTTCACTTAACTCCGCTCCCCCCCCCCCCCACCCCCCCAAAAAAAGAAAAAGTGAGGGGTTGGAATGTTACCAGCAATATTCACTATGTTTTTGACAGATGTGAAATAATTTGTAGAAATTAGTTTGTGTTTTTGTAGGCCTGTATGATTGTTTTTATGAAGTACTGATATCAAATATCTCTACTGTAGGCCTACATAGACAGTGATGCCATTTCTTTTAGGTATACAAGAAATCTGTAGGCCTATAGCAGAGCTGCAGAGTTACATACATATATATGTAAGACATTGTGGAAGATAAAATGGCAAGATGACAATAACTGTAGCTTACATTCTGTTTTAGTGTTATGTCCTACAGTGAAGAGAAAAATTTCAAGATTATAATGATCTTGCCTGATGTTGAACCCCCTTGGCGTGATTTGATGATATATAATTAAAACTTAGCGTACTGTAAGACAATGGCGTAAAATTACGGGAGCCAACCTGTCGACGGGAACTAATTGTTTTTTATTTTTGCTGCCCTTGTGTAAACATTTCCTCAAAAAGTATACATATCTATAGAAAGAAGAAATCCTGAACTGCACAATGAAACATGAAAAGTAAAAATAAAATTAATACCTGTTTGCAGGAGAAAATGAAATTACAGAGTGTAAGAATAAAAAACACATCACGCACATGTGATGAGAAGTACAATGTAAACAAACCAAACTGAATCAGTGAATAACAACCCACATTCTATCAGTGACTGATGTACTAAAAATACCCTTCATAATGTGCTTGAACCTCTTTGGTTTATTTAGAACCAAAAACTAAGCCATATTTACCTCATAATCATCGCCAGAGTTACTGTCAACAAGAGTCGCAACTTGTCAACCTCACAGTCAGTCCCAGTCTCACTCATTTTTGTGAAAAAATTTGTAGAAATTGATTGAAGAACAGCAAAATGGTGACCATGTGGAAGGAAAGGGGCAGAGGCAATGCAAAAGAAGCCTTCTGATTGGTCAGTTTGTATTTGCATAGATCGGACAGTACTCGGCGGGAGATTCGAATGAAGCCACAATTGTGGCTCATACTATAGTGCTAAGCAGGTTAATTGTTAATTGTAGTTTTATCTCCTGCAGTGGTGTGCGATACAAGATTTTATAGCCTAGGTTTTATATTAGTCTATATCATATATATTATGAAATAATGATAATGATAATATATAATGGAATAAGTTATTAGTAACATGTATTGTTGATTACAGGTGACAACCATAGTTGTTATAAATAGGATAATGAATCGACAACCCAACAACAATTTTTCCAAGACGAGGGGAGTGGTGCAGGCTGTACCTGGAACCTCTGTCACCCAGGATCAAGAAATGACCTCCCCTAACTGTGAGCTTGGCTCTGTGTGTGTGTGTGTGTGTGTGTGTGTGTGTGTGTGTGTGTGTGTGTGTGTGTGTGTGTGAGTGTTGTGTGTCAGGGAATGCTGTGTGTGTGTGTGTGTGTGTGTGTGTGTGTGTGTGTGTGCAGGGTTGCTGTACACACTGTGTGTATTGTGTCCACATGTCTGTTTTGTGTATGTGCACACATGATTGCACATCCTCAGAAAGCAGGGGGGTTTCATCTACCAAATAAAATTTCAAAGGGTTTTCAAACTGTTCTTTCCCTCTCTGTCTTCCACTGTTTCCCTCCCAGCTCTCTCTGTGTATCAAGTCACTCTGTCACTCTGCAGTCTGTGTGTCTTTTGGCTGAGTGAAGCATGTAGGATTTTCACTTACTGTATGTTCACCAAAGAATTCACTTACTGTATGTTCACCAAAGAAAAGAACTTGTGATCAGGCAGTTGTTGTGTTTTAGTGCACTTAAGACTGTTGCAATATGGAAGTCAGCTTGCCATTTTATGCGAAATGCTGCCAGCTAGTATGTCAGAACTGAGATCAGATCAGTCAAAGCGTAGCGTAGGCCTGGTGTCTGCCATCCTCCTACTTCCATTCCACCAAGTGTTGGGACTCTAAGTCTTCTTTTCATTTGTTAGTTGTAGCTAGTACATCAGCACAGTCTGCGAACACATTATGTACTGATGCAAATAACAGCCGTGGCCTGCTTTGTATAACTTGGGACAACAGATACTGATTGGCTTGTCTTCTGATGTCCAGTTAGGTATGATTGGCTTGTCTTCTGATGGCCAATTAGTAAGGTCTGATTGGCTTGTCTTCTGATGTCCAGTTAGGTATGATTGGCTTGTCTTCTGATGGCCAGTTAGGTATGATTGGCTTGTCTTCTGATGTCCAGTTAGGTATGATTGGCTTTTCTTCTGATGCCCAGTTAGTTAGGTCTGATTGGCTTGTCTTCTGATGGCCAGTTAGTTAGGTCTGATTGGCTTGTCTTCTGATGGCCAATTAGTAAGGTCTGATTGGCTTGTCTTCTGATGGCCAATTAGTAAGGTCTGATTGGCTTGTCTTCTGATGGCCAATTAGTAAGGTCTGATTGGCTTGTCTTCTGATGGCCAATTAGTAAGGTCTGATTGGCTTGTCTTCTGATGGCCAATTAGTAAGGTCTGGCTTGTCTTCTGATGGCCAATTAGTAAGGTCTGATTGGCTTGTCTTCTGATGGCCAATTAGTAAGGTCTGATTGGCTTGTCTTCTGATGGTCATTTAGGTATGATTGGCTTGTCTTCTGATGGCCAGTTAGGTCTGATTGGCTTGTTTTCTGATGGTCAGTTAGGTCTGATTGGTTTGTCTTCTGATGGTCAGTTAGATCTGATTGGCTTGTCTTCTGATGGCCAGTTAGGTCTGATTGGCTTGTTTTCTGATGGCCAATTAGTAAGGTATGATTGGCTTGTCTTCTGATGGCCAGTTAGGTCTGATTGGTTTGTCTTCTGATGGCCAGTTAGTTAGGTCTGATTGGTTTGTCTTCTGATGGCCAGTTAGGTCTGATTGGCTTGTCTTCTGATGGCCAGTTAGGTCTGATTGGCTTGTTCTTCTGATGGCCAGTTAGGTCTGATTGGTTGTCTTCTGATGGCCAGTTAGGTCTGATTGGCTTGTCTTCTGATGGCCAGTTAGGTCTGATTGGCTTTGTCTTCTGATGGCCAGTTAGGTCTGATTGGTTTGTCTTCTGATGGCCAGTTAGGTCTGATTGGTTGTCTTCTGATGGCCAGTTAGTTAGGTCTGATTGGTTTGTCTTCTGATGGCCAGTTAGGTCTGATTGGTTGTCTTCTGATGGCCAGTTAGGTCTGATTGGCTTGTCTTCTGATGGCCAGTTAGGTCTGATTGGCTTGTCTTCTGATGGCCAGTTAGTTAGGTCTGATTGGTTTGTCTTCCGTTGGCCAGTTAGGTCGGAGGCTGTGTCAAGAAACCCTCCACTGGAAGTGTGGAAGTCATGATGGAATGGGACAGTGGTATTAAATGTTGATACCCCCTGAATTGATTCTGCATGTTTCTGTACCATGTCACTGGGAGGTCTTGACACGATTAGAATTTAATTGCATGAAATACCTGTCTTTGTGTATGATCTGAAAAAAACTCTGGTGTGTTTGTGTATGTATATGTATGTGTGTGTGCATGCGTGTGTGTGTGCGTATGTACTTGCATCACATATATCTGAATGTAAATCTTTCTAAATGTCTGTCTTGTCTGCCCATAGAGTTATCTCATTTTCTGTTTGTTTTGTTTTTGATGTGTCTGGCTGTTGTGCATGTGTGTGTGTGCTTAGATTTGATTTTTATCAAGATTTTGCGCTATATAAATATTGTAATTATTATTATTATTATTATTATTATTATTACAGGGGGGTGGGTGGGTTTGTAGGTGTTTTTGTTTGTTTACTTTCATCCTATATGTCTGTTCGCAAGCATGATTGCATGTGTGTTTTGTTTATTTAGTGAGTTTTGAAGTGCACGTGTGTGATTTGTTTTGTTCAGTGGAGATATGTGAGGTCCATCTTGTATTTTCTTTCTGATTTTTGTCTGACCTCATTAATTTTGATTGCTGGTAATTGGTATGGGGTTGTTTATTTCTTGTCCTTTTGTGGATGTATGTGTGACTAACATTTCATTTTGTGTTGTTCTGTCAGTAGTTCGGAAGATACTTGGTTATGTGTAATGAACGTTATAGTTTGAACTGTTTGATGGGTGTTTTGTTAGTAGGTCAGAGGATATTTGGATATGTGTAATGAACGTTTCAGTTTGTGCTGTTTTGTAATACAGGGGGGATGAGGGGTGGGCAGCTGCGAGCTGTGACCTGGCCAGCTAACTTCTTTGGGTTCCTTCCTGTCTTGACTACTTTTGTTTTGATAATAATAATGTTAATAATAATGATAATAATAATAATAATGTTTACTTGTATAGCGCATATTCCATATAAAAACATACTCACCAGCGCTTTACATTTGGCAAAAAAAGCAAATGGTGATAAAAATGTTCACAATTACATACACGATAAGAAAACAAACAAACATTAAAGCTATACAACTACAAGTAAGAAGACACATAAGAAACCACAAAATGTTAAAGTTTAAACACTGACTTATGCTTCATATGAATAAAGAGGCATACTGTGTTTATATATTCATGCATGTGTATGTGTGTGTGTGTGCGTGCGTGTGCATTGCTGTGTGCGTGTGTATGTATGTGTTATTATCGTTGTTCATGGAATGATATAAAATAACAACTTCATGTGTTGTGTTGTCACGTGCAGGGCCTGCGGCCAGCAACTCAGACCTGGCCAGCTACTTTGAGTGTCCTGTGTGTTTTGACTATGCCTTGCCCCCCATCATGCAGTGCCAGAGTGGTCACATCGTCTGTCAGGCCTGTCGTCAGAAACTGGCGTCATGTCCCACCTGTAGAGGGCCCCTCGGTAAGGACTCTGTGTGTGTGTGGTGTGTGTGTGTGTGTGTGTGTGTGTGTGTGTGTGTGTGTGTGTGTGTGTGTGTATATGTGTGTGTGTGTGTGTGTGTGTGTGTGTGTGTGTGTGTGTGTGTGAGAGAGAGTTAGTGTTTGTTTGAGAGTGGTCACATCATGTCGGGCTTGTCATCAGAAGTTGGTTTGATAGTTCATGTCCTGCTTTTAGAGGACCCCGTGGTAAGAACTCTGTGTGTGTGTGTGTGTCGGTGTGTGTGTGTCGGTGTGTGTGTGTGGGGTGTGTGTGTGTGTGTGTGTGTGTGTGTGTGTGTGTGTGTGTGTGTGTGTGTGTGTGTGTGTGTGAGAGAGAGAGAGTGTTTGTTTGAGAGTGGTCACATCATGTTGGGCTTGTCATCAGAAGTTGGTCTCATAGTTCATGTCCTGCTTTTAGAGGACCCCGTGGTAAGAACTCTGTGTGTGTGTGTCTCTGTGAATGTGTCTGTGTGTGTGTGTCTGTGTGAATGTGTCTGTGTGTGTGTGTCTCTGTGAATGTGTGTGTGTGTCTGTGTGAATGTGTCTGTGTGTGTGTGTCTCTGTGAATGTGTCTGTGTGTGTGTCTGTGTGAATGTGTCTGTGTGTGTGTGTCTCTGTGAATGTGTCTGTGTGTGTGTGAATGTGTCTGTGTGTGTGTGTCTGTGTGAATGTGTCTGTGTGTGTGTGTCTGTGAATGTGTCTGTGTGTGTGTGTCTCTGTGAATGTGTCTGTGTGTGTGTGTCTGTGAATGTGTCTGTGTGTGTGTGTCTCTGTGAATGTGTCTGTGTGTGTGTGTGTCTGTGAATGTGTCTGTGTGTGTGTGTCTCTGTGAATGTGTCTGTGTGTGTGTGAATGTGTCTGTGTGTGTGTGTCTCTGTGAATGTGTCTGTGTGTGTGTGTGTGTGTCTGTGTGTGTGTGTCTCTGTGAATGTGTCTGTGTGTGTGTGTGTCTCTGTGAATGTGTCTGTGTGTGTGTGTCTGTGTGAATGTGTCTGTGTGTGTGTGTGTCTGTGTGAATGTGTCTCTGTGAATGTGTCTGTGTGAATGTGTCTCTGTGAATGTGTCTGTGTGTGTGTGTCTCTGTGAATGTGTCTGTGTGTGTGTGTCTCTGTGAATGTGTCTGTGTGTGTGTCTCTGTGAATGTGTCTGTGTGTGTGTGTCTCTGTGAATGTGTCTGTGTGTGTGTGTCTCTGTGAATGTGTCTGTGTGTCTGTGTGTGTGTGTCTGTGTGAATGTGTCTGTGTGTGTGTGTCTCTGTGAATGTGTCTGTGTGTGTGTGTGTGTGTGTCTGTGTGTGTGTGTGTCTCTGTGAATGTGTCTGTGTGTGTGTGTCTGTGTGAATGTGTCTGTGTGTGTGTGTCGTGTGAATGTGTCGTGTGTGTGTGTCTGTGAATGTGTCTGTGTGTGTGTGTCTCTGTGAATGTGTCTGTGTGTGTGTGTCTGTGAATGTGTCTGTGTGTGTGTGTCTCTGTGAATGTGTCTGTGTGTGTGTGTCCTGTGAATGTGTCTGTGTGTGTGTGTCTCTGTGAATGTGTCTGTGTGTGTGTGTCTCTGTGTGAATGTGTCTGTGTGTGTGTGTCTCTGTGAATGTGTCTGTGTGTGTGTGTGTCTGTGTGATGTGTCTCTGTGATGTGTGTCTGTGTGTGTGTCTCTGTGAATGTGTCTGTGTGTGTGTGTCTGTGTGAATGTGTCTGTGTGTGTGTGTGTCTGTGTGAATGTGTCTCTGTGAGTGTCTGTGTGATGTGTCTTGTGAATGTGTCTGTGTGTGTGTGTCTTGTGAATGTGTCCGTGTGTGTGTGTTCTGTGAATGTGTCTTGTGTGTGTCTCTGTGAATGTGTCTGTGTGTGTGTGTCTCTGTGAATGTGTCTGTGTGTGTGTGTCTCTGTGAATGTGTCTCTGTGAATGTGTCTGTGTGTGTGTGTCTGTGTGAATGTGTCTGTGTGTGTGTCTCTGTGAATGTGTCTGTGTGTGTGTCTCTGTGAATGTGTCTGTGTGAATGTGTCTGTGTGAATGTGTCTGTGTGAATGTGTCTGTGTGTGTGTGTCTGTGTGAATGTGTGTGTGTGTGTGTCTCTGTGAATGTGTCTCTGTGAATGTGTCTGTGTGAATGTGTCTGTGTGAATGTGTCTGTGTGTGTGTGTCTGTGTGAATGTGTCTCTGTGAATGTGTCTGTGTGAATGTGTCTCTGTGAATGTGTCTGTGTGAATGTGTCTGTGTGTGTGTGTCTGTGTGAATGTGTCTGTGTGAATGTGTCTGTGTGAATGTGTCTGTGTGAATGTGTCTCTGTGAATGTGTCTGTGTGAATGTGTCTGTGTGAATGTGTCTCTGTGAATGTGTCTCTGTGAATGTGTCTCTGTGAATGTGTCTCTGTGAATGTGTCTCTGTGAATGTGTCTCTGTGAATGTGTCTGTGAATGTGTCTGTGTGTTTTTTTTTCTGTTCTTTTTCAGCTGTTATAACATTCTGGGCTTGAATTGGATGCATGGAGAGTCAGATCCATGGCAACAGCTAGTGTGCATCAGGACTTAACAAATATAATGTCTTTGATGCATTGATGCCCGTACATGTAGCTGTATGTTCTCTCTTTAAAAAAGACGTTGTATCAATGGCCCCCTTTCTTCAGTTTTAGAGGATTTGTCCATGTTCTGTAGGGAAATAAAGGGAGAAAAGGCCACCTACTTTGGTGTGAATTTGGTAAGCAATGATATTCTAAGAAAGCTAAAGAAAAAAATGTGGTGCTGTATGGTAATATTGAGATCTCAGCCATTGAGGATATCCAGAGTTTACACACAAGATCTGCAGGACAGGGTACAAATGTAGTGCACTGAGCACAGTTACCATGATGATGACAGTGAGGATGATGATAACAGTGATAAAGGAGTGATCACACAGAATAGCCCAGTGTATTGACCAAATAGCAGTTACCATGATAATGACAGTTACCATGATAATGACAGTGAGGATGATGATAACAGTGATAATGGAGTGATCACACAGAATAGCCCAGTGTATTGACAAAATAGCAGTTACCTTGGTAATGCCAGTTACCATGACGATAACAGTGATAAAGGAGTGATCACACAGAATAGCCCAGTGTATTGACAAAATAGCAGTTACCTTGGTAATGCCAGTTACCATGACGATAACAGTGATAATGGAGTGATCACACAGAATAGCCCAGTGTATTGACAAAATAGCAGTTACCTTGGTAATGCCAGTTACCATGACGATAACAGTGATAATGGAGTGATCACACAGAATAGCCCAGTGTATTGACAAAATAGCAGTTACCTTGGTAATGCCAGTTACCATGACGATAACAGTGATAAGGAGTGATCACACAGAATAGCCCAGTGTATTGACAAAATAGCAGTTACCTTGGTAATGCCAGTTACCATGACGATAACAGTGATAATGGAGTGATCACACAGAATAGCCCAGTGTATTGACAAAATAGCAGTTACCTTGGTAATGCCAGTTACCATGACGATAACAGTGATAAAGGAGTGATCACACAGAATAGCCCAGTGTATTGACAAAATAGCAGTTACCTTGGTAATGCCAGTTATCATGACGATAACAGTGATAATGGAGTGATCACACAGAATAGCCCAGTGTATTGACAAAATAGCAGTTACCTTGGTAATGCCAGTTATCATGACGATAACAGTGATAATGGAGTGATCACACAGAATAGCCCAGTGTATTGACAAAATAGCAGTTACCTTGGTAATGCCAGTTATCATGACGATAACAGTGATAAAGGAGTGATCACACAGAATAGCCCAGTGTATTGACAAAATAGCAGTTACCTTGGTAATGCCAGTTACCATGATGATAACAGTGATAATGGAGTGATCACACAGAATAGCCCAGTGTATTGACAAAATAGCAGTTACCTTATAATGCCAGTTACCATGATAATGCAGTTACCATGATAATGCCAGTTACCATGATAATGCAGTTACCATGATGATGACAGTGAGGAGGATGATAACAGTGATAAAGGAGTGATCACACAGAATAGCCCAGTGTATTGACAAAATAGCAGTTACCTTTATAATGCCAGTTACCATGATAATGCCAGTTACCATGATAATGCCAGTTACCATGATAATGCCAGTTACCATGATGATGACAGTGAGGAGGATGATAACAGTTATAAAGGAGTGATCACACAGAATAGCCCAGTGTATTGCAGGGTTTAAAATGTTCTGTGTCTGGGTGGAATTCCGCGATTTCAGTTTGTCAAAAAAAAAAAAAAAAAAAGGAGCAAGGCATCCGTGATCGGCTTGCAAGCGTAATTATGTGTTTACAGCAATTTTTATGCACTAAATATCTCTTAAAATTATGTCCAGAAAGCGCAAAATGGCATAGATTTACACTTGGTTTTTTAAAAAATTTTCCCAGGGGAGCATGCCCCCGGACCCCTCAGTGGTTTTTTCCTCCTCCTGTTTTAATCCCTGGTATTGACCAAATAACAGTTACCTTGATAATGACTATGAAGATGATGGTAGTGACAGAGATGGCACATAATAACCCAGAGTTTACACATACGATACATTTGACAGGGTACAGGGTGATAATAAATATGATGAACAGTTACCGTGATAATGACAATGATGATAGCAGTGATAGTGACAATGATGGCACATGATGTTCCACAGTTTACACGTACAATACATTTGACAGGGTACAATGTACTTTAATGAGGATAGTTATGATGATGATGACATTGATGATAACAGTGATAATAGAATGATGGCCCATAATAACCCAGAGTTCATTCGCAAGATACATTTGACAGGGTATAAATAATGTAGAACTATGAGGATAGTTATCATGATAATGACGATGAAGATGATGATAACAGTGATAATGACAGAGATGGCATGTCATTTTTTGTTTGTTTTTTGTTTCATATTTGTGTCTTTAACTCACTCGCTACGTACGATTATGCCCATTGCCGTTCTCCTGATACGCACCATTTGTATAGGTCATGAGAAAAATTCTCATGCAAACAAATGAAAACATAGATTTTGAAATTTGGCAGGTCATATATTAAAGGATTGGTGTACAACATGCTGAAATTTCAACTGTCTAACCCTCATGGTTGCTGAGTAATGGTACAAGTAGACTTAGAGAAATTTTCAGGTGAAAAATGTCTTACAAAATACACAGGTCAATACATCAGTTCCTACAGCCACATTTTGAATGAAATTTTATAAAATCCAACGTGCACACACCCCACATGCACTGAAGGAAGAGATTGTGTTGAACAGCGCCAAGTTGTTGAGTATTGTTGAGCCGTTTGCTTGTCCGTAGTCTGCTTCGCTGCGGAGATAGTGGGTCGTGAACTTTGCACTGTCTATTCACCAACTGCATAGTACAGTGACCTCATGGCCTGAAACGAGGCTAAGAATGACCAAAGAATCTATTTCGGGCTGTTAGTTTCGGTTAACGGAAATACTGAAAGCCCCGCGAATTTTCAAAACTCAAGTCGGATTGTTTCGACGCTTGTAGACAAGCGTTGTTGAGACATGATTAGGAAATCCCAACTCTCGTAGCGAGAGAGTTAACCGTAGATATATACATGTATTTTTCCCCCTCATACTGAAGATTCTTCCTGTTTAGAAAAGATGAGGATGACTGTAATGATGTTTGCAGGCAACATACGCAATCTGGCCATGGAGAAAGTGGCCGCCACAGTGATGTTTCCCTGTCGCTTCTCCAGCAACGGATGTCCACAGACACTCCTTCACTCGGACAAAGGGGAGCATGAGGAGACGTGTGAGTTCAGGTGGGTCACAGAATTCTGGAACATTCCTGTCCTTTTCAGGGTCTAACCTTTTGCTTCTGCACCCTGTCCACCGACTGAAAAAACTTAACCCTTTGACTCCTTCTTCAGCAGCTTCCTGCAGGAAGCTGGTGGATAAGGTGAGGAGATCAATGGGTTAAGTTTTTGCTTTGCTAGCGTGGTTGACAATGCACAATGCTGGTGATGGAGTGTGGGAATTAAAAGGATTAATGTGAGAGTCCTTTCCATGCTATGATATGGTGTTTTTAACATTCACAGTCCTTTTCATGTTATGATGTTTTTAACATACAGTTCTCTCCATGCTATTATACTGTCCTTTTAGGACTGTGACATGCATGGTTTAGTGGTTACAACACTCACAACACATTGGAAAGCCAGGGTTGGATACAGTGGAGTGGCATGATGGACCACTGGACAAAGTCTGACAGGCCGGAGAAGGCAGGTAGATGGACCACTGGACAAAGTCTGACAGTCTGGAGAAGGCAGGTAGATGGACCACTGGACAAAGTCTGACAGGCCAGAGAAGGCAGGTAGATGGACCACTGGACAAAGTCTGACAGGCCAGAGAAGGCAGGTAGATGGACCACTGGACAAAGTCTGACAGGCCGGAGAAGGCAGGTAGATGGACCACTGGACAAAGTCTGACAGTCTGGAGAAGGCAGGTAGATGGACCACTGGATAAAGTCTGACAGGCCAGAGAAGGCAGGTAGATGGACCACTGGACAAAGTCTGACAGGCCAGAGAAGGCAGGTAGATGGACCACTGGATAAAGTCTGACAGTCTGGAGAAGGCAGGTAGATGGACCACTGGACAAAGTCTGACAGGCCAGAGAAGGCAGGTAGATGGACCACTGGATAAAGTCTGACAGGCCAGAGAAGGCAGGTAGATGGACCACTGGATAAAGTCTGACAGTCTGGAGAAGGCAGGTAGATGGACCACTGGACAAAGTCTGACAGGCCAGAGAAGGCAGGTAGATGGACCACTGGATAAAGTCTGACAGTCTGGAGAAGGCAGGTAGATGGACCACTGGACAAAGTCTGACAGTCTGGAGAAGGCAGGCACAGGGTTTGAATCCCATCTGGACAGAGATTTTTCTTCCCCATCCACACGACCTGTGTGCAGTGTGAATGTAACACGTATAAAATATCCCACAGCAGCAAAAGAGGTATTGTTGCCTAAAGACCAGCCAACTGCGCAGAGCTGTTACCATCACAGAATGTGCACCATACCTCACAGAAGATTTTTTTTTAAAAAAGAAGAAAGAACATTAAGTACACATATCATGCATTTGCGCTCATAATCTCAGGATATGCCCCTGTGTTGACCACTCTGACCATTGTACCACCAAACAACAACAAAATGAAAGAAAAACAAACAATTGAACTGACAAACCTGAATACAAATATAAATCATAATAAGGACACAAAACAGGGCTTAAAACATTCCGCGTCCAGGCGGAATTCCGAGATTTCGGTTTGTCAAAAAAAAACAAAAAAAAAAACGAAAGGAGCAAGGCATCTGTGATCGGCTTGCAAGCGTTCATAGCAATGGCGCGCAAATTATGGCCCCTGATTTGCCCCCGGACCCCCCTAGTTTCAGTGGGTTTTTCCTCCTCCTGTTTTAAGCCCTGACTAAAACTTTCAATAAAAACTGGCCTAGCTTCCGTACATCACATTTCCCCAGAGCCAGAAATGTACTAAATACATGTACCCAATTATCAATCCTAGGAGAAAGATGTAAGACTTTATCAAACACGTACAGGTGAATGGACCAGCAAGGCAGAAATGATTGGAAGAAATGACAGAAAGCAAAGGAGCAAGACAGAAACAAAGAGAGTGACAGTTAAGGGGATGATCACTAAACATACTAAAATCTGCATTTTACATGCTAGGCTCATTTTTTATAGTCTGATATGTTAGTTTGAAGTAGGAGATCAGAAATATATCATTGTTTTTTGCATGTCATTATCGGTTGCCATGGAAACTTCAGCCATATTGGATATGTTTCATGCAGATTTTCTCAGTTTCCAATAAAAATTAAGCTTTCTTCTTTTGCACACTCACACATCCATATATCAACTAATCTTTGTCAGCCTGGCTTTGCTTTGTTGTCAATATTTACTGAGATATTGAGATTTGAAATATCATACCTAAAAACAGACAGCGATTTCAATAAAAAACCGGACATAAGATGTTACAATTCAAAAACTAATAAAGATATCCACATAACAAGCTGACAAATATTAGATAAATGTATAATGAAGAACCTGACCAAATTTCTTTCCAATCTGACCATTAGTTTCTGAGATAATATGCATGAAAAGTTGGTTGTTGGCTCAAAATCAAAAAACGGAGAAAATTGAGTTTGAAAATTGCCTTATGAAATCAATGTATAACTCAAGTTTTTTCACCTCATTCTTTGTAATATTTGGACAGCACAAGATGTCTACTCACAGAAGCCTCTATACACCATCAAAACTGGCCTGCAGCATATGCACAGGGCTGTTAGAGTTCAGCGATTTCGCGGAAAATACGCGAATACAGTGATCCCATTTCAGGGAAAGTCAAAGTGCTTCCGCGAAAGAAAAAAAAAAGCAAAAAAAAAAAAAAAAAAAAAAACCAAAAAAAAACCAAGAACCGCGATCGACGGCAGAGCAGAGCAGACGAAAGGATGGTCTTAGTTCAAGGGAAACAACTCCTACCGAAGTTGGCCACGAGTTATCCTTAACCAAGTGCTATATATGTCATGTGGTTTCAGAAAGTTACTCTAAACACAAATTGATCCATTGATTTGTTAATTTTTTGTGAACTAAAAATTACCCAGTTTGCTGCCAGGATAGGCCCTCTGATTGGCTTCAAAATGTCATATTTTCAATTTTCGGCGGGGGCTTTGCCCCCCTGCACCCCCCAACGGGGCCTGGGCGGCCCCTGGACCCCGGCCAATTTTCAGGGAAAAACAGATTTTACCACTAACAGCCCTGATATGCAGGACCACCTTCAATCCTCAAAAGCTCCTCTTGCTGCTTGGCTTTCGCTGCTCGGACAGTTTCTCTTCGCTTTTTGCTTTTGTCACGAATAGATTTTAGGCTCTGGCTTGATCCTCCTTCTCATTCTTGTTTCCCCTAGCCTCTTCATATGGTGCCCAGTGGTGAAGCCAAAGAAATTTGCAGTGTCCTTAGCAGCAGATGAACCATAATTGAATTCTCGAATGGCCGTCACCACTGCAAAGTTCACACGTTTGCGTGAGGCAAACTTCACTTTAGAGCACCTTGACCATATGAGGCTGTGAAGGGACTCATTGGCATTTTGAGTCTTGCCTGATACACATCTGCTCAGGAGTTGTGAATCAGACAGTCTCTGGTAGATGGGGGACAGGTATGGATCCAGCAGTGTGAAGTTCAATGGTGTGTGGATCAATTTTTCATGGGGTCCAGGTACCTTGTGTTGTGCCACAGCAGCCTGATAAAAACACCATGAATTCTCCCCAGCAGGGCACAACTCATGTCGAGGATTCTCATCTGTGGAATAACAGTGAAAGAGAGAAGCATTCACTGCTTTCTTCATGTCCTCCACGCTGTTTGAGCCACGCACAGCTCTGCTGTAGTACATGGTCAGTTTTTTAATTGTGTTCTGAGTCAACTGACCTCTGCCACGTCCACCCAGAGTCACCCCCTTTTTTCTGCAATCTGCAACCACATTTCGCAGGGCTGTCCCAAGACGTTTGCTCACATGATTGACACATTCTTCTTTGGTGATTTCGATGGAATCCCCATAAGGCTTGATGGCAGTTAATTCATTGAATGTTTTTGTGTCCCCGTCTGAGAGCAGCACTGTGTGTCTCAATTTATGACGCTCTTCAGATCTGCGCCACAGGACCCGAGCAGCCTCCACTTCCATCATCCCAGATGAGCCTGAAGAAAAGAAAAAAAATCATGATATCATTGTTGAGAGACAGTGGAGAGAGAGAGAGAGAGAGAGAGAGAGAGAGAGAGAGAGAGAGAGAGAGAGAGAGAGAGCAATTGATAGGGATGTCTTATGAACAGAATTATGGTTTTATGTGGTTTTATTGATGTAACAATGACATGCATCACCGTCAATTTTATTCTAAGTTTTTGAAATGGTATGCAATTTTGGCTTATCTAGTTGACTGCTTTTATTTTATTTTATTTTATTGTCATGTAAGCATGCAGAGCTGTGCGTTATAAGGACAAGTATATATATGAAATCAACCATTATTATCAGTATCATTATTGTTTTATGTCAGTCAATGCATACAATTATCTGATATAGTTTTAGAAAACAGAAATCTCACACACACACACACACACACACACACACACACACACACACACACACACACACACACACACACACACACACACACACACACACACACACACACACACACATATACACACACACACACACACACACACACACCTACGACCCTACCCCACACACATTAAAACCCCCCCTCCCCACACACACACACACACACACACACACACACACACACACGGGCGAGTCAAATTCACAGTTTTATTCTGGTACTTACCATTGAAATTCTTGTCACAGTCTTCTAGGTGTTGGGCATACCATGCATCATACTCCTCTGGTTTCTCTTCTTTCATTGTTTTGCCAGTTGTCTCACATGTTTGACAATATGTTGACATTACGTGGGCATCCAAACAAAGGCCAGTGAGTAAATCCACAACACACCCAACACCAACATGAGATGTGTGACCCCGAGTTAGCCATGTGCCATCATAACTCACTGATATATCAAGCACATCATCATCAGAAAGGTCTACACCCAACTGTTCAGCGTGTACTTTGCGTACAAATTTCACAGACTCTGAAAACGCTTCATTTTCTAACTCTTTCTGTCTATTATACAAAAGATGGGCTTTTTCATGAAATGTCTTTGGGTGTAGCCCTGGCAAGTTCATACATTCACAGAATTTGTTCAGGGTTCCAGCACCCAAACCACAAACTAGTGAGGCAAAAACTACCTGCTTGTTCAGCACAAAGGGTTGTTTTTTGCCCTCTCCTCTGGAAGCTAAAAAGCGTTGACACACTGTCTCTTCACATGATGAGCAGTACACTTCTGCATAAACAGCAAGGCCCTTTGACTTTTTTGAATCAACTTTCAGTGTAAGAGATGCTGTTTTACACTGACTGCAGCAAAGCGATTTGATTAGCAAGTTCAGAGCAGGAATGTCAATAATAGCTCTATCTGCTTCAGCTAGATTGCTATGAGTATCACTGGTAGTTGTATCAGCAGGCGTAGGCCTATCCTCTTTAGTGCTGATAAATTTTTCATAGGCATCTTTCTTGAATTCTGAACGAGATTTCTCGCCAAGAAAAGATGTAGGCCCACCAGTCGAGGTGCTTGGAGTTGGATCCGATGTTGATGTCGATGGCACAGGCTCGTCGAGTTGAGTTGGGTCCGATGTCGATGTCGATGGCACAGGCTCGTCGAGTGCAGGCGTGGGATGAATTCTTTCACTTTCCGACAGGCCTTCGGCAATTTCTTGGCTAGTTGTTTGCTCCTCAGAACTTATTTTTGTTCGTTTTCTTGCAAGGGATAACTGCTGCTTTCGACTGCGTTTGCCTCTGGCAGATGAACGGGCCGATGAACTTGATTTAGGCATGATTACTTTCAATAACAATACGAAGGTTGGAAACAAAAAAGCTGAGTAATGGCGAGAGTACGCTTTGACGGAAACAGACGCATTCAGCAACCCGAAGTTCAAGGCCGAAGTTCACAGCTTCGGCAACCAATCAGATTGTTGATTTCGGATCGTGAGTTTTACGGACTTGAGGTCATAGGTGACTCATTCCAAATAAGGCGCACATTTGCGTAAGCTGTTCCTTATTTGGAAGTTCTCGTAGCGTTATCTGGTTCCAAAAACCGGTTTTCCGAATATCTGCTCCGAGTGCACACGAACAAGCAACACATTCGCTCAGGGGAGACGATTTCCTTTCCAACGGTACCAAATAGTACACGTTTTGAAAGATCGGCAGGTGTGTTTCGAGGGTTTGAAAATCGCGAATTTTATCAATTTTTCCAAAAAACAAACACAAAATACATATGGGTGGGGTACTTGATGGAGCATTTTCACCATGAAATTGTTATATTTGCTCATAACATTTATTTTCTAAAGCATCTAGAGAGACTAAACTTCCTGAATATGCAATAAAAAAAATTTGGTCAGACAAAGAGGAAACTAGGTCAGTGTGTATTTTGGGTTTTTTTGCGATCTCCCGATCAAGGCCTTAAGAGGAAATTTCTAGCACAGAATTTCCTGAAGATGGGGGGGATACTATTTACATTGAAAGAGCCCCCGGCATCCCATGGAGGCAGCAAAGGAGTTACCCTTGGCAAAAGTCTGGAGAAATGAACACTTTCCCAGATAATAAATACAGAAAAGAAGATGTCGGTGCACTTTTGCAGCATGTTCTGCCTGACATAAGTGATCTGAATTTCTCACACTGAATATGTTGGAACAAAACCAAAACAAAATTCCTAAGTACTGAATGCTTGTGGAAGAAGAGGAAAAGTGATAGTGTTGTTTAACATGTGTGTGTTTGTGTGTGTGTGTGTGTACAGTGTGTGTGTGTGGTGTGTGTGTGTGTGTGTGTGGTGTGAAGTGTGTGTGTGTGTGTGTGTGTGTGTGTGTTTTGTGTGTGTAGTGTGTGTGTGTGTGTGTGTGTTGTGTGTGTGTGTGTGTGTGTGTGTGTGTGTGTCTGTGTGTGTGTGTGTGTGTGTGTGTGTGTGTGTGTGTGTGTGTGTGTGTGTGTGTGTGTGTGTGTGTGTGTGCAGGCCATACACATGCCCCTGTCCCGGTGCATCCTGTAAATGGCAGGGATCCTTGGAACAGGTGATGCCCCACCTGGTGCAGTCACACAAGAGTATCACCACCCTGCAAGGTAATGTCATGTCAGTGGAAACACTACTGTACGTTGCTAATGACATGTATCGTGAACAACAGTTTGTATAGGACATGGCAAACAATAGTATCACCACCCTGCAAGGTAACGTCTTGTCTGAAAAAACACTACTGTACGTTGCTAATGACATGTATTGGGAACAACAGTTTGTATAGGACATGGCAACACAATAGTATCACCACCCTGCAAGGTAACGTCTTGTCTGAAAAAACACTACTGTACGTTGCTAATGACATGTATTGTAAACAACAGTTTGTATAGGACATGGCAACACAAACACAGTATCACCACCCTGCAAGGTAATGTCTTGTCTGTGGAAACACTACTGTACATTGCTAATGACATGTAATGTGAACAACAGTTTGTATAGGACATGGCAACACAAACACAGTATCACCACCCTGCAAGGTAATGTCTTGTCTGAAAAAACACTACTGTACATTGCTAATGACATGTAATGTGAACAACAGTTTGTATAGGACATGGCAACACAAACACAGTATCACCACCCTGCAAGGTAATGTCTTGTCTGAAAAAACACTACATTGCTAATGACATGTATTGGGAACAACAGTTTGTATAGGACGTTCAGGGGTTGATACACATCTGCTCATTGTTGATGACATTTGCTGTGAAAAACAGCTTGTGTAGGACATGGCAGGGGTCCCTGCAACTGGTCATGGCCCAGATACACCAATCATCATCATCAGGTGCCCTGCCGCATGGCGTTGGCGATCATGGACTTCCATCTGCCTCTATCTCTTGTTGCCCCTAGCATCTCCCCCACCCTCCTCGTCCCCAGCCACTCTGCAAGTCCGTCCAGCATTTTCTCTCTGGGTCTACCCGGTGCTCTCCTTCCCTCCAGCTTTCCCGTTGTGACCAGGTGCTCCAAATCCCCTTTCCTCATAAAATGGCCTATAAATGTTGCCTGTCTTTTCCTAATCTTCCTTATGAGTGATCTACTTGTGTCTGCCTTCATCAAGACTGTCTCGTTTGTTTTCTTTGCTGTCCATGGAACCCTCAACATACTTCTTAGAAACCACATCTTGGCTGCCTCAATCTTGTTCTGGCTTTGTTGACTGTCCACGCCTCGCATCCGTACAACAGTATTGGTTCTATATAACAGTCAAGAACTCTCTTCCTGATGTTAATTGATAGGCATTTGTTATACACCAATGCACATTGCTAATGACATTTATTTTGAAAAACAACGAACAAGATATGGCAGGGTTCTCTGGAACTGGTAACGCCCAACCTGATAAACCACTGCACATTGCTAATCAGATGGAGTGTGAGAAACGGCTTGTAAAGGACACGGCAGGGGTCCCTGGCTCTGTGTGTGCCCTGTCTGATACACTACTGCACATAGCTAATCACAGTTAACCCTCTTCGTCGTACCATGTCTCACACACAGGAAAGGCTGAAATCCTATGCCAAGGGAAATAACTCCGTACTCGTGGTGGGGTAGTCTCATTAAAAAGATAAAATAAAATTTACCAAAGCATCCTTTGCATGGTTTATTATTTTTTACATGTTACTGAGTCATTTATGTATCAAATTAAAACAGTTTTAAAACATAAGAGGAAAGTATGGTTTTAAAAAAAAAATCAGAATGCCGATGTTGTTAACAAATTTTTCTATGCACATACACCTCACCCGATAACATCAAATTAATCAATATTAGAAAAGTCGGGTCCACATCACTCAGTCTTCCACCTCCCGTACATCAGACAGTTCAAACCCCTCAAAAACATCGTCATCGTCGCGATCGTCAAAAAGGAGACGCCGTGTAATATCTCTTGGTCCGTCATGGTCCCAAGAACACGGTTTTCAAAAATTCGAAGCTCGCGAAGTACAGCACCTACTCGCTTGCAAATGGCGGCCACCGGAAGCTCAAACTATCGCGAAAACGAGGCTAAAATGTACACGTGACAGCCATGTGATAGGAATAAAATGGATGCGCCTATTCGGACCACAAGGAATCCGAATGCTCCCGAACATTCCAGGACTGCCGGAAGTCGTTTTTCTCATACGCTCCCGTACGTTGGAGGACGAAGAGAAATAACTTGTACAAGATGTAGCAGAGGGCCCTGGACCTGGTTGTGGCCCATCCTGTGCAGTCACACCACTGTACCACCAGGTGGCCTTGCTAGGTAGTTATCTCACAAGATTTGTCTGTCGTTATTGATAGACTTCAAGAGATTAGACGTACTGAAAGCCGGCAAAATGATTGAGGAATATGATTCGGAAAAATGACATTTGTATACTCAAGTATTTTTCATGAATAGACAGTGTCTGAAGTTGATCATAACCATTTCTCCCTGGAAGGCTTTATTATGATCGTTGTTATTGTTGTAATGACCATGTGGACAGCACCAACACTTGTGGAAGGCTTATTATGATCGTTGTTATTGTTGTTAATGACCATGTGGACAGCACCAACACTTGTGGAAGGCTTTATTATGATCGTTGTTATTGTTGTAATGACCATGTGGACAGCACCAACACTTGTGGAAGGCTTTATTATGATCGTTGTTATTGTTGTAATGACCATGTGGACAGCACCAACACTTGTGGAAGGCTTTATTATGATCGTTGTTATTGTTGTAATGACCATGTGGACAGCACCAACACTTGTGGAAGGCTTTATTATGATCGTTGTTATTGTTGTAATGACCAGTGTGGACAGCACCAACACTTGTGGAAGGCTTTATTATGATCGTTGTTATTGTTGTAATGACCATGTGGACAGCACCAACACTTGTGGAAGGCTTTATTATGATCGTTGTATTGTTGTAATGACCATGTGGACAGCACCAACACTTGTGGAAGGCTTTATTATGATCGTTGTTATTGTTGTAATGACCGTGTGGACAGCACCAACACTTGTGGAAGGCTTTATTATGATCGTTGTTATTGTTGTAATGACCATGTGGACAGCACCAACACTTGTGGAAGGCTTTATTATGATCGTTGTTATTGTTGTAATGACCATGTGGACAGCACCAACACTTGTGGAAGGCTTTATTATGATCGTTGTTATTGTTGTAATGACCACTGTGGACAGCACCAACACTTGTGGAAGGCTTTATTATGATCGTTGTTATTGTTGTAATGACCATGTGGACAGCACCAACACTTGTGGAAGGCTTTATTATGATCGTTGTTATTGTTGTAATGACCATGTGGACAGCACCAACACTTGTGGAAGGCTTTATTATGATCGTTGTTATTGTTGTAATGACCATGTGGACAGCACCTTAACACTTGTGGAAGGCTTTATTATGATCGTTGTTATTGTTGTAATGACCATGTGGACAGCACCAACACTTGTGGAAGGCTTTATTATGATCGTTGTTATTGTTGTAATGACCATGTGGACAGCACCAACACTTGTGGAAGGCTTTATTATGATCGTTGTTATTGTTGTAATGAACCATGTGGACAGCACCAACACTTGTGGAAGGCTTTATTATGATCGTTGTTATTGTTGTAATGACCATGTGGACAGCACCAACACTTGTGGAAGGCTTTATTATGATCGTTGTTATTGTTGTAATGACCATGTGGACAGCACCAACACTTGTGGAAGGCTTTATTATGATCGTTGTTATTGTTGTAATGACCAATGTGGACAGCACCAACACTTGTGGAAGGCTTTATTATGATCGTTGTTATTGTTGTAATGACCATGTGGACAGCACCAACACTTGTGGAAGGCTTTATTATGATCGTTGTTATTGTTGTAATGACCATGTGGACAGCACCAACACTTGTGGAAGGCTTTATTATGATCGTTGTTATTGTTGTAATGACCATGTGGACAGCACCAACACTTGTGGAAGGCTTTATTATGATCGTTGTTATTGTTGTAATGACCATGTGGACAGCACCAACACTTGTGGAAGGCTTTATTATGATCGTTGTTATTGTTGTAATGACCATGTGGACAGCACCAACACTTGTGGAAGGCTTTATTATGATCGTTGTTATTGTTGTAATGACCACCATGTGGACAGCACCAACACTTGTGGAAGGCTTTATTATGATCGTTGTTATTGTTGTAATGACCAAATGTGGACAGCACCAACACTTGTGGAAGGCTTTATTATGATCGTTGTTATTGTTGTAATGACCATGTGGACAGCACCAACACTTGTGGAAGGCTTTATTATGATCGTTGTTATTGTTGTATGACCATGTGGACAGCACCAACACTTGTGGAAGGCTTTATTATGATCGTTGTTATTGTTGTAATGACCACCATGTGGACAGCACCAACACTTGTGGAAGGCTTTATTATGATCGTTGTTATTGTTGTAATGACCATGTGGACAGCACCAACACTTGTGAAGCTTTTATGATTGTTATGTTATGCTGTGGACAGCACAACATGTGAGGCTTATATGATGTGTTTGTTGTATACTGACACACCAACACTTGTGGAAGGCTATATGAGTGTTTTTTTATACGTGGACGCACACCTGAAGGCTTTGACGTGTATGTTGTAATGACGTGACACACACACTTTGAAGGCTATATAGTTGTTATTGTTGATACATGACACACCACTGTGAAGCTTATTGTGTTGTTTGTGTATAGGACAGCACACTGGAAGCTATTTTTTATTTTATCTGTAAAATGTATTATTACTTTATGTTTAATACATGACCAACTGGGACTGGGGGGGGCATTGGAAGGCTTTTGATCGTTTATTTGACCTGACAGCAAACTGTGAGCTTTATTAATGTGTTATTGTTAATGACCATGTGGACAGCACCACACTTGTGGAAGCTTTATTATGATGTTGTTATGTGTAATACCTGTGGACAGCACAACACTTGTGGAAGGCTTTTAGACGTGTTATGTTGTAATGACCTGGGACAGCACAACACTTGTGGAGGCTTATTATGATCGTTGTTATTGTTGTATGACCATGTGGACAGCACCAACACTTGTGGAAGGCTTTATTATGATCGTTGTTATTGTTGTATGACCATGTGGACAGCACTAACACTTGGGAAGGCTTTATTATGATCGTTGTTATTGTTGTAATGACCTGTGGACAGCACCAACATTGTGGAAGGCTTATATGATCGTTGTTATTGTTGTAATGACCATGTGGACAGCACCAACATTGTGGAAGCTTTATTATGATCGTTGTTATTGTTGTATACCATGTGGACAGCACCAACACTTGTGGAAGGCTTTATTATGATCGTTGTTATTGTTGTAAGACCATGTGGACAGCACCAACACTTGTGGAAGGCTTTATTATGATCGTTGTTATTGTTGTAATGACCATGTGGACAGCACCAACACTTGTGAAGGCTTATTATGATCGTTGTATTGTTGTAATGACCATGTGGACAGCACCAACACTTGTGGAAGGCTTATATGATCGTTGTTTGTTGTAATGACCATGTGACAGCACCAACACTTGTGGAAGGCTTTATTATGATCGTTGTTATTGTTGTAATGACCATGTGACAGCACAACACTTGTGGAAGGCTTTATTATGATCGTTGTTATTGTTGTAATGACCATGTGGACAGCACCAACACTTGTGGAGGCTTATTAGATCGTTGTTTGTTGTAATGACCATGTGGACAGCACCAACACTTGTGGAAGGCTTATTATGATCGTTGTTTTGTTGTAATGACCATGGACAGCACCAACACTTGTGGAAGGCTTTATTATGATCGTTGTTATGTTGTAATGACCATGTGGACAGCACCACACTTGTGGAAGGCTTTATTATGATCGTTGTTATTGTTGTAATGACCATGTGGACACACCAACACTTGTGGAAGGCTTTATATGATCGTTGTTATTGTTGTAATGACCATGTGGACAGCACCAACACTTGTGGAAGGCTTATTATGATCGTTGTTATTGTTGTATGACCATGTGGCAGCACCAACACTTGTGGAAGGCTTTATTATATCGTGTTATGTGTAATGACATGTGGACAGCACACACTTGTGGAAGCTTTATTATGATCGTTGTTTTGTTTAATGACCATGTGGACAGCACCAACACTTGTGGAAGGCTTATTTGATCGTTGTTATTGTTGTAATGACATGTGGCGCACCAACACTTGGAGGCTTTATATGTCTGTTATGTGTATGACTGTGACAGCACCAACACTTGTGGAGGCTTTTATGATCGTTGTTATTGTTGTAGACCATGTAGACCACACTTGTGGAGGCTTATATGATCTTGTTTTGTTGTATGACCTGTGGCGCACCAACATGTGAAGGCTTATTATGATCGTGTTATTGTTTAATGACACCATGTGGACAGCACAACTGTGGAAGGCTTATTATGATCGTTTTATTGTTGTATTTTGTAATGACCATTGGAAGCACTAACATTGTGAAGGCTTTATTATGTCGTTGTTATTGTTGTAATGACCACGTGGACAGCACCAACATTGTGGAAGGCTTTATTATGATCGTGTTTGTGTATTGTTGTAATGACCTGTGGACAGCACTAACACTTGTGGAAGGCTTTATTGATGGTGTTATTGTTGTAATGACCATGTGGACAGCACCAACACTTGTGGAAGGCTTTATATGATCGTTTATTGTTGTATGACCATGTGGACAGCACCAACACTTGTGGAAGGCTTATTAGATCGTTGTTATGTTGTATACCAGTGGACAGCACCAACACTTTGGAAGCTTTATTATGATCGTTGTTATTGTTGTAATGACCATGTGGACAGCACCAACACTTGTGAAGGCTTATTATGATGTTGTTATTGTTGTAATGACCATGTGGACAGCACCAACATTGGGAAGGCTTATTATGATCGTTGTTATGTTGTAATGACCACATGTGGACACCCAACACTGTGAAGCTTTATTATGATCGTTGTTATTGTTGTAATGACCTGTGGACAGCACCAACACTTGTGAAGCTTTATTATGATCGTTGTTATTGTTGTAGACCATGTGACAGCACCAACACTGTGGAAGGCTTTATTATGATCGTGTTATTGTTGTATGACCATGTGGACAGCACCACACTTGTGAAGGCTTTATTATGATCGTGTATGTGTAATGACCATGTGGACAGCACCAACACTTGTGGAAGGCTTTATTATGATCGTGTTATTGTTGTATGACCATGTGGACAGCACCAACACTTGTGAAGGCTTTATTATGATCGTGTTATTGTTGTAAGACATGTGGACAGCACAACACTTGTGGAAGGCTTTATTATATCGTTGTATTGTGTAATGACCATGTGACAGCCCACACTTGTGAAGGCTTTATTATGATCGTTGTTATTGTTGTAATGACCATGGGACAGCACCAACACTTGTGGAAGGCTTTATTATGATGGTTGTTATTGTTGTAATGACCATGTGGACAGCACCAACACTTGTGGAAGGCTTTATTATGATGGTTGTTATTGTTGTAATGACCATGTGGACAGCGCCAACACTTGTGGAAGGCTTTATTATGATCGTTGTTATTGTTGTATTGACCATGTGGGCAGCACCAACACTTGTGGAAGGCTTTGTCATGACTGTGTCATCCACTTTTTAGTGACTTTCCACCTCAGAAAGTTCACGTTCACCATGATCAGGATTGTTGTCATCCAGGTTAAGCAGCTGTGTGATTTTGTTGTGAGACAGACCAGGATGTTGTGTCTTGTTGTGTTCTATGTTTAAAGAAGACAGACCAGGATGTTGTGTCTTGTTGTGTTGTGTTTTAAAGAAGACAGACCAGGATGTTGTGTCTTGTTGTGTTGTGTTTTTAAAGAAGACAGACCAGGATGTTGTGTCTTGTTGTGTTGTGTTTTTAAAGAAGACAGACCAGGATGTTGTGTCTTGTTGTGTTCTGTGTTTAAAGAAGACAGACCAGGATGTTGTCTTGTTGTGTTCTGTGTTAAAGAAGACAGACTAGGATATTGTGTCTTGTTGTGTTCTGTGTTTAAAGAAGACAGACCAGGATGTTGTGTGTCTTGTTGTGTTCTGTTTTTAAAGAAGACAGACCAGGATGTTGTGTCTTGTTGTGTTGTGTTTTTAAAGAAGACAGACCAGGATGTTGTGTCTTGTTGTGTTGTGTTTTTAAAGAAGACAGACCAGGATGTTGTGTCTTGTTGTGTTCTGTTTTTAAAGAAGACAGACCAGGATGTTGTCTTGTTGTGTTCTGTGTTTAAAGAAGACAGACCAGGATGTTGTGTCTTGTTGTGTTCTGTTTTTAAAGAAGACAGACCAGGATATTGTGTCTTGTTGTGTTGTGTTTTTAAAGAAGACAGACCAGGATGTTGTGTCTTGTTGTGTTCTGTGTTTAAAGAAGACAGACCAGGATGTTGTGTCTTGTTGTGTTGTGTTTTTAAAGAAGACAGACCAGGATGTTGTGTCTTGTTGTGTTCTGTGTTTAAAGAAGACAGACCAGGATGTTGTGTCTTGTTGTGTTGTGTTTTTAAAGAAGACAGACCAGGATGTTGTGTCTTGTTGTGTTCTGTGTTTAAAGAAGACAGACCAGGATGTTGTCTTGTTGTGTTCTGTGTTAAAGAAGACAGACCAGGATATTGTGTCTTGTTGTGTTCTGTGTTTAAAGAAGACAGACCAGGATGTTGTGTCTTGTTGTGTTCTGTGTTTAAAGAAGATAGACCAGGATGTTGTGTCTTGTTGTGTTCTGTGTTTAAAGAAGACAGACCAGGATGTTGTCTTGTTGTGTTCTGTGTTAAAGAAGACAGACCAGGATATTGTGTCTTGTTGTGTTCTGTGTTTAAAGAAGACAGACCAGGATGTTGTGTTCTGTGTTTAAAGAAGACAGACCAGGATGTTGTGTCTTGTTGTGTTCTGTTTTTAAAGAAGACAGACCAGGATGTTGTGTCTTGTTGTGTTCTGTGTTTAAAGAAGATAGACCAGGATGTTGTGTCTTGTTGTGTTCTGTTTTTAAAGAAGTTGAGAAGTTGCTGTGACTGTGTGGACAAGGTCAAGTAAAGTTGGTGGAAGCAGACAAGCAAGGGAGATAATGACTCAGAGCAATCCGTGTTTCCTATCTGCAGTGGTTGCTAGCAAGGAACAGCTATGGTTGTTTGTTGTTATGGGCGTGTAAACGGTGTTGTCTGTGTTTTGTGGCTGTGTACAGGCAGTGTGCTGAAGCTGTATGTCATATTCTTGAGCCGACAACTCCTGTGAATTTTCCCCTGTAGCAGTATTGCAGTATTATGGGAGGTAACTTGTGTGGGCGTCACTGTCTGGATATGTTTTGTGATTTCTTTTGTTTTTTTATTCCCTGCCTGTTTGTTTCTTTGATTGATTTCCCAGTTTGCAGGCCTGTGAAGAGACTGTGACATTGCTGAGGAAGGGTTAGACTGGACTTTGTGATGCCAAGTCTGACATCCAAACCATTTGGCTGTTGTGCCTGTCTGTTGTGATTGTCTGTTGTGATTGTCTGTTGACTATTTCAGGTGATCATCAAACACAGGTCAGGTTGTATATCTGACGTTATTATTTGGCTGTTGTGATTGTCTGTTGACTATTTCAGGTGATCGTCAAACACAGGTCAGGTTGTATATCTGACGTTATTATTTGGTTGTTGTGATTGTCTGTTGACTATTTCAGGTGATAGACACAAACAAGACCTTTTGATCTCAGTTTGACGTCCAAAACACTTTGTTAGTATGCCGGTTTGTTGAGTATTTCACATGAGGACGACATGTTCCTGGCCGTGGATATGATGTTAGTATGCCGGTTTGTTGAGTATTTCACATGAGGACAACAATACCTGACGTGGACGTGATGTTAGTATGCCGGTTTGTTGAGTATTTCACATGAGGACAACATATACCAGGACGTGGATGTGATGTTAGTATGCCGGTTTGTTGAGTATTTCACATGAGGACAACATATACCTGGACGTGGACGTGATGTTAGTATGCCGGTTTGTTGAGTATTTCACATGAGGACAACATGTTCCTGGCCGTGGACGTGATGTTAGTATGCCGGTTTGTTGAGTATTTCACATGAGGACAACATGTTCCTGGCCGTGGACGTGATGTTAGTATGCCGGTTTGTTGAGTATTTCACATGAGGACAACATGTTCCTGGACGTGGACGTGATGTTAGTATGCCGGTTTGTTGAGTATGTCACATGAGGACGACATGTTCCTGGCTGTGGACGTGATGTTAGTATGCCGGTTTGTTGAGTATTTCACATGAGGACAACATGTTCCTGGACGTGGACGTGATGTTAGTATGCCGGTTTGTTGAGTATGTCACATGAGGACGACATGTTCCTGGCCGTGGACGTGATGTTAGTATGCCGGTTTGTTGAGTATGTCACATGAGGACAACATGTTCCTGGCCGTGGACGTGATGTTAGTATGCCGGTTTGTTGAGTATGTCACATGAG
The DNA here is from genome assembly GCA_030674185.1 of Monoplex corrugatus. Taxonomy (NCBI): domain Eukaryota; kingdom Metazoa; phylum Mollusca; class Gastropoda; order Littorinimorpha; family Ranellidae; genus Monoplex; species Monoplex corrugatus. The sequence goes on from JAPXFY010000024.1 coordinate 1,779,624, forward strand.
GACGACATGTTCCTGGCCGTGGACGTGATGTTAGTATGCCGGTTTGTTGAGTATGTCACATGAGGACAACATGTTTGTGGACATGGACGCGAATGTACCAGGTGTGATGGACTAGGTGGTGATGATCATGTTTTTGCCACAGCCTCATGTTAGTGATGACACTGACGATGATGATTATGATAATGATGGTAATGATGATATGTTTTAGGTGAGAACATGGTATTCTGGTGACAGACATCAGCTTTCCAGGCACATTGGATTGAGTTGTGATGTGAGCTTGTTTTGGACACAGTTTTCACTATTGATGACAGTGACAGTGATAATGGTAATATGTTTATTGTGATGATGATGATGATGATATTTCAGGCGAGGACATCGTGTTCCTGGCAACAGACGTCAACTTACCAGGTGCAGTGGACTGGGTGATGATGCAGTCCTGTTTTGGCCACAACTTCATGCTGGTGCTGGAGAAACAGGAAAAGATGGATGGACTGCAGATGTTCTACGCTATCGTGCAGCTCATCGGCACTCACAAACAGGCTGAGAACTTTATCTACAGGTAGGGGGGATGTGTGCGTGTGTGTGTCTGTGTGTAATATGTGTGTATGTGTGTGTTGTATGTATGTATGTGTTTATTTATGTGTGCGTGTGTGTGTGTGTGCATGTGTATGTACGTATGTTTTTGTATGTTTGTGTATATGCATGTACTTGTGTGTAAGACATTTTTCACCAGAAAATTTCTCTAAAGTTTACTTGTACCATTACTCAGCAACCATGAGGGTCAGACAGTTGAAATTTCAGCTTGTTGTTCACCAATCTTTTAATGTATGACCTGCCAGATTTCAAGGGCCATTATTGTACGTAGCGAGTGAGTTGACAGGGTTGAAGCACATTCTCCGTCCAGCACACTGACTTTGTCCGACTTCCCAAGCAGTCATTTTATGATTGCCTGGGCCTCTACTGTCATCGTTGTCACAGGTTGTCTGGTGTTTCTGTTTGCTTTTCTTTCCTTCTGTCGTCATGTCATCAATTCTACCAGCACCACACACACCACACCTCTGTCATTGAACGGCAAAAGACTCTTTCATCTTGATGATGATCAGTAGTATAGACATGTCCATTGACCACTTTTTGTACTGAGACGTCCGTGCTTGATGGTAAAAGTTTAGCAGTTTTAGGTACTTCAGGCCGGTTTTTCTGTACGTTTTACTGCCCTTAGTTATGTTGATGTTTGTATTCAGCTTTGTTTTTTTAAACCCCTGGTGATATAAATTGGAGTGTTTATTTATGTGTGCGTGTGTGTGTGTGTGCATGTGTATGTATGTATGTTTTTGTATGTTTGTGTATATGCATGTGCTTGTGTGTAAGACATTTTTCACCAGAAAATTTCTCTAAAGTTTACTTGTACCATTACTCAGCAACCATGAGGGTCAGACAGTTGAAATTTCAGCTTGTTGTTCACCAATCTTTTAATGTATGACCTGCCAGTACAGAAAAATCTTTAAATGTATGACCTGCACGTACAGAAAAACCGGCCTGAAGTACCTAAAACTGCTAAACTTTTACCTGTAGGAAGCTGGTGGATAGGGTGAGGGAGTCAAAGGATTAAGTTTGTGCAGTGGTGGATAGGGTGTGAGAGTCAAAGGGTTAAACCCCTGGTGATAAATTGGAGTGTTTTTTTAAACCCCTGGTGATAATTTGGAGTGTTTTTTTTTAAACCCATGGTGATAATTTGGAGTGTTTTTTAAACCCCTGGTGATAATTAGGAGTGTTTTTTTTTAAACCCCCTGGTGATAATTAGGAGTGTATTTTTTAACCCCCTGGTGATAATTAGGAGTGTTTTTTTTTTTTAAACCCCTGGTGATAATTTGGAGTTTTTTTTTTAAACCCCTGGTGATAATTTGGAGTGTTTTTTTTAAAACCCTGGTGATAATTTGGAGTGTTTTTTTTAAACCCCTGGTGATGAATTGGAGTGTTTTTTTTAAACCCCTGGTGATAATTAGGAGTGTTTTTTTTTATACTCCTGGTGATAATTTGGAGTGTTTTTTTTAAACCCCTGGTGATTGTTTTATTAACCTCTTCACTGCGCTATTGACGAGTGACGATCGTCATAGAAACCGTCGTCTGCAATGCTCTGTTGACGATCGCGGATCGTCCCGTATCAAACACTCTTTCTCTTTTCGTCTAGCACATGACAGAATCGTTCTATTTATCCTTTGATTAGGTCCCTTGACAATCTTCGCTCTTTGAGTGCCGTTTGTTCAAGTTATTTAGATCATTTGCATAATTTATCACGATCGATTGGCAAGGTGCTACGAAGTTGAGTTTTCAGTTTTTGAAGCGCTATGGCTGCCCCACAACGAACCTACACAGTTGCAGAAGTTATTGAAGCGATTTTTCGAGATCAAGACAGTGGAGATGAAGACTTCAAGCCAGCTGGCTTCGAACTTCGTGAAGTTGATGCCAACGACCCAGATTTTGATGTGGAAGAATCTTTGGGTGACTGATCGTCTGAATCAAAGTAGGCCTATGGAGATCCGATTGTTCCAGATGCAGGTAGGTGTATTTGAGAGCTTTATTCATTTTATAACATGATTGTATTGCTTTCTTCTCAGTATATTTATAAATAGAACAGCTAAGTGTGTGTATTGTATGGCTGAGCCCTTTGTTTGGGCCTGGTCAGCGAGCGAGCCAGTGACGGAGTGGGCAGTGTGTTCGACCTGTGGGCGTGTCACTCGTCGCTCGCTCGTTGTCAGCCATGCTGTGTGTGTCTTGTTGATGATTTGTTTTTCTGGTCGGCCTCTGCCCTGTGCTATCTCCCTGGCCTTTGTGTGTTTGTGTGAGGAGTAGGCTACTATCTTCATGGCCTGTGTGTGTTTGTGTGAGGAGTAGGCTACTATCTTCATGGCCTTTGTGTGTTTATGTGAGGAGTAGGCTACTATCTCCACGGCCTTTGTGTGTTTGTGTGAGGAGTAGGCTACTATCTCCATGGCCTGTGTGTGTTTATGTGAGGAGTAGGCTACTATCTCCACGGCCTTTGTGTGTTTGTGTGAGGAGTAGGCTACTATCTCCATGGCCTGTGTGTGTTTATGTGAGGAGTAGGCTACTATCTCCATGGCCTGTGTGTGTTTATGTGAGGAGTAGGGTGGGAGCAGAGGGGTGTGTGTGTGTGTGTGAGAGAGAGAGAAAGAGAGACACAGAGAGAGAGAGAGACTGTTGGTGTGACTTTTTATAGGAAATTGAAAGCATTCAGTGATAATACTGACAGAAACAATGTTGTAATGAAGTCACTTTGGTAGAAGCAGTACTCACTGGGTTTCTTTGCAGTGTTTGCTTGAGGAAAATGAAAGGGGGCGTGGCATGGGAGAGTAGCATGCTACCTATGTCAGTGTGTGTGTATGTGTGTGTGTATGTATGTGTGTGTGTGTGTGTGTGTGTGTATGTGTGTGTGTGTGTGTGACTTTTTTTATTTCATAAAATATGTGGAAATTTGAATCCTTGCTTTCACTGTGCTACAGGTATGGTAATGCAGCATGGTGATGATGTTCGGCCTGGATCTGCTGTTGCTGGACCCTGCTGTTGCTGGACCTGCTGTTGCTGGGCCTGCTAGAAGGGGAAGGGGAGCAAGAGGGGGAAGGAGAGGACTGTGTTTAGAAGACTGCTTCCAGAACTACCACACTCAGAAGCGTTTTTACTGGGGATAGACACTGGGAGATAAAACCCTTTCATTTTATGTATGGCTAGGCTGTGCTTATATTGTGGCTGGACACTGCTTTCTGACCTTTGTACAGTCTATATCTTCAAATCAAAGTGTGCTATAAACTGCTTGTGAGCTCCTGCATCACTTGATTACATCATCATTGACTTTAACTTTTTTTTTAATTGCATTTCAAAGAGTACATGTGACACTCTGGTACATTATTTCATTTTGAAATTGTCATAAACACAATCTTCATTCAATTTCCTTTCATTTGATATATACTTTTATGTATCTATCTTCAACGCCTTCTGAATTATAAGCAATTGAAAATAATAAGCGTGATTTTTGTCTGTTTCTGAAAAAAATCTTAGCATGTGTCTTAGCAAAACATGATAGCAGCGAAAGGGTTAAATCCATGGTGATAAATTGGAGTGGTTTTTTTAACCCCCTGGTGATAAATTGGAGTGTTTTTTTAAACCCCTGATGATAAATTGGAGTGTTTTTTTTTTTAAACCCCTGGTGATAAATTGGAGGGAGTGGACATTGCCATATCCTTACATTATGTGTGTGAATACATTATGTGCGCATAGTTTTCTTTACTGTTGTCTTGTTCCTATTGACGTATTGTGTACATTGTGAGATGGTTATAGCCCTGATATGGGTCTACACAGTCAGTGGGGCTTTAAACAACAATAACAATAATAGTATTGATCTGCATGAATAATAATATTGATCTACACGAATAACCACAAAACAAAACATTGTTTGGGCGCGCAGACTGGAGCTGAACGGACACCGTCGACGTCTGACGTGGGAAGCGGCACCACGCAGCATCCATGATGGAATCCAGTCGGCCATCTTGGCTAGCGATTGCCTGGTGTTCGACACCAACATCGCACAGCTCTTTGCTGACCACGGCAATCTGGGCATCAACGTCACCATCTCAGTCTGTGAGAGATAGACCACTTGCTTGGGCAGCAGGGAAGACACAGAGAGATGGAGGGCTTTGTTGGAGAGAGGTGTGACACAGGATACAACTTGTAATTTGAGCAGAGAGAGAGAAAAGAAAGAAAGAGGGAGAGAGAGTATGAGAGAGAGAGTGTGAGAGACGGGCTTAATATAAACGTAACCGGTTTAAAAGCAGAGAAATTTGTGTGTGGCGTGCATGTGTATTTGCATGCGTGTGTGTGTGTGTGTGTGTGTGTGTGTGTGCTTTTGATGAAAAACTGAATAGTTTATGTGTGTTCATGTGAGAGCTGTCCCGTATGTGTGTGTGTGTGTTTGCAGATTTTGATGAAAAACTAGGGATGATTTGAGAAGTACACATGTATGTGTGTGCAAGTTATTTGAAAGAGATGTGAGAGAGCGTTCCTAGTTGATTTTAGTGTAACTTTAACCAGGAAACTTACATAGGCTAGAAAAGACAGGCTGACAACACACAGACTGACAACACAAAACACAGACTGACAACACAAAACACAGACTGACAACACAAAACACAGACTGACAACACAAAACACAGACTGACAACACAAAACACAGACTGACAACACAAAACACAGACTGACAACACAAAACACAGACTGACAACACAAAACACAGACTGACAACACAAACAACACACAGACTGACAACACAAAACACAGACTGAACACAAAACGACGAAAACAAACACAGACTGACACACAACACACAAAAAAACACAGACTGACAACACAAAACACAGACTGACAACACAAAACACAGACTGACAACACAAAACACAGACTGACAACACAAAACACAGAAGCTGACAACACAAAACACAGACTGACAACACAAAACACAGACTGACAACACAAAACACCAGGCTGACAACACAAAACACAGACTGACAACACAAAACACAGACTGACAACACAAAACACAGCTGCAACACAAACACGACTGACAACACAGTGACAACACACAGACTGACAACACAAAACACAGGCTGACAACACAAAACACAGACTGACAACACAAAACACAGACTGACAACACAAAACACCACAGACTGACAACACAAACACAGTGACAACACAAAACACAGACTGACAACACAAAACACAGACTGACAACACAAAACACAGACTGACAACACAAAACACAGACTGACAACACAAAACACAGACTGACAACACAAAACACAGACTGCACAAACAACACAGCTGACAACACAAACACAGACTGACAACCAAACAACTGACAACAAAAACACAGACTGACAACACAACAAGCTGAAACACAAAACAGCTGACAACACAAAACACAGACTGACAACACACATACAACACCAGGACTGACAACACAAAACACAGGCTGACAACACAAAACACAGACTGACAACACAAAACACAGACTGACAACACAAAACACAGACTGACAACACAAAACACAGACTGACAACACAAAACACAGCTGACAACACAAACACAGACTGACAACACAAAACACAGACTGACAACACAAAACACAGAGCTGACAACACAAAACACAGACTGACAACACAAAACACAGGCTGACAACACAAACACAGACTGACAACACAACACACAGACTGACAACACAAAACACAGGACTGAACAAAACACAGTGTACAACACAAAACACAGACTGACAACACAAAAACACAGACTGAACAAACAAACACAGCACAACACAGACTGACAACACAAAACACAGACTGACAACACAAAACACAGACTGACAACACACAGACGACAACACACAGACTGACAACACAAAACACAGGCATAACAAAACACAGGCATAACAAAACACAGGCCAAGTTGTAGTCTGACTGTAAGAACTAGAATTCTTTTTAAAGACAGATTGCTGGTTTTCCCTTCAGTCACATGTGCCAGCAGTAGTCAAGTTCCTACAGTACATTGTGAAAAGACCTGTCAGGCAAAGACACCAGAAAACATGTGGAATGTTGTGGGGATGGAATTCTGAATGATTATATGGGAGAAAAATGATGACCTTGTAGACTGCATTTTGTTCTTGATGAGCTTTGGACATCCTGGGCTGGTCTGTTATGTGTTGGAGGCACTGAATTGTCAGTCACTGTTCTGTCTAGGAATCTCCTTTGTGTCCAGGGCTGTTCTGTCTAGGAATCTCCTTTGTGTCCAGGGCTGTTCTGTCTAGGAATCTCCTTTGTGTCCAGGGCTGTTCTGTCTTGGAATCTCCTTTGTGACCAGGGTTGTTCTGTCTAGGAATCTCATTTGTGACCAGGGCTGTTCTGTCTAGGAATCTCCTTTGTGTCCAGGGCTGTTCTGTCTAGGAATCTCCTTTGTGTCCAGGGCTGTTCTGTCTTGGAATCTCCTTTGTGTCCAGGGCTGTTCTGTCTTGGAATCTCCTTTGTGTCCAGGGCTGTTCTGTCTTGGAATCTCCTTTGTGTCCAGGGCTGTTCTGTCTTGGAATCTCCTTTGTGTCCAGGGCTGTTCTGTCTAGAAATCTCCTTTGTGTCCAGGGCTGTTCTGTCTTGGAATCTCCTTTGTGCCCAGGGCTGTTCTATCTAGGAATCTCCTTTGTGTCCAGGGCTGTTCTATCTAGAAATCTCCTTTGTGTCCAGGGCTGTTCTATCTAGGAATCTCCTTTGTGTCCAGGGCTGTTCTGTCTTGGAATCTCCTTTGTGTCCAGGGCTGTTCTGTCTAGAAATCTCCTTTGTGTCCAGGGCTGTTCTATCTAGGAATCTCCTTTGTGTCCAGGGCTGTTCTATCTAGAAATCTCCTTTGTGTCCAGGGCTGTTCTCTTACATATTGTAGGCTTTCAGTTGTCAGTCACTGCTCTGTCTAGGAACTGTCTTTGTGTCCAAACATTTGGACGTCCTGGGCTGGTCTGTTCCATGTTGGAGGTGCTGACTGATGTTGGTCACTGTCCTCTGAATTTGTTCTTGATAAGTGTTTTTTCCTGTCACAGAATCTCGTGTATGTCTACCATAATGTCTCTCACTTTCATGAAACACTGACTATACCTGTGTTGTGCCAGGCTCCCTGTAGCCTACAACAATGTGGGAAAAAATGAAGGGACATTTCCTAGGTTGGGTAACCTTGGGAAAAGGATGTAGGTTTGAGAAAGGTTTGGGAAGAGATCATGCGGACGTCTACTGATGTTCTTAAAAACTGGAAGTACGTACATCTTGTTTGTCAAAATTAACCACAAGAAGAGCAAGGTCACAAGAATTGAGAGCTGGGCAGGCACTCCACTCCACTCCAAGTTTTTAATGCTTTTAAAAAATCTGACAAAAACCGTGTTGTAAGGACGAGCTGTAAGACAGGTTCAGGGGGATCTAATGCTATTATCCTTGAGAGTTAAAGTGATTTGAAGTTAAAAAAATGTCTGCACTTTTTACCGTATGTGTGTGAAGATAACTTAGTAAGGGCTTATTGGTATAACTTAGTAAGGGCTTATTGGTATAACTTAGTAAGGGCTTATTAGTATAACTTAGTAAGGGCTTATTGGTAACTTAGTAAGGGCTGTATTATTGGTATAACTTAGTAAGGGCTTATTGGTAACTTAGTAAGGGCTTATTGGTAACTTAGTAAGGGCTTATTGGTTTAACTTAGTAAGGGCTTATTGGTAACTTAGTAAGGGCTTATTGGTAACTTAGTAAGGGCTTATTGGTAACTTAGTAAGGGCTTATTGGTAACTTAGTAAGGGCTTATTGGTAACTTGGTCAGGGCTTATTGGTAACTTGGTAGGGCTTATTGGTATACTTAGTAAGGGCTTATTAACTTATAAGGCTTATGGTAACTTAGTAAGGGCTTATTGGTAACTTAGTAAGGGCTTATTGGTAACTTAGTAAGGGCTTATTGGTATAACTTAGTAAGGGCTTATTGGTAACTTAGTAAGGGTTTATTGGTAACTTAGTAAGGGCTTATTGGTAACTTAGTAAGGGCTTATTGGTAACTTGTAAGGGCTTATTGGTAACTTAGTAAGGGTTTATTGGTAACTTAGTAAGGGCTTATTGGTATAACTTAGTAAGGGCTTATTGGTAACTTAGTAAGGGCTTATTGGTATACTTAGTAAGGGCTTATTGGTAATTTAGTAAGGGCTTATTGGTATAACTTAGGGCTTATTGGTAACTTGGTAGGGCTTATTGGTAACTTAGTAAGGGTTTATTGGTAACTTAGTAAGGGCTTATTGGTATAACTTAGTAAGGGCTTATTGGTAACTTAGTAAGGGCTTATGGTAACTTAAGCATGATGACAGTTGGCCTGATCTTTGGGGAAATACTAAACAGCTGTAGAACAACTATTCATAAACAGTAGGCCTACTTCATGAGAAACACATTCATCCAGATGAATACAAGTCTGTCTCACTTACATGCATGAAAATACACACACACACACACACACACACACACACACACACACACACACACACACACACACACACACACACACACAATGGCTCGTCTTGCAGACTGTCAGTTGGTTTTTCATTTATTTCTTTTCTGGTGGTGTGTTTGGTATATAAGAGAGGACTGCGTGAAACATGAATGTTGGATTGAATTTGACATGTTTATGAAATGATTTTACTGTGTCCTCGGTAAATTGATGGAATCGATTTATGTAAATTGCTTGTATAATAGTCACTCATCAAATGATGAAATAACATTGTCATTTACTTGTATATATATATATTGTCATTGTTATGATATCATCATCATCATCATCATCATCATCATCGCCATTATAATGTCTTCATCCCAGCATTGTAGTAATGGGATAATGTATATAAATACTGGAGACCATTTGTTTAGAATTCTGTGTCCTTTGTATTTGTCCTTTCTGTGTGTGTGTGTGTGTGTGTGTGTGTGTGTGTGTGGTGTGTGTGTGTGTGTGTGTGTGTGTGTGTGTGTGTGTGTGTGTGTGTGTTCTCTCCTGTGTTTGTGTGTGCATTTGGGTTGTCGGAGCGACTTCAAAGTTAACCTGATTTAAATAGTTATACCAACATGATGGTGTGTGTATACATGTGTCCAACAGTTTTCGTCAGAATACAGGAGGCCGGTGTTTGTGATATTTCTGTTCTTATCTGTAGTTATTCATTAACATATTTATTTATTTATTTATTGTTCGGACACACAGTGCCCGTGTCGTGAGTTTTTTGCTGAAAGAATTTAAGTTGGGGTTTGTAATTGCAATAAATGTTGTTTTTTTTTTATGTTGTTGATTTATTTATGAATTTTATGTCTTTATTTTGTTTGGAGTCACATTTCCAAAATGGCTACAGCCCTTTCCAAAGGAAGTGTGTCAGTTATATTTTATTTTGTTATCGTTTCAAAACGCCAGTCAATATGATTGTTAACACTAATCCGGTAAACTGGCCTTCTTGTTGAAACGTACAATGATGCTGATGTTGGGGTGTGGAGGATTTCGTGGAGCAGTGTAGTACTAGTGGTGTGTGGGCTGTACTGTGTCATTGTGTTTTGTTATTATGTATCGTAATGCTGTATTTGACTTTACATGTAAAACGTGAGTCTGATGGCTGTAGTGTGTGTTGCCACGGTAGAGAACCACCCTTTTTCCTTCCCGATCCATGTGAGGGTGAAGTCACCAGTTGCTGTCTTGGCTGTTGAGACTGATGGTGAAAGCAAGCAAAAAAATGAGCTGTTGACTTGAGGTGACATTGAGTGTTGGGTTTTATATCACCATTCCAAAACATTAGGTAGAAAATGGAAAAAGGTTTAAAAAAAAAGATTGGGGATGGTTGGGTTTAGAGATGAAAAGAAAAATTAATGAATTAAAAGGGAAAAAAAACAAAATCCGACAGCCAAGCCATCTTAAACACGTCGGTTGTCATCAGATCCCCAAAGTTAAGCAAGGTCAAATCCAGCCAGTAGGCCTGTTTAATTACTGGGGGTTGTTCACACACTCACACACACACACACACACACACGCACACACGCACGCACGCACGCATGCACACACACACACACACACACGCACACACACACACACACACACAAGGAAATAAGTATATAAAGAAAAAAAGGAATCAAAAGTATGTTCACCAAAGAAATATGTATAAAATAGAATCAAAGACAACTTGCAGTCCAGTTTAAAAGTTTACCAGGACATTCCCATAGAACCCCATTGTTTGTAAGTAACTTTGCTATTCTGTTTAGTGTTGTGTTTTGTTGTGTTGTGTTGTGTTGTGGTGGTGTTGTTGTTGTTGTGTCAGTATGGTGATGGACAGATTGTGTGACTGGTTCAGAGATGGTGATTGTCTGGATGATTGTGGGTTCTTTAGTCAGTGATGTCTGGATTGTGGGTTGTTTTGTGGATTGTCTGGATGATTGTGGGGTTGTTTTAGTGGATTGTCTGATGATTGTGGGGTTGTTTTAGTGGATTGTCTGGATGATTGTGGGTGTTGTTTTGGTCTGGATTGTCTGGATGATTGTGGGGTTGTTTTGGTGGATTGTCTGGATGATTGTGGGGTTGTTTTAGTGGATTGTCTGGATGATTGTGGGGTTGTTTTGTGGATTGTCTGGATGATTGTGGGTTGTTTTGGTGGATTGTCTGGATGATTGTGGATTGTTTTGGTGGATTGTCTGGATGATTGTGGGATTGTTTTAGTGGATTGTCTGGATGATTGTGGGATTGTTTTGGTGGATTGTCTGGATGATTGTGGGTTGTTTTAGTGGATTGTCTGGATGATTGTGGGTTTTTTAGTGTGGATTGTCTGGATGATTGTGGGGTTGTTTAGTCAGTGGATTGTCTGGATGATTGTGGATGTTTGTGGGATTGTCTGGATGATTGTGGTTGTTTGGTGGATTGTCTGGATGATTGTGGGGTTGTTTTGGTCAGTGGATTGTCTGGATGATTGTGGGGTTGTTTTGGTCAGTGGATTGTCAGTATGATTGTGGGGTTGTTTTGGTGGATTGTCTGGATGATTGTGGGGCTGTTTTGGTGGATTGTCTGGATGATTGTGGGGTTGTTTTAGTGGATTGTCTGGATGATTGTGGGGTTGTTTTGGTGGATTGTCTGGATGATTGTGGGGTTGTTTTGGTGGATTGTCTGGATGATTGTGGGGTTGATTTAGTCAGTGGATTGTCTGGATGATTGTGGGGTTGATTTAGTCAGTGGATTGTCTGGATGATTGTGGGGTTGTTTTAGTCAGTGGATTGTCTGGATGATTGTGGGGTTGTTTTGGTGGATTGTCTGGATGATTGTGGGGTTGTTTTGGTCAGTGGATTGTCTGGATGATTGTGGGGTTGTTTTGGTCAGTGGATTGTCAGTATGATTGTGTGGGTTGTTTTGGTGGATTGTCTGGATGATTGTGGGGCTGTTTTGGTGGATTGTCTGGATGATTGTGGGGTTGTTTTAGTGGATTGTCTGGATGATTGTGGGGTTGTTTTGGTGGATTGTCTGGATGATTGTGGGGTTGTTTTGGTGGATTGGATGATTGTGGGGTTGTTTTGGTCAGTGGATTGTCAGTATGATTGTGGGGTTGATTAAGTGGATTGTCTGGATGATTGTGGGGTGGTTTTAGTGGATTGTCTGGATGATTGTGGGGTTGTTTTGGTGGATTGTCTGGATGATTGTGGGGTTGTTTTGGTGGATTGGATGATTGTGGGGTTGTTTTGGTGGATTGGATGATTGTGGGGTTGATTAAGTGGATTCTCAGGATGATTGTGGGGTTGATTTAGTGGATTGTCTGGATGATTGTGGGGTTGATTTAGTAGATTGTCTGGATGATTGTGGGGTTGTTTTTTGTCCAGATTGCAGTGGTGGTTTCCAAGATGTCCTGTATTTTATCCCTCCCTGACCGTCTGGTTGTGTTTCTCCGTCACTTTTCTTCTTCATTAACTTTGTGTTTTTGCTGAATGTGTGTGTGCGTGCGCGCATGCGTGTGTGTGTGTTGTGTGTGTGTGTGTGTGTGTGTGTGTGTGTGTGTGTGTGTGTGTGTGTGTGTGTGCCAGTTGTTCTCTGGTTTCTGTCTTGCTGTGTATAGAATAATGGAACCAGTTCATGGTTCGACTGCAAGACTTGGTGTAGACGTACAAAATAATGGTGGTACCTGTTTCCATTGTCCAGGGATGGGGGGATGGGTGGTGGATGGAGAAACGAACAAAAAACATTGCCTACCTTGTTTGTCTGTCTGTCTGTCTTTGTTTCCATCTGTCTGTCTGTTTCTGTCTCGCTTTCCTTCTGTCTCTTGTTTCCATCTGTCTGTCTGTCTCTTGTTTCCATCTGTCTGTCTGTTTCTGTCTCGCTTTCCTTCTGTCTCTTGTTTCCATCTGTCTGTCTGTCTCTTGTTTCCATCTGTCTGTCTGTCTCTGTCTCGCTTTCCTTCTGTCTCTTGTTTCCATCTGTCTGTCTGTTTCTGTCTGTCTCTTGTTTCCATCTGTCTGTCTGTTTCTGTCTGTCTCTTGTTTCCGTCTGTCTGTCTGTTTCTGTCTCGCTTTCCTTCTGTCTCTTGTTTCCATCTGTCTGTTTCTGTCTCGCTTTCCTTCTGTCTCTTGTTTCCATCTGTCTGTTTCTGTCTCGCTTTCCTTCTGTCTCTTGTTTCCATCTGTCTGTCTGTTTCTGTCTCGCTTTCCTTCTGTCTCTTGTTTCCATCTGTCTGTCTCCGTTTCTGTCTCGCTTTTCCTCTGTCTCTTGTTTCCATCTGTCTCCCTTTGTTTCCATCTGTGTCTGTCTTTATTTCTCTGTCTTTAAAATGTCTATCTGTGTCTGTCTGTCTGCCCTTCAGTGTTATTTCTGTGAAGTGTTATTCCTTCATGAATCCTGCTTTTGTGTCTGTCAGTTCATCATACATTGCCCCAGTCAATGAGTTACTGGGTGTGTGTCTGTCTTCTTAACCCTTTCACTTCCACACCCTGTCACCAGCATTCTGCATTGTCACCCATGCTAGCAAAGCAAAAACTTAACTGGTTGACTCCCTCACCCTGTCCACCAGCAGGAAGCTGATTGATAGGGTGAGGGAGTCAAAGGGTTAAGATTTTGCAGTTGGTGGACAGGGTGTGGGAGTCAAAAGGTTAAGATGGCAGTGAACAGTCCAGTTTGTGTGTTGTAGGCTGGGATTGAACTCAGAGCGTAGGACCTTGAATTATTGGCTCTTACCACCGTAGCCAGCTGGCCTGTTCATCAAGAACTTTGGCACGCCTTAGGGTCAAACGTTATGTCATATGTGTTGTAGGGGACTGAGTTGATGGGGCCATTTAGACTATAACCAGAGACAGTATGAGGATTGAACTCGCAACCCTAACGTTATGGACATGGTTTTCTAACCAACTGTCCGTCAGGAACAAAGCAACAAGACTTGACACAGTAGAAAGAAACTCTGGGAAGAGCAATGCGACAAGACTTGACACAGTAGAAAGAAACTCTGGGAAGAGCAATGCGACAAGACTTGACACAGTAGAAAGAAACTCTGGGAAGAGCAATGCGACAAGACTTGACACAGTAGAAAGAAACTCTGGGAAGAGCAATGCGACAAGACTTGACACAGTAGAAAGAAACTCTGGGAAGAGCAATGCGACAAGACTTGACACAAAAGCAAGAAATGTGAGGGAGAGCTTTGCAACAAGACTTTTAACACTGTAGTCAGAAACGGGGGAGAGCCATCTGACTGTTCCCAGACTTTCTGGACTCTGTGTTGGGTCTTGTGGCTTTATTCCTAAGAGCAATGCAACAAGACTTAACACTGTAGTCAGAAAGTGGGGAGGGTCATCTGACTGTTCCCAGACTTTCTGGACACTGTGTTGGGTCTTGTGGCTTTATTCCTAATCTGTTGTGCATAGTTCTGTTTCTTCCCACCTATGATCTGTTGTTACGGATGTGTTACATTTTCTTCCTGTTAGTAATGATGTACATTTTCTGCTGCCTGAACGACGGGACGTGTGTACAGTACAGCGTATCATTGGACTGTTGGGTTCAGCTCTGACAAATAAAGATGTGTTGTTACCAAGTTCACTTGTTGAGTCTTGGTTTTGTGGGCCTCTGTGTGTGTGTGTGTGTATGTGTGTGTGTGTGTGTGTGTGTGTTACCAAGTTCACTTGTTGACGCTTGTTTTTGTGGGCCTCTGTGTGGGTGTGTGAGAATGGGTTATTTGACTTTTTGGAAAGGTACAACTAACAGTATAATAATAATAATAGAATTATGCCCATTTGTGGTGCACCTATCAGTGTTCTGGATGCTTACAGTTCTACAAGACAAAACAGACAAAAAACGCTCTACATGGAGAACACTCACTAATTTTGTCCATTAAATTAACATCATGCACACATTCTCATTTATATGATCCACACACAAGACACTGCAAGAACGCAGTAAAACAGGATGGGATAAACGGTTAGTATAACAAAGTTAACGTAAACACAAAGATTCACAGAAAAGGTTGGGTCTTGAAAGAAGAAAGGTTGGGCATATTTCTCAGATCAAAGGGCAGACCATTCCACAGAAAAGGTCCAAAACATGCAAAAGATGGAAAAGCACGAGTTACGTCTGTGTGGAGTGATTCTGAACAACAGAATATCAGAAGTGTGAAGAGTACGAGAAGAATAGGCATGGATGATGGAACATTACCAGAGGCAAGATTGTAATTCGTACGTACAGCCTTCTTCTTCTTCTCTTCTTTTTCTGTTGTGTGGCCACAATCAACACTTTATTTTGCCACAGAATAGAATAGGGGGTTTCCATGAACCCGGCTGCCTGACTGAAAAAAAACAACAAAAAAACAAACATTTGCTCCTCACATTCACACACTCCCTGCCCACTAACTGGATCAGAGATGACGAGAAGTGACGGGCAGACATCCTAATGATGGCCCCCGGCACCCCCCGCCGTAGCGGCCCTCCTACCAGCACACCCCCTACCCACTACCTACCTGGCCAAGCACTCACATTCATACAGGACAGTTTGTGTTTGTTTGAGCTTACTCCTGAAGTTTCGCAGTAGTGAGACTGTCAAGAGTGTCAGCATTGAGGTGGGAGGTGACTGTTTTTAAAACTGTCGGGGGAGTCTGCCTCTACAATATGCGCTGGGAGTTCATCCCACTCACGGATGGCTCGGGGGGAAGAATGAGAAGAGTCTGTATTGCTGTTTGTGGTCTGCAAGACGTTTAAACTGCTGGCCATGTGATCTTCTGTCTCTTACTACGGGTTTTTCCAGGACACTTTTATTGACCTGAACCTTGTATCTTAATGCACTGTTAAATAGCGATGGAGATCAGATAGGCACTAATGTCATGATGCTTGCCCCCAGAAAAGTCCGGTAGCATTAGCAAGAAACTGGGGAGAACTGGAGAACTGGATTTGTATTTATGCTTTGTTGACTATACCAAGGCTTTCGATCGGGTATGACATGAAGAATTGATCAACCAACTCAGGGGACAACTGGACAGCAGGTCCTCAGTGGATATCCTACCTCTGTAAACAAGTGTTTGGACCTGAACTGACAGACAATTATCTATCACTTACCTCACTTCCTGTGACCTCAGGCTTATGGGACAACCTTGACCTTTATATTTAACAGTCGCACTCACTCGTACCTCACAAAACAAAAATAAAAATAAGAATAATAGAATTTTTTTTAAAGAAATGAAGCAGCACCATGGTGTTTAATACTGTGTGGGTAGCCACTCAGCATTAAACACCTTGTTGAAAGCTTGGACTTGCACGATGTGAGACAGAAGCATTGTACAGCGACTCCTTAAAGAACATCTTCAGAGATGGTCCTCCAGATGCAATTTTCAAGTTTTTACAAGAGCTCAATAGGTTCATCTTATGTGATGTATTACGTATGGGAAACACTTTTAAAGGCATTTTACATTCGAAAGAATAACAGTGAACTTGATTTTTAACTGGAACCAGAAAAAACACGAAAGAAGAATTAGAACGCGTATTTAATACAACAAGACAAGACAGGCCAAATTTTCGGCCAACTAGACTTTGTCAAGCGTAAGATTCATCATCATCATCATCAGTCCCGTAGTCTGGTTGACCGTTGGGGCACCATTGAAGATTTTGCAACCAACTTCCTCCACTCCTCACGGTCCTCAGCTTTCCGCAGAATGATATTCCATTCAAGGCCAGTCCACTCTCTGATATTGTCTTCCCATCTTTTTCTCTGTCTGCCTCTTCGTCTCCCTCCCTGAACTGTTCCCTGCAAGACGGTCTTGGCCAGTCCAGATGATCGTGTGACGTGCCCGTACCACCTCAGTTTGCGTCTTTTCACTGAGGTCAGGAGGTCTTCATACGGCCCGATGGCGTTTTCGATTCGGGTTTTCACTTCTTTATTGGTTATATGATCTATGTACGAGATACCAAGGAGTTTGCGGAAGCATCTCATCTCCATTGCCTGTATCCTTCTTTCAATGTCTGCTGTTATGGTCCATGTTTCGCATGCATACAAAAATATTGACATGACCAGGGAACGCATCAGTCTGATCTTGGAGCCGATTGCGATATTCTTGTCGTTCCAGATGACTTTTAGCTTGGTCATTGCAGCTGTGGTCTGTGCAATCCTGGAAAGTACCTCGGGCTTTGATCCTTCATCTGATACTATAGCTCCCAGATATTTAAATCTATGGACGGTCTCAAGTTTCTTGTTGTCTATGGTAATGTCAGTGCTGATGCCATTGGTATTATTTGTCATCAACTGGGTTTTCTCTGCACTGATCTGCATGCCATATGATGTGGAGGCCTCATCAAGATGTTTTATCAAGCTGACTAGCTCTTGCTCTTGCCCAGCTAGTCCGTCAATGTCGTCGGCAAAACGCAAGTTTGTGATTGTTCTACCTCCGATGCTGACTGTTCCCTCGTGGTCTTCAAGTGCGTCAGCCATTATTCTCTCTAAGAAGATGTTGAAGAGAGTGGGGGAGAGCAGGCATCCTTGGCGTACTCCAACTGTGGTTCGGAACCATTCGCCTATGTTGTTGTCATGGTAGACTGCACTGGTCGCCTTTTCGTAGAGGCATTCTATGATTCTGATCAGGTTGGCATTGATGTTGTACAGCCTCATGGTTGCCCACAAGGCTGCGTGCCAAACTCTGTCGAATGCCTTCTTGAAGTCCACGAAGACGTGGTAAAGGCCTTGCTGGTGTTGCAGGTATTTCTCACAGAGCAATCTGAGGTTGAAAATTTGCTCTGTGGTACTTCTTCCTGGTCTGAAACCTGCCTGCTCTTCTTTTATTATCTCCTCAGCTTGTGGCTTCAGTCTACTCAGAAGGATTTTTAGCATGACCTTACTTGGATGGCTGATCAGGCTGATGGTACGGTAGTTTTGGCATAGTTGTAGGTTGCCTTTCTTCGGGAGAGTGATGATCAGGGACTGGGTCCAAGGTGTTGGCCACTCACCTGTCCGCCAGATCTTATTGCAGATGATGAGTAACATATCTATCATGGCCTCTCCTCCTGCCTGGACCAGTTCTGAGGGAATGTTGTCCATTCCTGCCGACTTGCCTTTCTTCAATGATTTTACTGCAGCTTCAACTTCTTCTCGCATGATGGGGTAGCTGTCGTTGTTGGTTGGTGGAGGAACGTCTAGCACCTTGGGATCTCCTGTTGTTGTGTGTGTGTATAATTCGGAGCAGTACTCTGTCCACCTCTGCAGAATCTCTTGATCTTCTGTGAGACATTTCCCTGCTTTGTTCTGTATGGTAGTGGTTCTGCCTTGTTTTGAGCTTGCTAGTTCTTTCACAAGCTGGTAGGCTTTTTTGCTGTTATTTTTCTGCAGGTTTGCTTCGATATCTTGGCATTGTTCTTCAATCCATGTTTCCTTTGCTTTCCTCATGCCTTCTTTAACTTGTTGGTTGGCTTTTCAAGCGTAAGATTACAAACAAACAAACACCAGATACAAAAATTAGGAGAAAAAGACTGAAACTTCCCTGCTGCTCCGTCCAGTGTGAGAAAAGTGTTGGTCACGTGGAGATACTTTGTAACCATACCGACTGGCAAATTAAATACACACAGCACACACGTGTTTTGGATTTGGTTTTTAACTGTTATCTTTTTAACTAAACGTGAGAGTTGTTTTTAACATGGTGTCATAATGGTCGGCTGGACAATGACCAGTATGAACCCTGAACTGGTTTGTGTTACAAGAGCTGATACTGAAATCACAACGTCGGTGTTGGTCACGCGGAGATATTTTGTTACCATAGTGACTGGCTGGCAAGTTGAATACACACAGCACACACACAACCACATCCCCAAGAAACGCTTGTACAGAGAGCTGAATCTTGCACACCGTGACTGGAGAAATCCCTCAAACTGACCCAAGGATACTGGCTGTGAAGGCCAACAGCAACAGTTGTGGTATGAACGACTCCAACAACTGGTTAATCCTTTCACTCTCGCACCCTATCCACCAGATGGAAAAAATTAACCCTCTGACTCCCTGACCCTATCCACCAGCTTCCTGCAGGATGCTGGTGGATAGGGTCAGGGAGTCAGAGGGTTAAGTTTTTGCTTTTTATGTCATTGTTCACGATGCAGGATGCTGGTGGACAGGGTGCGGGAGTCAAAGGGTTAGGAAATGGGGAAAAAAAACACCCCAGCAGGTTACTGACACTGCATGACTGTGCACATCCCGGCATTTTGAATTCCACTGACAAGAAACAGTACGGCAGTACTACAATGTTGTCCTAGTGATCTGTGTGCTGACTGTTAGTGCAGGTGAACTCAATGTGACTGACACGTCTTGCAACGCTACACTCTGGTCTGTGTGCTGACTGTTAGTGCAGGTGAACTCAATGTGACTGACACGTCTGGCAACGCTACACTCTGGTCTGTGCATGTGGGACAGACATGGATCACAGGACAAGACAACAATGACAACACACAATTAACGATGGGTAGACAAAGCAAGTCTTGCTGGGGCTTTACCTGTCTCCATTTAATAATAATAATTACAATATTTATATAGCGCAAAATCTTGATAAAATCAAATCTAAGCGCTGAAGCAGACACACACGCAGGCACGCACGCTCGCACACACACGCACGCACACATACAGACACACACACACACACACACACACACACACACACACCCACACACACGCATGGCTATAAATGGGGAGAAAGAATAAAAGCAATAAAAGCAAGAGTAAAAGCAATGGAAAATTATAGAGAGCATAGCATACAATTATATATTATAACCATGTGATTCCCTCCGAGCGGAGACAGGCTGCAGAGGGGAGGGTTGAGTGAGGTTAGGATTTTATGCAGGAGAGAAAAGGTGAGTTTTGAGAGCGGACTTGAAGGAGACAAAAGTAGGTTGCTGACGGACTGAGAGAGGAAGTTTGTTCCAGGAGAGTGGACCAGAAACAGAGAAGGCTCGTGGACCATAGGTATTGAGCTTAGTGCGTGGAAAGCGAAGAGTCAGAGGATCAGAGGCAGAGCGGAGGGTACGTGAGGGAACATAGATCTCAAGTAGGCTTGACAGGTAATCGGGGGCTGCGTTATTGAGGCTTTTGTAGCACATGGTGTCTAGTTTGTACTGTATGCGCTTTGATACAGGGAGCCAGTGAAGTTGTGCCAGGAGAGGAGATATGTGGTCAGCTTTTTTCTTTTTGAGTACAAGGCGTGCAGCATTGTTTTGAATGCGCTGTAGGATGTGAATGGTGGAGGCAGGAAGACCAGACAGGAGTGAATTGCAATAGTCAATGCGAGACATTATGAAGGAGAGAACGAGTTTTGCAGTTGTTTCCACAGAGAGATACTTCCTGATCAGCTTTATACGATGGAGATGATAGTAGCAGGATCTGGCAGTTTGAGAAACAAAGTTGTTCATGGAGAGGGTAGAGTCAATGCAGACACCAAGGTTTTTAGCTGAATCAGAAATTGGGACTGATGTGTTTACATAATGGGAGAGAAAGAGGAGGCAGCTGAGAAAGTTTCTGACGGGTGCCAATGAGGATAGCTTCTGTTTTGTCGTCATTAAGCTGAAGTCTATTGTGTGTCATCCAGTTCTTAATGTCCGAGTAACACTCAGTGGTGCGAGTCAACAGGCGCTGTATATTATCAGGTGAGTCACTGTCTTGAAGTTGGGTGTCATCAGCATAGAAGTGGTGTTTTATAGAATGGGAGTTGGTGATGGTGGACAGGGGGGAGGTGTAAAGAGTGAAAAGAACAGGGCCAAGGACAGATCCTTGTGGAACACCACAGGTCAGGTATGCAGGTTGAGAGTAAGTGCCATTGATGAGAACGGTTTGTTTTCTGTTTGATAGGTATGAAGTGAACCAAGACAGAGCAATGTCAGAGATGCCAAAAGTATGATGAAGTCTAGAAAGGAGAATACCATGATCAATGGTATCAAAGGCTGCAGACAGATCAAGGAGTGTGAGGAGAGAGACTTAGACATATATCCGCGTGAGCTCGCGCACGTACGCGCGCGCACGCACACACACACACACACACACACACACACACACACACACACACACACACACACGCACACACACACACACACACACACTCATTCACACACACACAATAACAGACACTGTTACGTGTGGACACACACGCACACACACACACAGACACACACATACACACACACACACAGACACACACATACACACACACATACACACACATACACACACATACACACACACATACACACACACACACTCACACATACACATACACACACAGACGCACACACATACACACACAGACACACACACATACACACACACACATACACACACACACTCACACTCACACATACACATACACACATACACACACATACACACACATACACACACAGACACACACACACACTCACACACTCACACACAGACACACACACACACACACACACACACACACACACACACACACACACACACACACACACACGCAATAACAGACCCTAAGCTGGTTATCATAACAACCATCATCTCCATAATAACCAACACAAACACTATCCCTGTAAACCGGACCCAAATTATATTGTCCCCATAATGTGGACGTCATGGGGCAATGTCTTCCACGAAACGATAAATGTTATTGTGCAATTAACCCTTTGATTACCGCAACCTATCTACTAACTGCAAAAACTTAACCTTTCGACTCTCCCACACCTATCCATCACTTTCCTGCAGGAAGCTGGTGGACAGGGTGCGGGAGTCAAAGGGTTAAGTTTTTGCTTTCCTTGCATGGTTGATAATGCAGGATGCTGATGGACAGGGAGCGGGAGTCAAAGGGTTAAGTTTTTGCTTTCCTAGCATGGTTAACAATGCAGGATGCTGATGGACAGGGAGCGGGAGCCAAAGGGTTAAGTTTTTGCTTTCCTAGCATGGTTAACAATGCAGGATGCTGATGGACAGGGAGCGGGAGTCAAAGGGTTAAGTTTTTGCTTTCCTAGCATGGTTAACAATGCAGGATGCTGATGGACAGGGTGCGGGAGCCAAAGGGTTAAGAGGGGCATAAACGTAATTGTCCTCGTGAGCTGTGTGGTAAAAGGTTCTGTCAAGGAAATAGGATATCATTGCCAAAGTGACTTTTTCCCCTTTCTGTTTCATGGCTGGTCTTGGCGCTTGTTACCGCTTGCAGGTTTTTACAGTCAGCCCTCACACACACAAACAGGCACGTACAGACGTACCACTACTCGTCATGGTGCAGTGGTTAATGCAATGGACTACCGACAGGATGGTTGTGGGTTCGAATCCACATCACCACTGTCAAAATCACTAAGAGATTGTTCAACCCCCAACCAGCATCTACCCAGAGCTGAGCGTACCGTGGGCTTGTTGGGACCACTGGGACCACACTTTCCAGTCTCGTCCACTTCACGGAGGTGTCACTGAGAGTATTGCTCAAATCTTCTGACCTGTATCACAGGTGTCTGTATCTGTGTCTGTGGGGCCTCGTTGACACCAAGGTCTCTCTCTTCTGTCTGTCTGTCTGTCTGTCTCTCTCTACATATATATATGCACACATATATATATATATACATGTATACCCACATACACACACACACACACACATATATATATATATATATATATATATATATATATATATATATATATATGTGTGTGTGTGTGTGTGTGTGTTGTGTGTAGTGTGGTGTGTGGTGTGTGTGTGTGTGTGTGTGTGTGTGTGTGTGTGTGTGTGAGGTGTGGTGTGTGTGTGTGTGTGTGTGTGTGTGTGTGTGTGTGTGTGTGTATTCAAGAAGATGAAAAGCATTCTTACCAACAAATGCCTATCAATTAATATAAGGAAGAGAGTTCTTGAATGTTATAGAGAACCGATAATGTTATACGATTGGACAGGCAACAAGCAAAGCCAGAACAAGATTGAGGCAGCCCAGATGTGGTTTCTAAGAAGAATGTTGAGAGTTCCATGGACAGCAAAGAAAACAAACGAGACAGTTTTGATGGAGGCAGACACAAAAAAATCATTCATAAGGAAGATTAGGAAAAGACAGGCAACATTAATAAGCCGTTTTATGAGGAAAGGGGAATTGGAGCACCTGGTCACAACAGGAAAGCTGGAGGGAAGAGAGCACCAGGTAGACCCAGGGAGAAACAGATTTGACGGACTTGCAGAGTGGCTGAAGACAAAGAGGGTGGAAGAGGTGCTTGAGGCAACAAGGGATAGAAACAGATGAAAGGCCTGATCGCCAACGCCATGTGGCAAGGCACCTGATGATGATGATATATCTGTCCCATCTATCTATCTATCTATCTATCTATCTATCTACCTATCTATCTCTCTATCTATCTACTCTCTCTATCTATGTATCTATGTATCTATCTATCTATATATATATGCGTGTGTGTGTGTGTGGTGGGGGGGGGTGTATACATACATACATAATACATACATACATATATGATAGTAAGCGTAGAGTACAGCCCTGTCACGCAGTGCCAATTGTAGCAGGAACTCCATAGCATCATGATTATCATCATCGTCATCATTATTACAGCACTGTAAAACCTGTCCCAGCTTCCCTGGCCTTTAAGTGCTGTACAAAATGGGACAGGA
This sequence comes from Monoplex corrugatus, assembly GCA_030674185.1. Lineage (NCBI taxonomy): Eukaryota > Metazoa > Mollusca > Gastropoda > Littorinimorpha > Ranellidae > Monoplex > Monoplex corrugatus. The sequence goes on from JAPXFY010000024.1 coordinate 1,803,304, forward strand.
AAAAACATGAACAGAAACGCACACAGACATATACATACATGCAGAACAAACGCACGCTGATGCGCGTGCACGCATGGTCACACACACACACACACACACACACACACACACACACACACACACACACACACACACACACACACACACACACACACACACACACGTATATAATATAGCCTTCATCTGCACACATACACTATTCATAGTTTTTCACTGAAAGCACACACACACACACACGCACACACACACACACACACACACACACACACACACACACACACACACCACAAGACACACACACACACACACACACACAGAGTATACCTCACCTGCACACACACACACATACACACACAGCGCGGGCATGGTGATGAGAGTACACGCATGGTCTCACACACACACACATACACACACACACACAGACACACAGATACACACACACAGACACACACACACAGATTCACACACACACAGACACACACACACATACACACACACACACATAGACACACACACACACACACACACATACACACACACACACGCGCGCGCGCGCGCGCACGCACACACATACACACACACAGACAGACACACACACACAGACACACACACACATATACACACACACAGACACACAGACACACGCGCGCATACACACACATACGCACACACACACACATACATACAATATAGCCTTCACCTGCACACATACACTATTCATAGTTTTTCACTGAAAGCACACACACACACACACACACACACACACACACACACACACACACACACACACACACACCACACACACACACACACACACACACACACAGAGACACAGATACACACACACACACACACACACACAGACACACACACAGTCTTCACCTGCACACATAAAATTTCAGAATCATTGGTTCACAGTCCTGTTAATGCGTTACTTTAAAATTATTATTATATATAATTATGATTATCTTTGTTTTGTTTTGTTTTTATGACGATTTTTCTTTTACATTATTGATGTTAGCGCTGTTCTAGTTTCATTTCTCTGTTCATCCATATCCTTTTTCTTAAGACCTTGCCGCTTCCTTTCAATTTTTTTTCCCGTTTCTTACTCTGTTCCCCTCTGTCCCCCCCCCCCCACCCCCTAATTTCATCCTCCATGCCATTTTTTTCCCGTCTAATATCACTTATAGTAAAAAGACGTTAAATCAAGCAACGAACACACACACACACGTACACACAAACAAACAATCGTGCACGCGCACACCTAGACAATCGCAGACAGAAAAGCGCGCATGCACGCACGGTCTCTCACACACAGTGTATTTCCCCCTCCCCCCTCCCCCAACACGCACAGAACTAGTGGCGCATGTATAAAAGTGAAGGCACTGCTTCCAACTGTTCTCCGACTTCTGGCTTCTGACTCTGGCATCAGTCTCACTCACAGAATGCAGAAAACCGCCATCACTCTGTCTACCACTCTTTTGCTAACACTCCACCTCCATCTGATGTCTTCCTCCGCTTCTGTGTCCTTCACCTCCACCCTGACGTCACTGTCCACATTCACACAGTCACAAACACCGGAAACTACGTCAAGCTCTGTGTCATTATCCCTAAAGACGTCATTATTCAACTCTTCACCCATGACGTCATTAGACCTCTTCGAATCTTCTCACGCGACGGGAAGGACACCCACAAAGGTCAGAGACAAAGAATCAGAATCTACACTGCTGATTTCCGACAGCTCTGCATCAGTATCCCAGTCTTCTCTAATCACAGAACTCACACAAAGCACAACGGATATGGACGACACTTACCCCGGGGACAGAGAGAGTGAGTCAGTTCCTTACATCTGGCAAAAGCACCAGCAGAGTGCCTTACAGTACATGCTGGGCTATTGCCCCAATCGGTGTCAAGACTCTCACCCATCAGGTTCTTCTCCAACCGCATCCCCTTTTCCACCAGGTTCCAGACCCAGCTGCACAAACATTCAATGCTACCCATGCCGCTGCTGGACAAAACCAGAACCTTACAACCTGAATTTCGGGCTGCCTCCAAGAATGCTGACGATGAAGTAGATCTCAATGGGAAGAATAACGTCAGCAGTTCTGATGTCATAATTAACGATGACGACAATTCTGTAGTCCAAGACAACAACAACAGCAGTTCCAGTAACAGGACGAACTATGGCAGTTCTGCTGATCATCACGATGTCTTCCAACCCAACGTGTGTTCAATGGGCAGATGTTGCCCAAGGTTCCAGCCTGATGACGCAGGGTTCAGTCACCCAGCTGACCGCTACACGCCCTACATGGGCTGTCTGAAGAAGAGGGCAGGGCTGGCGGTTGTCCGATGTCCGCCACACTGGTCAGACCACAAGGTCCGACAGGCCTGTGAAACGGAGGAGGAAGAGACGGAAGAAGGAGGAGGAGCCTTTATGGACGTGCCCGTCACGGACAGGTCCTCTCACCTCACTTTCAAGAACAGACACTGCGCCAAGTGTCAGGGTTTTTCTGACGTCATACACTGGCGTAAAGAGCTCAGCTGTCGTCACTGGCAGACCTTCCATGACGTCATGACAGAAGCGGAACTGACGTCCAGAGCCGTTCGGTCTCCCGGATTATGCTCCTTCTCTGACGTCAGACCTGACAACGTCATCAAACAACCCTGCCCCGACCCGTTTACAATGACTGACGTCATCAGCACCTGCAACGTCACGAGGCGATGGGCCAGCTATGACGTCGATGTGGCCTGGCATTGCGTCATGACCAGTCCAGCTTTGTGGATGACAGTGTGGGAATCGTTCCAGAGCTTCAAGAACCTTTTCTGTGCTGTGTGTAATGGCGTGCAGCCCCGACACGTCACGTGCCGCCTGTACCCTCAGAAGACGGGTGACCAGCCGACCTTCAACCCGCCCCCACTGACCTTTCTGATGGGTCTGCACACTGACAGGGGGCAGGGGCGAGTGGACAGCGAGGACAGCAACGTGACGTGTCCTGCCGGGCAGTTGGACCTTCTGTCTGTGAGTGTACATCCATAATGTTATCCTGTAGACAGCGGCTCCTAATCCTATCAACACTAACTGTTCAAACACACTGAGAAATACAAAGAATTTCCAAAAAGTAGTTTTTTTCCTTTAGTTTTTCATTTTTCTCAATCAAAACAGCACCTGGACGCCTGGGGATTCCATTTACCTCGTCCGGGAAACTCCATATGCGCTAAGACCACAGACACCATGTAAAGGGGAAAAAAATGAGGCAAATGCCAAAAAGCCTGTGCACAGACGTGAAATATTGTGGGCGTCCATCTCTTGTTTGTAGTGTTTCCCATCAAAATCCATTGAAGTGCACGCCCTTACACATATACACACAAGTGTGCGTTCATCGTGTGTGTGTTTGTGTGTGTGTTCTTGCGTATTTATGTTCATTTCAGAGGATGAAAGAAGAGGATTACACACACACACACACACACACACACACACACACACACACACACACACACACACACAACACACACACACACACACACACACTGTAAATATATATATATATATATATATATATATATATCAGTTCTCCTTCACATACCGCCTCCACCACCGTCACAAAGGTGTCAGCACTTCTCCTACACATACCGTTCCCATCACCGTCACAAAGGTGCCAGCTGTTCTCCTACACATACCGTTCCCATCACAAAGGTGCCAGCAGTTCTCCTATATATACCGTCCCATCACCGTCACAAAGGTGCCAGCAGTTCTCCTACACATACCGTTCCCATCACCGTCACAAAGGTGCCAGCAGTTCTCCTACACATACCGTTCCCATCACCGTCACAAAGGTGCCAGCAGTTCTCCTACACATACCATCACCGTCACAAAGGTGCCAGCAGTTCTCCTACACATACCGTTCCCATCACCGTCACAAAGGTGCCAGCAGTTCTCCTACACATACCGTTCCCATCACCGTCACAAAGGTGCCAGCAGTTCTCCTACACATACCATCACCGTCACAAAGGTGCCAGCAGTTCTCCTACACATACCATCACCGTCACAAAGGTGCCAGCAGTTCTCCTACACATACCATCACCGTCACAAAGGTGCCAGCAGTTCTCCTACACATACCATCACCGTCACAAAGGTGCCAGCAGTTCTCCTACACATACCATCACCGTCACAAAGGTGCCAGCAGTTCTCCTACACATACCATCACCGTCACAAAGGTGCCAGCAGTTCTCCTACACATACCATCACCGTCACAAAGGTGCCAGCAGTTCTCCTACACATACCGTTCCCATCACCGTCACAAAGGTGCCAGCAGTTCTCCTACACATACCATTCCCATCACCGTCACAAAGGTGCCATCAGTTCTCCTACACATACCATCACCGTCACAAAGGTGCCAGCAGTCTCCTACACATACCATCACCGTCACAAAGGTGCCAGCAGTTCTCCTACACATACCATCACCGTCACAAAGGTGCCAGCAGTTCTCCTACACATACCATCACCGTCACAAAGGTGCCAGCAGTTCTCCTACACATACCGTCACCGTCACAAAGGTGCCAGCAGTTCTCCTACACATACCATCACCGTCACAAAGGTGCCAGCAGTTCTCCTACACATACCATCACCGTCACAAAGGTGCCAGCAGTTCTACACATACCGTTCCCATCACCGTCAGAAGGGTGCCAGCAGTTCTCCTACACATACCATCACCGTCACAAAGGTGCAAGCAGTTCTCCTACATATACCGTTCCCATCACCGTCACAAAGGTGCCAGCACTTCTCCTACACTTACCGTCACCGTCACAAAGGTGCCAGCAGTTCTCCTACACATACCATCATCGTCACAAAGGTGCCAGCAGTTCTCCTACACATACCGTTCCCATCACCGTCACAAAGGTGCCAGCACTTCTCCTACACATATAGCAGTTCTCCTACACATACCGTTCCCATCACCGTCACAAAGGTGCCAACAGTTCTCCTACACATACCGTTCCCATCACCGTCACAGAGGTGCCTGCAGTTCTCCTACACATACCATCACCGTCACAAAGGTGCCAGCAGTTCTCCTACACATACCATCACCGTCACAAAGGTGCCAGCAGTTCTCCTACACATACCATCACCGTCACAAAGGTGCCAGCAGTTCTCCTACACATACCGTTCCCATCACCGTCACAAAGGTGCCAGCAGTTCTCCTACACATACCGTCACCGTCACAAAGGTGCCAGCAGTTCTCCTACACATACCATCATCGTCACAAAGGTGCCAGCACTTCTCCTACACATACAGCATTTCTTCTACACATACCATTCCCATCACCGTCACAGAGGTGCCAGCAGTTCTCCTACACATACCGTTCCCATCACCGTCACAGAGGTGCCAGCAGTTCTCCTGCACATACCGTTCCCATCACCGTCACAAAGGTGCCAGCAGTTCTCCTGCACATACCGTTCCCATCACCGTCACAAAGGTGCCAGCAGTTCTCCTGCACATACCGTTCCCATCACCGTCACAGAGGTGCCAGCAGTTCTCCTACACATACCATTCCCATCACCGTCACAAAGGTGCCAGCAGTTCTCCTACACATACCATCACCGCCACAAAGGTGCCAGTTCTCCTACACATACCATCACCGTCACAAAGGTGCCAGTTCTCCTACACATACCATCACCGTCACAAAGGTGCCAGCAGTTCTCCTACCTATACCGTTCCCATCACCGTCACAAAGGTGCCAGCTGTTCTCCTACACATACCATCACCGTCACAAAGGTGCCAGCAGTTCTCCTACACATACCATCACCGTCACAAAGGTGCCAGCAGTTCTCCTACACATACCATCACCGTCACAAAGGTGCCAGCAGTTCTCCTACACATACAGCAGTTCTCCTACACGTACCGTCAGGTCGGACCACTCTTGTTCTGGCACAAAGACAGTCAGGTTTCCTTTGGCATTTTCCATTCTCTGCTTCTGTTTACTTCTCTCTCTCTCTCTGTCTCTCTCTGTCTCTGTGTGTGTGTCTCTCTCTTATTCTCTCTCGCTCGCTCTCTGTCTCTCTCTTTCTTTCTATCTCTGTTTCTGTCTCTGTCTCTGTCTCTTATTCTCTCTGTGTGTCTCTCTCCCCCTCTCTCTTTCTTTGTCTCTCTCTCTCTTTCTTTCTCTCTCTTTCTCTCTCTTATTCTCTCTCTGTCTCTCGCTCTCTCTGTCTCTCTTTCTTATTCTCTCTCTCTCTTACACACACGCGCGCACACACACACACAGACACACACACACGCACGCACACACACACACGCACACACGCACCACACACACACACACACACACACACACACACACACACACACACACACACACACACACATACACACACACAGAGAACACAATTGATTCAATGTTTCATTAATGAACTGTTTTCTTTCCCTTAAAATTGACTGACAATTGTTCGTGAATTTGTTGTCGATAGGATAATGATCAGTCAAGGAATTAGAGCATTAAGCATCATGTCTGGTAAAACGTTGGTTAGTGATGGAGTAAAAGAACAGTAAGTTTAAAAGGGCACTAGATTAAGTTTATATAAGTTGATATGATTACAGTTATGTAGTTATGATTACAGTTATGTAGTTATGATTACAGTTATGTAGTTATGATTACAGTATGTAGTTAGATACAGTTTATTAGTACAGTTGTAGTATGATTACAGTTAGTATTATGAATTACAGTTATTAGTTATGATTACAGTTATGTAGTTATGATTACAGTTATGTAGTATGATTACATTATTACAGTTATGTAATATAGTATGATTACAGTTATGTAGTTATGATTACAGTTATGTATTATGATTACAGTTATGATTACATTATGTATTATGATACAGTTATGTAGTTATGATTACAGTATGTAGTTATGATTACAGTTATGATACAGTTATGATTACAGATGTAGTTATGATTACAGTTATGTAGTTATGATTACAGTTATGTAGTTATGATTACAGTTATGTAGTTATGATTACAGTTATGTAGTTATGATTACAGTTATGATTACAGTTATGTAGTTTAGATTACAGTTATGTAGTTATGATTACAGTTATGTAGTTATGATTACAGTTATGATTACAGTTATGTAGTTATGATTACAGTTATGTAGTTATGATTACAGTTATGTAGTTATGATTACAGTTATGTAGTTATGATTACAGTTATGTAGTTATGATTACAGTTATGTAGTTATGATTACAGTTATTATGATTACAGTTATGTAGTTATGATTACAGTTATGTAGTTATGATTACAGCCATGTAGTTATGATTACAGTTATGTAGTTATGATTACAGTTATGTAGTTATGATTACATTATGTAGTTATGATTACAGTTATGTAGTTATGATTACAGTTATGTAGTTATGATTACAGTTATGTAGTTATGATTACAGTTATGTAGTTATGATTACAGTTATGTAGTTATGATTAGAGTTATATTACTATGATTGTAGTTATGATTACAGTTATGTAGTTATGATTACAGTTATGTAGTTATGATTACAGTTATGTAGTTATGATTACAGTTATGTAGTTATGATTACAGTTATGTAGTTATGATTACAGTTATGTAGTTATGATTACAGTTATTAGTATGATACAGTTATGTAGTTATGATTACAGCCATGTAGTTATGATTACAGTTATGTAGTTATGATTACAGTTATGATATGATATTATTATGATTACAGTTATGTAGTTAATGATATACAGTTATGTAGTTATGATTACAGTTATGATACAGTTATGATATACAGTTATGTAGTTATGATTACAGTTATGTAGTTATGATTACAGTTATGTAGTTATGATTACAGTTATGTAGTTATGATTACAGTTATGCAGTTATGATTACAGTTATGTAGTTATGATTACAGTTATGTAGTTATGATTACAGTTTGTAGTTATGATTACAGTTATGTAGTTATGATTACAGTTATGTAGTTATGATTACAGTTATGTAGTTATGATTACAGTTATGTAGTTATGATTACAGTTATGACAGTTATGATTAAGTTTATGTAGTTATGATTACAGTTATGTAGTTATGATTACAGTTATGTAGTTATGATTACAGTTTGAGTTATGATTACAGTTATGTAGTTATGATTACAGTTATGTAGTTATGATTACAGTATATAGCTAGATTATAGTTATGTGTTATGATTACAGTTATGAGTATGATTACAGTTATGTAGTTATGATTACAGTTATGATACAGTAGAGTTATGATTACAGTTATGTAGTTATGATTACAGTTATGTAGTTATGATTACAGTTATGCAGTTATGTAGTTATGAATACAGTTATGTAGTTATGATTACAGTTATGTAGTTATGATTACAGTTATGTAGTTATGATTACAGTTTATGTAGTTATGATTACAGTTATGATTACAGTTATGATTACAGTTATGTAGTTATGATTACAGTTATGATTACAGTTATGTAGTTATGATTAGAGTCATATAGCTATGATTATAGTTATGATTACAGTTTTGTAGTTATGATTACAGTTTTGTAGTTATGATTACAGTTATGTAGTTATGATTACAGTTATGTAGTTATGATTACAGTTATGATTACAGTTATGTAGTTATGATTACAGTTATGTAGTTATGATTACAGTTATGTAGTTATGATTACAGTTATGTATTATGATTACAGTTATGTAGTTATGATTACAGTTATGTAGTAATGATTACAGCCATGTAGTTATTTGTGGGAAAAGTCGATGTCAGGATGGTTGAGCCATGACACAACACACTGTAAATGGTTTGTTTACGATAGGATCATGTCAAATGTCTGCATTGATTTCTACCCCCACAATCACCCCCACCTCCACCCCCACCCCCACCCCCACCCCCATTCCATTGTTTGTAGCGTGTCTCTGTTCTTCCTCTACCACTGTGTTTTTTGTAATGTTAGGGTGTGTGTGTGTGTTTGTTTGTGTGTATGTGTGTGTGTGTGTTTGTTTGTTTGTGTGTGTGTTTGTTTGTTTGTGTGTTTGTGTGTGTGTGTTTGTTTGTTTGTGTGTCTCTGTGTGTGTGTTTGTTTGTTTGTTTGTGTGTGTGTGTGTTTTGTGTGTGTGTGTATGTGTGTATAATATGCCTGTCTCTGTGTGTATGTCTGTGTGTGTGTGTGTGTTTGTTTGTTTGTGTGTCTGTGCGTGTCTGTGTGTATATGTCTGGCTCTGTGTGTGTGAGTGTCTGTGTGTGTGTGTGTGTGTGTATGTGTGTGTTTGTTTGTGTGTCTGTGTGTATATGTCTGTCTCTGTGTGTGTGAGTGTCTGTGTGTGAGTGTCTGTGTGTGTATGTGTGTGTGTATGTGTGTGTTGTGTGTGTGTGTGTGTGTGTGCTGTGTGTGTGTGTGTGTGTGTGTGTGTGTGTGTGTGTGTGTGTGTGTGTGTGTGTGTGTGTGTGTGTGTCTGTGTGTGTCTGTGTGTCTGTGTGTGTAATGAAAGTTCAGTAGTGAATAATTAAAGTGTGCGCTTTGATTCGATTAATAGATAAAGGTTAGTGCCGTATGACTACCGTCAAATCATCATTATTATTTTTACTCCACTGATGCCATGCAGTGAGGAAGACAGAAACTGATCATGCCAGAGACCTACAGGTAAGTACGCCCTACGCTATGGCGAGGTCTTGATGTCCAACTTGACGTACGGGTTTTATGTCTTTGTGGCCGTCAGCACTCAAAGCCAGAACAGAATTGAGGCAGCCGAAATGTAGTTTCTAAGAAGAATGTTGAGAGTTCCATGAACAGCAGAGAAAACAAACGAGACAGTCTTGATGGAGGCAGGCACACGAATATCATTGATAAGGAAGATTAGAAAAAGACAGGCAACATTTGTAGGCCATTTTATGAGGAAAGGGGAATTAGATCACCTGGTCACAACAGGAAAGCTGGAGGGAAAGAGAACACCGAGTAGACCCAGGGAGAAAATATTGGACGGACTTGCAGGGTGGCTGAGGACAAAGAGGGTGGAAGATGTGCTTGTGACAAGGGATAGATACATATGGAGGGCCATGATTGCCAACACCATGTGGCAGGGTACTTGATGATGATGATGATGATGATGATGATGATGATGAGTAGTCTGTCACTAAAATAACCTGAGCTACATTGTAGTAAAGTGTTTATCTTTGTAGTAGTCACTAAAACAACGTGTGCTACATTGTAGTAAAGTGATTATCTTTGTAGTTGTCACTAAAACAACGTGTGCTACATTGTAGTAAATTGTTTTATCTTTGTAGTTGTCACTAAAACAACGTGTGTTACATTGTAGTAAAGTGATTATCTTTGTAGTTGTCACTAAAACAACGTGTGTTACATTGTAGTAAAGTGATTATTTTTGTAGTTGTCACTAAAACAACGTGTGTTACATTGTAGTAAAGTGATTATCTTTGTAGTTGTCACTAAAACAACGTGTGTTACATTGTAGTAAAGTGATTATCTTTGTAGTTGTCACTAAAACAACGTGTATTACATTGTAGTAAAGTGATTATCTTTGTAGTAGTCACTAAAACAACCTGTGCTACATTGTAGTAAAGTGATTATCTTTGTAGTAGTCTGTCACTAAAATAACCTGAGCTACATTGTAGTAAAGTGTTTATCTTTGTAGTAGTCACTAAAACAACCTGTGGTACATTGTAGTAAAGTGATTATCTTTGTAGTAGTCACTAAAACAACCTGTGGTACATTGTAGTAAAGTGATTATCTTTGTAGTAGTCACTAAAACAACCTGTGCTACATTGTAGTAAAGTGTTTATCTTTGTAGTAGTCACTAAAACAACCTGTGCTACATTGTAGTAAAGTGTTTATCTTTGTAGTAGTCACTAAAACAACCTGTGCTACATTGTAGTAAAGTGATTATCTTTGTAGTAGTCTGTCACTAAAATAACCTGAGCTACATTGTAGTAAAGTGATTATCTTTGTAGTAGTCTGTCAGTGACACAACCTGAGCTACATTGTAGTAAAGTGATTATCTTTGTAGTAGTCTGTCAGTGACACAACCTGAGCTACATTGTAGTAAAGTGTTTATCTTTGTAGTAGTCTGTCAGTGACACAACCTGAGCTACATTGTAGTAAAGTGATTATCTTTGTAGTAGTCTGTCAGTGACACAACCTGAGCTACATTGTAGTAAAGTGATTATCTTTGTAGTAGTCTGTCAGTGACACAACCTGAGCTACATTGTAGTAAAGTGATTATCTTTGTAGTAGTCTGTCAGTGACACAACCTGAGCTACATTGTAGTAAAGTGATTATCTTTGTAGTAGTCACTAAAACAACGTGTGCCACATTGTAGTAAAAATGTTGATCTGCAATGTTAAAAACAGGTTCAGATAAATATTGCTTATAGTCCAGCCGACTGCTAGAGCCATATCAGGACTGACTCTAAAAACAATTCCGAGTTTAATTAAGAAAACAACAGTTAAGAACCAAGCTATTATCTTTTCAAGTCTAAAAAACATTTACAGATATTTCCCATTTGTATGATCATATCAGATGAAATCTGTTTCTTTTTTAAAACGCGTACACCGCACCCGGAAGAAGATCGCTAAAGAGTTTCTTTAAGGGGTCTGCAGTATATGTTACGTGTCACATCGTGCCAGTCCAAACATTTAAGGTGTTTGATGCTAAGTGTCCAGTCACACGATATACATCATGGTGCTGTTTAATTGTTTTTAAAGGTATTGATGAGTGTGGGCTGTGTGACCCCTGTGTAACCCACACAACACTGTCTCTTTCCTACACTTCACAAGAACAAATGGGAGATCTCTTGTAGGTCGGGGTGGATTTGGAAAAGCTTGTTGCCTGTCTGCTTGTTCCAATCCTCCTGCCAGAGATTTTTTACATAAAGTTCGTACTCTGGTTTTTAGATCTGTGTAAGGAATGAAGGACTTAGACATGTTTCCCTTGTGGCGTTTTTGGCCAGGCAGTCAGCCTTTTCATTGTCCCCAATACCAACATGGCCAGGCAGTCAGCCTTTTCATTGTCTCCAATACCAACATGGCCAGGCAGTCAGCATTTTCATTGTCTCAATACCACAGCAGCAGTTTTTCATTGTCTCCAATACCAACATGGCCAGGCAGTCAGCATTTTATTGTCTCAATACAACATGGCCAGGCAGTCAGCCTTTTCATTGTCTCCAATACCAACATGGCCAGCAGTCAGCATTCATTGTCTCCAATACCAACATGGCCAGGCATCACTTTTCATGTCTCCAATACCAACATGGCCAGGCAGTCAGCCTTTTCATTGCCTCCAATACCAACATGGCTAGGCAGTCAGCATTTTCATTGTCTCCAATACCAACATGGCCAGGCAGTCAGATTTCATTGTCTCCAATACCAACATGGCCAGACAGTCAGCCTTTTCATTGTCTCCAATACCAACATGGCCAGGCAGTCAGCCTTTTCATTGTCTCCAACACCAACATGGCCAGGCAGTCAGCCTTTTATTGTCTCCAATACCAACATGGCCAGGCAGTCAGCATTTTCATTGCCTCCAATACCAACATGGCCAGCAGTCAACATTTTCATTGTCTCCAATACCTACATGGCCAGGCAGTCAGCCTTTTTATTGTCTCCAATACCAACATGGCCAGGCAGTCAGCATTTTCATTGTCTCCAATACCAACATGGCCAGGCAGTCAGCCATTTTCATTGTCTCCAATACCAACATGGCCAGGCAGTCAGCATTTTCATTGTCTCCAATACCAACATGGCCAGCATCCACCAACATGGCCAGACAGTCAGCATTTTCATTGTCTCCAATACCAACATGGCCAGGCAGTCAGCCTTTTCATTGCCTCCAATACCAACATGGCCAGGCAGTCAGCATTTTCATTGTCTCCAATACCAACATGGCCAGGCAGTCAGCATTTTCATTGTCTCCAATACCAACATGGCCAGGCAGTCAGCATTTTCATTGTCTCCAATACCAACATGGCCAGGCATATCACCAACATGGCCAGGCAGTCAGCATTTTTATTGTCTCCAATACCAACATGGCCAGGCAGTCAGCATTTTTATTGTTTCCAATACCAACATGGCCAGACAGTCAGCATTTTTATTGTCTCCAATACCAACATGGCCAGGCAGTCAGCATTTTCATTGTCTCCAATACCAACATGGCCAGGCAGTCAGCATTTTATTGTCTCCAATACCAACATGGCCAGACAGTCAGCATTTTTATTGTCTCCAATACCAACATGGCCAGACAGTCAGCATTTTCATTGTCTCCAATACCAACATGGCCAGGCAACACCAACATGGCCAGGCAGTCAGCATTTTTATTGTCTCCAATACCAACATGGCCAGGCAGTCAGCCTTTTTATTGTTTCCAATACCAACATGGCCAGACAGTCAGCATTTTTATTGTCTCCAATACCAACATGGCCAGGCAGTCAGCATTTTTATTGTCTCCAATACCAACATGGCCAGGCAGTCAGCATTTTTATTGTCTCCAATACCAACATGGCCAGGCAGTCAGCATTTTTATTGTCTCCAACACCAACATGGCCAGGCAGTCAGCATTTTCATTGTCTCCAATACCAACATGGCCAGGCAGTCAGCCTTTTCATTGCCTCCATTACCAACATGGCCAGGCAGTCAGCATTTTCATTGTCTCCAATACCAACATGGCCAGGCAGTCAGCCTTTTCATTGCCTCCAATACCAACATGGCCAGGCAGTCAGCCTTTTCATTGTCTCCAATACCTACATGGCCAGGCAGTCAGCATTTTTATTGTCTCCAATACCAACATGGCCAAGAATCCAGGCAAATACGGTCCGGTAACCTTCATCTGTAAGAGTAGAAAACAGTTCAAAGAACTCCAGAGGGTCAGGGAGACTAATGCTTCGGCCAACAACTGCCTACAAAGCAGAGAGCTAGAAAAAACGAGAAAATCTTTATGCTTGGATTGGGACACCATTTTAGTGCCAAAACCAGAGCAGTCAGTTCAGCAGTACTAACAGAACTGTCAGACGGAATAAGTTTTGAAAATGAACAATTGGGAACAGCGGAACAGAAGGCAGCATCAGCAACATCTTCGTTAGATTTGGAAACATCAGTGAAGATTCTGTGACGGAAATTTCTGACAGAGTTCTGCACAAAACGACTTGTCCGCCAGTGAACTGGTACAGTCTTTACGGTAAAGGAAGCGAGATCAAAACAGACCTTCGTGACCTTAAGTGTTTTCAAGATCCATGCTGGGCTGTCTGAAAATCTGGAGAAGTCTGAATAACTGCTAATTCTATATCTGCCTTCTGCATATGAGGACGGATAGGGATTCCCAGAGCAGGAATGACTTTCGGATTTTGTTCAAATTGAATTTGGAATTTGTGATTAAACTGCTTAAAGCAAAAAGTTAAGGTTACTTTCAGTCTACGGTTGGAGAAGGAGGGTTCCCCTGCCTCTGCGTATAAACTGTATAAAAGAGTTGTTCTGAATGCACCAAGATAATATTAGATAGTTTTGCAGAGGGGATGAGGACAAACAGAATAGGAGATATACTTGTAGCGACAAAAGAGACATTTGTATGGAGGACCATGATCGCCAACACCATGCGGCAAGACATGATGATGAGATGATGATGATGATGATGATGATGAGATGATGATGATGAATGAATGTCTGTTTCTAAGTTGTTTTGCAGTTTTGTAGGGTTGGTTTTTGGAGAATATTCTTTAAAACTGTTAAGATAAACATGATCGAGCGTGGTTGCCAAATGGATAGGTGACTAGGATGGTGTTTAGATCTGAACACACCACCCAAGTGCACCCATCTGTAAATGGCTACCTGTCCCTCTCTTGGGTTGGCGAAGATAAAGCAGGAACAGTAGGAGATGGGCATCGCCCTCATGATGCTGGCCTTGGGAAAAGGTGAGGTCTGCAGGACTATGTTTTTGGTTGGGTGATGGTCTGGGTGATAGTATTTTTGGTTGTCTGTGTTGGGTGTATGGTCTGGGGTGATAGTATTTTTTGGTTGTCTGTGTTGGGTGATTGTCTGGTTGTCTGTGTTGGGTGATGGTCTGGGTGATAGTATTTTTGGTTGTCTGTATTGGGTGATTGTCTGGTTGTATTTTGTTGGTGGTGGTCTGGGTGATAGTATTTTTGGTTGTCTGTGTTGGGTGATGGTCTGGGTGATAGTATTTTTGGTTGTCTGTGTTGGGTGATTGTCTGGTGTCTGTGTTGGGTGATGTCTGGGTGATAGTATTTTTGGTTGTCTGTGTTGGGTGATGGTCTGGGTGATAGTATTTTTGGTTGTCTGTGTTGGGTGATGGTCTGGTTGTCTGTGTTGGGTGATGGTCTGGGTGATAGTATTTTTGGTTGTCTGTGTTGGGTGATTGTCTGGTTGTCTGTGTTGGGTGATGGTCTGGGTGATAGTATTTTTGGTTGTCTGTGTTGGGTGATTGTCTGGTTGTCTGTGTTGGGTGATGGTCTGGGTGATAGTATTTTTGGTTGTCTGTGTTGGGTGATTGTCTGGTTGTCTGTGTTGGGTGATGGTCTGGGTGATAGTATTTTTGGTTGTCTGTGTTGGGTGATTGTCTGGTTGTCTGTGTTGGGTGATGGTCTGGGTGATAGTATTTTTGGTTGTCTGTGTTGGGTGATTGTCTGGTTGTCTGTGTTGGGTGATGGTCTGGGTGATAGTATTTTTGGTTGTCTGTGTTGGGTGATTGTCTGGTTGTCTGTGTTGGGTGATGGTCTGGGTGATAGTATTTTGGTTGTCTGTGTTGGGTGATGGTCTGGGTGATAGTATTTTTGGTTGTCTGTGTTGGGTGATTGTCTGGTTGTCTGTGTTGGGTGATGGTCTGGGTGATAGTATTTTTGGTTGTCTTGTGTTGGGTGATTGTCTGGTTGTCTGTGTTGGGTGATGGTCTGGGTGATAGTATTTTTGGTTGTCTGTGTTGGGTGATTGTCTGGTTGTCTGTGTTGGGTGATGGTCTGGGTGATAGTATTTTTGGTTGTCTGTGTTGGGTGATTGTCTGGTTGTCTGTGTTGGGTGATGGTCTGGGTGATAGTATTTTTGGTTGTCTGTGTTGGGTGATGGTCTGGTTGTCTGTGTTGGGTGGTGGTCTGGTTGTCTGTGTTGGGTGGTGGTCTGGGTGATAGTATTTTTGGTTGGTTGTGTTGGGTGATTGTCTGGTTGTCTGTGTTGGGTGGTGGTCTGGGTGATAGTATTTTTGGTTGTCTGTGTTGGGTGATGGTCTGGGTGATAGTATTTTTGGTTGTCTGTGTTGGGTGATTGTCTGGTTGTCTGTGTTGGGTGGTGGTCTGGGTGATAGTATTTTTGGTTGTCTGTGTTGGGTGATGGTCTGGGTGATAGTATTTTTGGTTGTCTGTGTTGGGTGATTGTCTGGTTGTCTGTGTTGGGTGATGGTCTGGGTGATAGTATTTTTGGTTGTCTGTGTTGGGTGATTGTCTGGTTGTCTGTGTTGGGTGGTGGTCTGGGTGATAGTATTTTTGGTTGTCTGTGTTGGGTGATGGTCTGGGTGATAGTATTTTTGGTTGTCTGTGTTGGGTGATGGTCTGGGTGATAGTATTTTTGGTTGGTTGTGTTGGGTGATGGTCTGGGTGATAGTATTTTTGGTTGTCTGTGTTGGGTGATTGTCTGTGTTGGGTGATGGTCTGGGTGATAGTATTTTTGGTTGTCTGTGTTGGGTGATTGTCTGGTTGTCTGTGTTGGGTGATGGTCTGGGTGATAGTATTTTTGGTTGTCTGTGTTGGGTGATTGTCTGGTTGTCTGTGTTGGGTGGTGGTCTGGGTGATAGTATTTTTGGTTGTCTGTGTTGGGTGATGGTCTGGGTGATAGTATTTTTGGTTGTCTGTGTTGGGTGATTGTCTGGTTGTCTGTGTTGGGTGGTGGTCTGGGTGATAGTATTTTTGGTTGGTTGTGTTGGGTGATTGTCTGGGCCTGTCTGGTACCTGGACGATCTACTCTAATGACCGGTGTTGTCAAGGTGACGCCATCTTGTCCTTCACGCTCCGCTCTCTTGGTGACTTGACTGTTGGTGATGATAATGATGATGTTGATGATGATGATGATGGTGATGATGATGATGATGATGATGATGATGATGATGATGGAGATGTGTGGAGAACCAGAACCAGCACCATGGAGCAGTAGTACATGTGTCATACACAACATGATTGATGATGATGATGATGATGGTGGCGGCGATGATGATGATGATGATGATGGTGGTGATGGTGATGATGATGATGATGATGATGATGGTGATGATGATGATGATGGTGACGATGATGATGATGATGATGATGATGGTGATGATGGTGATGATGATGATGATGGAGATGTGTGGAGAACCAGAACCAGTTTGTGTTGGTTTTTTTTAACCTTTTTTCATTGCCAGTAAACGAAATATGTCAACCTGTTGATTGTCAGTTCTTATTTTCATGCATTTTTATTTTGAAGTAAAGAAAAGAGCTTCTTTGCAATTATAGAAACGTCTTCTAGGGAAAATCTGACTTGTGAAACGTATGTGGAAAATCTGACTTGTGAAATATATGTGGAAAATCTGACCTGTGAAGTATATAGGGAAAATCTGACTTGTGAAATGTAGGGGTAAAATGTGACTGGTGAAATGTAAGGGTAAAATGTGACTGGTGAAATGTAAGGGTAAAATCTGACTTGTGAAATGTAGGGGTAAAATCTGACTGGTGAAATGTAAGGGTAAAATGTGACTGGTGAAATGTAGGGGTAAAATCTGACTTGTGAAATGTAAGGGGTAAAATCTGACGGGTGAAATGTAGGGGTAAAATCTGACTGGTGAAATGTAAGGGTAAAATCTGACGGGTGAAATGTAAGGGGTAAAATCTGACTGGTGAAAAGTAAGGGGTAAAATCTGACTGGTGAAATGTAAGGGGTAAAATCTGACTGGTGAAATGTAAGGGGTAAAATCTGACTGGTGAAATGTAAGGGGTAAAATCTGACTGGTGAAAAGTAAGGGGTAAAATCTGACTTGTGAAATGTAGGGGTAAAATCTGACTTGTGAAATGTAGGGGTAAAATCTGACTGGTGAAATGTAGGGGTAAAATCTGACTTGTGAAATGTAAGGGTAAAATCTGACTGGTGAAATGTGAGGGTAAAATCTGACTGGTGAAATGTAGGGGTAAAATCTGACTGGTGAAATGTAGGGGTAACATCTGACTGGTGAAATATAGGGGTAAAATCTGACTGTGAAATGTAGGGGTAAAATCTGACTTGTGAAATGTAGGGGTAAAATCTGACTGGTGAAATGTAGGGGTAAAATCTGACTTGTGAAATGTAAGGGTAAAATCTGACTGATGAAATGTAGGGGTAAAATCTGATGTCTGGGATGTAACTTTTGTGTGACAGTGCCGCCCCATGAGGTGTGCCCGGGGCAAGAGACTGAACACAACACACAACACGTGCACCCCGGCACTGACCCACATCCGTGGCCTGAGTTACACTCTAAACATCATCCTACGTCCTCTCTCCACCCCCCATCCATCCCCCACCCCTCTCTCCCCACCCTACACACCTCCAACCAATCAGACACAAGTGCACAACACATCTTCCAGTCCTATTCTGAACGTGACAGCTCTGCAAGGCGGCCTTCTCCAATCATTTCGTGACAAAATCCAGGGCTTGGCGATCTCGTACTCTGTCATATTTACAGTTCTGGAAGCTCCTTCACTGGCAAACACTGACGTCGACAGACTTTATTTAAAATCAGAGGAAACATCAGCACATCAAAGAAGGCAGAACGTGACGAAGTTGAGACGTCACTGGTGGAGAATTTATTGCTAGAAGACTGGAAGATATCTGTGGAAGGTGTGGGGCATGTCACGTTCCAGCCAAGGTCTGGGTTTGGAGCAGTGGATGTAGACAATGGCACCACGCTTCTCACAAGTTTTCAACAAAGAAACGCTTACTTCAGTCTGTCCATTCCAAAACCTTGGAAGATCGAACTAAGTCCTTTGCTTGTTTGTCCTTTTGTAGAATTTGAAGGTCACGAATTTGAGACAGACGTGGTTGATTCTGATATGGACGTCGCTGATTTTGAACTTGATGTCGTTAAACCGGGCAGAGAGTACAGGACGCTGGCGTTGCTGCAAGATGTGTTTTCTTTGTCCCATTTTCCCCACGCAAGAATCAATGAGAATAAACTGCAAGTGTGTGTGGAGACTTTGGAGTCTGTGTTGAGGGAACGGCATTTCCAACAAGACAGAAGGTGGCCATTTTGGCAGTATGCCCTGTCCATGGTCATGTTTCCGCTCTCCATTCTCTCCCTGCTCATAACGCTTCTCGTCTATGTCCTACTTCCGGCGCTGCGCACGCAGCCAGGCGTGCACGTGATGTGCACGTGCGTCAGTTTAGTGGTAGCCCAGGTCACGTTGTTGCTGGCCTCCCACACTCTGCTGTTCGGTGCACTGTGCACCGCTCTTGGGGTTTTGGTGCACGCGTCCTGGCTGAGCGTTTTCTGCTGGCATTCTATTTCTTCGGTGCATATGTACCGCGTGTTTTGTTCCCAGACGACAAAAAGTCGTACCAGTGGTGCCGTGTTTGGCAATGTGGCGATCTCTGTGCTGGTCCCTGGGTGTGTGGTGGGGGTGGTGATGCTGGTGTCTGGCTACACATCAGGGGGCACTTCCATTGGCTACAGTCAGGTCACGTGTTACTTGAACAGCTGGCGATTGGTCGCTTTCTCTCTCGTCCTCCCGCTGGCTGTACTGGTGACCTTTAACCTCTGTCTCTATGCCCTCACTGTAGGACAAATTCAACGAATCAGCAGACTGTCAGACGTCGCACGTGCCCAAGACCACACGCACAGTGACAGACATCACGTGACTGCCTGTTTGCGTCTGTCCATGCTGACTGGTGCCACCTGGATTCTCTCCCTTGTAGCGGAAGGACTGGACCTGGATTGGTTACGGAGCTTGTCCATTCTGATCAACGGAGGCCAGGGGGCGCTGTTGCTGCTGTCTTACGTCACAACGTCCCGTGTGCTCGTCATGTTGGCCAGAAGATTGGATTGTAGGAAACAGAAAGATGCTGCGGCAACACTGACGTCAGCTTCTGACGTAAGAAGTGATGACGTGTCAGGCAAACACTCAAGGAACATGACGTAACGAATGGAGCACGACACACTACTTTCCATGGCAGAGAGTCCTTGAAATCCACCAGTGACTACATGTGGCACAGGTTGTACATGACGTTGTAAATTGGAGCACGACTCACACCATTGTCTACTTTCAGTTTCACTTTCTCAAGATGACGTCTCCGCTCTCGGAACGAATTCCATATGCACTAACGTCACAGGTGTCTTGTGTATCCCGGTGACCGTGGCACATGCCTTAAGTCTGCATATAAATCCATGAGCTGGCCAGGTCCTGAGGCCCTACCTAGCCTATATTTTATCTAGTCTATATTTTAATACTGGTGTTTTATCAGCCTACCACTGGAATAATCTTGGTTACATGTAAATGACATGTGTGTATCTTACCTTCAAAAAAGGAACATACATATGAAGTTAATAAATAAATAATTAAAGGTCTGAACCACAGCACAACTAGCTATTCTGTATAAACTCGTCTCACATGACATACCCCCCCCCCCTCTCCCCCTCTAGTCAATGTCCAAATGCTCAGCCATCATCTATCGAGTAGAAAACAGACAGTCAATGAAATCCAACAGTGACTATAACAGCTTGCATCAAGCCCATCAGGTTAACTGAAATAGATTTCAAAACTTAGTTCCACTTGCACGAAGGGCAGAATACGACACCATACACAGCATGATACAACCTTCATACAATATGACCGACCGCCATGGTCAGGGGTCAGGGCAGAAGAATACCGTCTGGAAAGTTGTGTGGGTTCAAATCCCCATCAATCCTATCAAAATGATTGTGTGATTGTTCAGTCCTCATCAGGCTCCTACCCAAAGATGAATGCGCCATAGACACATTGGGAAGACTGGACTCGCAAGGTCGAGTCTCATCCACACAATCTGCCATCGGTGTACTCCTCACTGTCGTGAGTTCGCTCACGGCAGTGCGCACTGAAGCCAGTTTTCAACCCAGCAGTTGCGCTGAAGAAGTCGGCCGGATCGCCGATGAAAGCTACGCAGTAAGTAGCTTTTTTGTCACTGAGAGACAGGTTCAGCTAAGCAGCCATTGAGTCTCATCCACTTCACATAAGAGCCACTGACGGTGTTGCTCAAATCTCCTGACCAACACTGCAGGTGTCTGTATCTCTCAGGCCTGGTTGTCGTCAGGTTATATTACGATAAAAAGCGTAGAGTACAGCCCTGTCACGCAGTCTCAGTCATAGATGGAACTCCATAGCATTATGATTATCGTGTCCATTGTTATCATGGTTAAAGCTTTATAAAAACTGTACCAGTTTCTGTAGCCATTTAGGTGGCGTAGAAAATGGGACACAAAAAGTACGTGAATACAGTGAAACTGTCTAAATTTAGTGACCATTGAAACATCTAAATACAAAGCAATTCGGCACAGTACACAAGTACAGCACTTTACTACATTCTATACGATTTCAATCAACAGGAGAATTAAACTTGATTCATAAACAAACAATAAGCAAACAAACAACCAACCAACCAACCAACCAACCAACCAACCAACCAACCAAACAAACAAACAAGCAAACAAGTAAACCAACCAACCAACCAACCAACCAACCAACCAACCAACCAACCACCACACAACCCAACCACCCAACCAACCACCCAACCAACCAACCAACCACCCACCCACCCACCCGCCCACCCACCCAACCAACTAACCAACCAACCAACCAACCAACCAACCAACCAACCAACCAACCAACCAATCAACCAACCAACCAACCAACCAACCTACCAACCAACCAACCAACCAACCAACCAACCAAAAATTAATTAAACAATCAAACCAACACTGCTGACAGAAATGTCATGGATGACAGCTAATGATTGTCCCATACCACAGAAATGTCATGGATCACAGGTAATGATTGTCCCACACCACACAAATGTCATGGATCACAGGTAATGATTGTCCCAACCACACAAATGTCATGGATCACAGGTGATGATTGTCACATACCACAGAAATGTCATGGATCACAGGTAATGATTGTCCCATACCATACAAATGTCATGGATCACAGGTAATGATTGTCACCACACCACAGAAATGTCATGGATCACAGGTAATGATTGTCCCATACCCCACAAATGTCATGGATCACAGGTAATGATTGTCCATACCACACAAATGTCATGGATGACAGGTAATGATTGTCCCATTCCACACAAATGTCATGGATGACAGGTAATGATTGTCCCACACCACACAAATGTCATGGATGACAGGTAATGATTGTCCATACCACACAAATGTCATGGATCACAGGTAATGATTGTCCCATACCACACAGGTAATGATGTCCATACACACAGGTAATGATTGTCCCATACCACACAAATGTCATGGATCACAGGTAATGATTGTCCACCACACAAATGTCATGGATCACAGGTAATGTTGTCCCATACCACACAAATGTCATGGATCACAGGTAATGATTTCACAGTCCCATACCACACAAATGTCATGGACACAGGTATGATTGTCCATACCACACAAATGTCATGGATCACAGGTAATGATTGTCCCATACCACACAAATGTCATGGATCACAGGTAATGATTGTCCTATACCACACAAATGTCATGGATCACAGGTAATGATTGTCCCATACCACACAAATGTCATGGATCACAGGTAATGATTGTCCCATACCACACAAATGTCATGGATCACAGGTAATGATTGTCCCATACCACACAAATGTCATGGATCACAGGTAATGATTGTCCCATACCACACAAATGTCATGGATCACAGGTAATGATTGTCCCATACCACACAAATGTCATGGATCACAGGTAATGATTGTCCCATACCACACAAATGTCATGGATCACAGGTAATGATTGTCCCACCCCACACAAATGTCATGGATCACAGGTAATGATTGTCCCATACCACACAAATGTCATGGATCACAGGTAATGATTGTCCCATACCACACAAATGTCATGGATGACAGGTAATATTGTCCCATACCATACAAATGTCATGGATCACAGGTAATGATTGACCCATACCAACAAATGTCATGGATCACAGGTAATGATTGTCCAACCACACAAAATGTCATGGAGCACAGGTAATGATTGTCCCACCCACACAAATGTCATGGATCACAGGTAATGATTGTCCCATACCACACAAATGTCATGGATCACAGGTAATGATTGTCCTACCACACAAATGTCATGGATGACAGGTAATAATTGTCCCATACCATACAAATGTCATGGATCACAGGTAATGATTGACCCATACCAACAAATGTCATGGATCACAGGTAATGATTGTCCCATACCACAAAATGTCATGGATCACAGGTAATGATTGACCCATACCATACAAATGTCATGGATCACAGGTAATGATTGTCCCATACCCCACAGGTAATGATTGTACCATACCACACAAATGTCATGGATCACAGGTAATGATTGTCCATACCACACAAAAGTCATGGATCACAGGTAATGATTGTCCATACCACACAAATGTCATGGATCACAGGTAATGATTGTCCCATACCACACAAATGTCATGGATCACAGGTAATGATTGTCCCACACCACACAAATGTCATGGATGACAGGTAATGATTGTCACCACACCACACAAAGTCATGGATCACAGGTAATGATTGTCCCCAAACCCCACAGGTAATGATTGTCCCATACCACACAAATGTCATGGATCACAGGTAATGATTGTCCCATACCATACAAATGTCATGGAGCACAGGTGATGATTGTTCCACAACCACATAAATGTCATGGACACAAGTATGAATTGTCCCATACCACACAAATGTCATGGATCACAAGTAATGATTGTCCCATACCACAGAAATGTCATGGATCACAGGTAATGATTGTCCCATACCCCACAGGTAATGATTGTCCATACCACACAAATGTCATGGAGCACAGGTGATGATTGTTCCACACCACACAAATGTCATGGATGACAGGTAATGATTGTCCCATACCACACAAATGTCATGGATCAC
>JAPXFY010000024.1:1840000-1845000 GCA_030674185.1 Monoplex corrugatus
AATGTCATGGATCACAGGTAATGATTGTCCATACCACACAAATGTCATGGATCACAGGTAATGATTGTCCCATACCACACAAATGTCATGGATCACAGGTAATGATTGTCACACACCACACAAATGTCATGGATCACAAGAAATGATTGTTCCATACCACAGAAATGTCATGGATCACAAGAAATGATTGTCACATACCACAGAAATGTTATGGATCACAGGTAATGATTGTCACATACCACAGAAATGTCATGGATCACAGGTAATGATTGTCACACACCACACAAATGTCATAGATCACAGGTAATGATTGTCACATGCCACACAAATGTCATGGATCACAGGTAATGATTGTCACACACCACACAAGTGTCATGGATCACAGGAAATGATTGTCACATCATAATAATAATAATAATAATAATAATACCTAGGACTTATAAAGCGCACTAAGCCACTGGATCTAGGCGCTGGGGAATGGGGGATATAATAGGAAGTCAGTAAATACAAGACTACACAACAACTTACACATCATCAAATGACAATCAAATACATACATACATCATAATCACATAACATAATGATTTACATTCGCAATCTTCAAAATATGCATACCACGCAATTCAATCAAATATCAGATTCATTCCAATTCAACACTTTTCACTCAGTTACTCCATATAAACTATTATTCCACCCCTTCCCTACTACCCCCCACCCCCACGCGCATACACAAAATCCAATTACACATATCAGCCAGCCGACAAGGTGATGTGGGGAAAAGTGATCAGATGTCGAAATACTGCTGGAAAAGATGTGTTTTCAAGTTTGACTTGAAAGAAGAAATGGACGGAGAGTGGCGTAATTTCTTGGGAAGAGAGTTCCAAAACTGGGGACCGAAATGCGAAAGTGAGCGAAAGCCATGAGATTTGCGGTTATACTGTATCTGCCTGAGGAGTCTTGAATCAGAGGAAGAGCGGAGAGACCGAGATGGAGTATACAAGTGCAGAATATCAGAAATATACTCAGGAGCAGAACCAGAGATAGAATTGAAGCAGATGCAAGCAGTCTTGTACTTAATTCTCTGAGATATTGGTAACCAGTGCAGTTGGTGAAGCAAAGGAGTGCAAGGTTGTTGACGGGATGCCTTAAGAATAAGGCGTGCAGCTGAATTTTGAACTTTCTGCATAGGATAGAGAACAGTGTTCGGGCAGCCCATGAGGAGAGAGTTACAGTAGTCAAGTCTCGACAGAATACAGGAAGTGACAAGAATCTTGGTGGCATCTACACTGAGAAAGTTTCTGATAGATCCAATCCTTTTCAATTCAAAATAAGAAAGCTGGCAGACTTTGGAAACGTGATCTTTCATGGAGAGAGAAGAGTCAAGAATGAAACCTAAGTTCCTAGCTTTTGGACAGAAATGTCATGGATCACAGGTAATGATTGTCACATACCACAGAAATGTCATGGATCACAGATAATGATTGTCACACACCACACAAATGTCATGGATCACAGGTAATGATTGTCCCATACCACACAAATGTCATGGATCACAGGTAATGATTGTCACACACCACACAAATGTCATGGATTACAGGTAATGATTGTCACACACCACAGAAATGTCATGGAGCACAGGTAATGATTGTCACACACCACACAAATGTCATGGATCACAGGTAATGATTGTCACACACCACACAAATGTCATGGATCACAGGTAATGATTGTCACACACCACACAAATGTCATGGATCACAGGTAATGATTGTTGCACACCACAGAAATGTCATGGAGCACAGGTAATGATTGTCACACACCACACAAATGTCATGGATCACAGGTAATTATTGTCACACCCCACAGAAATGTCATGGAGCACAGGTAATGATTGTCCCATACCACACAAATGTCATGGATCACAGGTAATGATTGTCCCATACCACACAAATGTCATGGATCACAGGTAATGATTGTCCCATATCACAGAAATGTCATGGATCACAGGTAATGATTGTCCCATACCACACAGGTAGTGATTGTCCCATACCACACAAATGTCATGGATCACAGGTAATGATTGTCACACACCACACAAATGTCATGGATCACAGGTAATGATTGTCACACACCACAGAAATGTCATGGATCACAGGTAATGATTGTCCCACACCACACAAATGTCATGGAGCACAGGTAATGATTGTCCCATACCACACAAATGTCATGGATCACAGGTAATGATTGTCCCATACCACACAAATGTCATGGATGACAGGTAATGATTGTCCCACCCCACACAAATGTCATGGATCACAGGTAATGATTGTCCCACCCCACACAAATGTCATGGATCACAGGTAATGATTGTCCCATACCACACAAATGTCATGGATCACAGGTAATGATTGTCCCATACCACACAAATGTCATGGATCACAGGAAATGATTGTCCCATACCACACAAATGTCATGGATCACAGGTAATGATTGTCCCATACCACACAAATGTCATGGATCACAGGTAATGATTGTCCCATACCACACAAATGTCATGGATCACAGGTAATGATTGTCCCACACCACACAAATGTCATGGATCACAGGTAATGATTGTCCCATACCACACAGGTAATGATTGTCCCACACCACACAAATGTCATGGATCACAGGTAATGATTGTCCCATACCACACAAATGTCATGGGTCACAGGTAATGATTGTCCCATACCACACAAATATCATGGATCACAGGTAATGATTGTCACACACCACACAAATGTCATGGATCACAGGTAATGATTGTCCCATACCACACAGGTAATGATTGTCCCATACCACACAAATGTCATGGATCACAGGTAATGATTGTCCCATACCACACAGGTAATGATTGTCCCATACCACACAGGTAATGATTGTCCCATACCACACAGGTAATGATTGTCCCATACCACACAGGTAATGATTGTCCCATACCACACAGGTAATGATTGTCCCATACCACACAAATGTCATGGATCACAGGTAATGATTGTCCCATACCACACAGGTAATGATTGTCCCATACCACACAGGTAATGATTGTCCCATACCACACAAATGTCATGGATCACACAGGTAATGATTGTCCCATACCACACAAATGTCATGGATCACAGGTATTGATTGTCCCATACCACACAGGTAATGATTGTCCCATACCACACAGGTAATGATTGTCCCATACCACACAAATATCATGGATCACAGGTAATGATTGTCCCATACCCCACAGGTAATGATTGTCCCATACCCCACAGGTGGATGGGGAGTAAGGTGGTAGGTCACTGTTCACATTGCTAATGGAGAGCATCAAGAGGACCGTGCCCCATCCTCTCCCTCCCTGCTTTACCTTCCCCAACCATCAACACACACAGCTGTGTGGAGTGATCATGGCCTTCTTGAGGGGTCAGCATCATCATCACCATCATTCACCTACCACCATCATCATCACCATCATCACCATCATCATCACCACTATCACCACCATCACCATCACTGCCATCACCACCACCACCACCACCATCACCATCACCATCACCGCCATCACCACCACCACCACCACCACCACCATCACCATCACCATCACCACCACAACCACCACCACCACCACCATCATCATCACCACCACAACCACCACCACCACCACCATCATCATCATCACCACCACCTTCATCATCATCATCACAACCATCATCATTCCATGACCCTCAACACACAGTGACCCTGACCTTCAAACAGAGTGGTTCTGACCTTCACACAGAGTGATCCTGACCTTCATACAGTGACCCTGACCTTCAAACACAGTGACCCGGATCTTCAAACAGAGTGACCCTGACCTTCAAACAGAGTGATCCTGACCTTCACACAGAGTGATCTGACCGTCACATAGAGTGATCCTGACCTTCAAACACAGTGATCCTGACCTTCAAACAGTGATCCTGACCTTCAAACACAGTGACCCTGACCTTCAAACACAGTGACCCTGACCTGCAAACAGTGATCGTGACCTTCAAAGTGATCCTGACCTTCAAACAGAGTGATCCTGACCTTTAAAAACAGTTGTCCTGACCTTCAAACACAGTGATCTTGACCTTCAAACACAATGATCCTGACCTTCAAATTGATTCTGACTTTCGAACACAGTGATCTTGACCTTCAAACAGTGATCCTGACCTTCAAACAGTGATCCTGACCTTCAAAGTGATCCTGACCTTCAAACACAGTGATCCTGACCTTCAAACAGTGATCCAGAAATTCAAAGTGATCCTGACCTTGAAACACAGTGATCCTGATCTTCAAACACAGTGATCCTGACCTTCAAAGTGATCCAGACCTTTAAATAGAGTGATTCTGACCTTTAAACAGAGTGATCCTGACCTTCCAAATGATCCTGACCTTCAGAGTTAGCCTGACCTTCAAACAGATGTGTGTGTGTGTGTGGGTTCGCGCGCGCGCGTGTGTGTGTGCGTGTGTGTGTGTGCATGTGTGTGTGTGTGTGTGTGTATGAGTGCATGCACGCGTGTGAGTGTGTGAGACAACAATGTGTTTGCAAGATTGTCTCAGCTATATCAGGATGGATCTTTACCAAAACTGGATCCAAGACGAAGACATTTGAGGACTCACCCACCATGACTTTGCCCAACGAAGTGTCAAGGTCGTGGCATCAAAAGAAGTCCTTAAGACGATCATTCCTTGAGGCAGGCATGTGAACAGCATATTCTCTGGAATTTCTCAGAATGGTTGATATCAGTCTTCACTGTTGTAACATTCGCGATACTCGTCAATTTTTTCTTTTAATAGAACTTATTTTTCGACGTCGCAGTGACCTTGAGGAGTACAACATCTGGAATTTCTGTGATGATGTTCATATTAAAAAGAGATTATTGGAATGGTTTGACCATCGTGAGTTCTTTGTTTGTTTGTTGGAATGGTTTGACCATCGTGAGTTCTTTGTT
>JAPXFY010000024.1:1850000-1852500 GCA_030674185.1 Monoplex corrugatus
GAGTTTCAGAATAGTTTTCTTGTGTAAACATTTTCGGTAAAAAAGAACGTAGCATTTTGCAATAAATTAACAGTGAACAACGTGAATTGTTTGCCGCAAATACACTTGACATTTTTACAATATTTTGTTTTCAATGCGTTTAGCTGAATACGAAAACGAACAGCAATAATCGATCGCAAATGATACATGGAAGAATACTCCATTTTTTAATATAAATTTTGAACGGAAAGTTTTATCATTTGTTGTGACACAAACTGATCATTTAAATGTTTCTGAAATCGAATCCATGAGGCTGATTCGAGCATGTTGCAAGCTTCTTTTACGGAAGTATGAACATGTAATTCTATAGAATTAACAGAATTCTGTGCACCTTGCTTAGCTTGCGTTTGTGTGTCAACGTGTATATGTGTATAAATACATATGTAACAAATGAATCAAAATATTGATGAGAAAAATGTGGTGGTGTTTTTTTTTCATTGAAGCTTGTAAAAAGTGGAGAAGCTACGCTACGCTGCCTATAGAAAAGTTCATGGACAGACAGGTAGACAGGTAGATCCCAGCCTTGGCTTATGACTCAAAGGTGTACTGTGAACACAAGGCGATTAACCTGTCGGCATGAAACGGAAGACAGTGTTGATCCTTCATTTCGAAAATGTTCACGTAGGAAACGATTGTGGGAAAGGATGAAAAACTTCTTGAAATTTGACTGTATAACTTGTGTGCAAAGATCAGATTCATTGAAAATATGGGTTGTTTTGTTCCCACATATTTATATATGATTCAATCATCCTTTCGAATGAACATACATATCTAATAACATACATACATACATACATACATACATACACACATACAATACATACATACCATACATACATACATACATACATACACATACATACATACATACATACATACATACATACATACATAACATACATACATACATACATACATACATACATACATACATACATACATACATACATACATACATCATACATACATACATACATACATACATACATACATACATACATACATACATACATACATACATACATACAATAATCATACATACATACATCATACATACATACCATACATACATACATCATACATACATACATCATACATACATACATACATACATACATACTCATACATACATACATACATCATACATACATACATACATACATACATCATACATACATACATACATACATACATACATACATACATACATACATACATACATCATACATACATACATACATCATACATACATACATACATATACATACATACATACATACATACATACATACATACATACATACATACATACATACATACATAACATACATACATACATACATACATACATCATACATACATACATCATACATACATACATACATCATACATACATACATACATACATCATACATACATACATACATAATACATCATACATACATACATACATCATACATACATCATACATACATCATACATACATACATACATCATACATACATACATACATCATACATACATACATACATACATCATACATACATACATACATCATACATACATACATACATACATCATACATCATACATACATACATACATACATCATACATACATACATACATACATACATCATACATACATACATACATACATACATACATCATACATACATACATACATCATACATACATACATACATACATACATACATACATACATCATACATACATACATCATACATACATGCATACAACATACATACATCCATACATCCATCCATACATCCATACATCCATACACATGTACGTATATATATATATTTATGCCCAAATGTAAAAAGAGTCTACCAAACAATCAGTTTAAAAAGATATCTTGCCTACAAAACATCATTCAGAAGAATATAATACAAAATTAAAGTGGAACTTGCACACCATTAAAACCTAATGGCTGCCATATTTGCCATTAAAACGACCGAAAGTTGATGATGTTTTATTTAATTTGAAGTTCACGTTGTTAATGTACGTAATGAAATATGAAGGGTGAGTCTGATTTCTAAACGATCCAGCCATGTCTGCCCAGACGTTTTCTTTGGTGGTGTCTTTTATTTCACTTTATTTCATGCCATTTTATTTTGTTTCATTTCATTTCATTTTATTTCATTTTATTTTATTTATTTTTCTTTCAATTTAATTCATTTTATTTTGTCTTCTTTTATTTTATTTCATTTTATTTTATTCATCTTATTTTATTTTATTGTTTTATTTCATTTTATTTTATTTCTCTTATTTTATTTTATTTTATTCTGTTTTATTTCATTTCATTTCATTTTATTTTATTTTATTTTATTTTATTTTATTTCATTTTTATTTCATTCAATTTAATTCATTTTATTTTGTTTCATTTCATTTCATTTTATTTTATTTTATTTTATTTTATTTATTTTATTTCATTTTTAT
>JAPXFY010000024.1:1855000-1865000 GCA_030674185.1 Monoplex corrugatus
TGCGGTTGGTGGATAGGGTGCGGGAATCAAAGGGTTAAATGAAATCAACTTCCGCCTCTCGCCTCCAGGTCTCACAACACACTTTGTTCCCGCCCTCGTCAGTCGCTACTCGCCACTTGCTGGCGAGTGTTGTAGCCTATCAGAAACAAGCCCCAGGACACAGGCGTTGTGACAGTCCAGGAATATTTCGAGATGAACACTTTTTTGTCCAATGTATCGCAAAGGGGATTAAAAAGAAAAAACACCTGAATACACATTTAAACATATCTAACGACATCAAAACACATATAAAAACGGGCATAAATTACCTACAAGTGCCTCGCATATCTCATTTCCTTAGAGCCAAAAGTGCACTTAATATATGTACCCAATTATCACTCCTAAGAGAAACTATGCGAGGCTTTATTGAACACATACAGGTGAATGGAACCAGCAAGGCAGAAAATGATAAGAAGAAATCGACAAAGACAACTTTACAATATTTAACACACAGACTGAGGGAAAGAAGTAGCTGTAGAATTCATTGTTGGGAATGAGGTGGGTTTTTAAATTGGATTTAGTGCAGAAAGGGCAGGTGTTGGGCAAAGTCTATTCCAGGCTGACTGTCTTTCCAACCAGCAGACTGACAGCATGTCCAGACACCAGTCTCACAATCAGCTTTTACTGGGTGGCTAGTTGTGTTGTGATTCAGACTTCTACAGGTACTTATTGATTAGTTTAGATTATATATCTGTTCTTTTCTTTGAGGATAAGCTACACAGATATACATGTAACCATTATTGTTCCAATGATAGACTGATACAAGATACACAGATACACATGTCATTTACATGTAACCATTATTGTTCCAATGATAGACTGATCAGATACACAGATAACATGTCATTTACATGTAACCATTATTGTTCCAATGATAGACTGATACAAGATACACATGTCATTTACATGTAACCATTATTGTTCCAATGATAGACTGATACAAGCTACACAGATACACACTCATTTACATGTAACCATTATTGTTCCAATGATAGACTGATACAAGATACACGGTCATTTACATGTAGCCATATTGTTTCAATGATAGACTGATACAAGACACACAGATAAACATGTCATTTACATGCAACCATTATCTTCCAATGACAGACTGATACAAGATCAAGATACACATGTCATTTACATGTAACCATTATTGTTCCAATGATAGACTGATACAAGATACACAGATACACATGTCATTTACATGTAACCATTATTGATTCCAATGATAGACTGATACAAGATACACAGATATACATGTCATTTACATGTAACCATTATTGTTCCAATGATAGACTGATACAAGATACACAGATATACATGTCATTTACAATGTAACCATTATTGTTCCAATGATAGGACTGATTCAGTACAGATACACATGTCATTTACATGTAACCATTATTGTTCCAATGATAAACTGATACAAGATACACAGATACACATGTCATTTACATGTTAACAATTATTTTTCAAATGTCAAGAGACTGATACAAGATACAAGATACACATGTCATTTACATGTAACCATTATTGTTCCAATGATAGACTGATACAAGATCACAGATTACATGTCATTTACATGTAACCATTATTGTTCCAATGATAGACTGATACAAGATACACGTACATGTCATTTACATGTAACCATTATTGTTCCAATGATAGAATACAAGATACACATATACATACATGTCATTACATGTAACAAGTAGTATGTTTTTTTTTCCAATGATAGTTACAAGATACATGATTTACATGTAACATTATGTCCAATGATACGATACAGATACATGTCATTTACATGTAACCATTATTGTTCCAATGATAGGCTGATACAAGATACACATGTCATTTACATGTACCATTATTGTTCCAATGATAGACTGATACAAGATACACATGTCATTTACATGTAACCATTATTGTTCCAATGATAGACTGATACAAGATACACATACTGTCATTTACATGTAACCATTATTGTTCCAATGATAGACTGATAAGATACAACATGATAACTATTGTTCAATGATAGCTGATACAAGTACAATCTTTACATGAACCATTATTGTTCCAATGATAGACTGATAAAGATACACATGTATTTAATGTAACCATTATTGTTCCAATGAAGATGATACAGATACAAGATACACATGTCATTTACATGTATACACATTATTGTTCCAATGATAGCTGATACAAGATACACAGATACACATGTCATTTACATGTAACCATTATTGTTCCAAGATAGAGCTGATACAAGATACACAGATACACATTCATTTACATGTAACCATTATTGATTCCAATGATAGACTGATACAAGATACAAGATACACATGTCATTTACATGTAACCATTATTGTTCCAATGATAGACTGATACAAGATACACAGTATTCAACATATAACCATATTTCAATGATAGCTGTCAAGATCAGATACATGTCATTTAGTAACCATTATGTTCCAATGATAGCTGATACAAGATACACAGATACACATGTCATTTACATGTAACCATTATTGTTCCAATGATAGACGATACAAGATACACAGATACACATGTCATTTACATGTAACCATTATTGTTCCAATGATAGACTGATACAAGATACACATGTCATTTACATGTAACCATTATTGTTCCAATGATAGACTGATGCAAGATACACAGATACACATGTCATTTACATATAACCATTTCTGTTCCAATGGTAGGCTGATACAAGATACACATGTCATTTACATGTAACCATTATTGTTCCAATGATAGACTGATACAAGATACACAGATACACATGTCATTTACAAGCAACCATTATTGTTCCAATGATAGACTGATACAAGATACACATGTCATTTACATGTAACCATTATTGTTCCAATGATAGACTGATACAAGATACACAGATACACATGTCATTTACATGTAACCATTATTGTTCCAATGATAGGCTGATACAAGATACACATGTCATTTACATGTAACCATTATTGTTCCAATAATAGACTGATGCAAGATACACATGTCATTTACATGTAACCATTATTGTTCCAATGACAGACTGATACAAGATACACAGATACACATGTCATTTACATGTAACCAAAAGTGTTCCAATGATAGACTGATACAAGATACACACATACACATGTCATTTACATGTAACCAAGATTGTTCCAATGATAGACTGATACAAGATACACAGATACACATGTCATTTACATGTAGCCATTATTGTTCCAATGATAGACTGATACAAGATACATATGTCATTTACATGTAACCATTATTGTTCCATAGACAGACTGATACAAGATACAAGATACACATGTCATTTACATGTAACCATTATTGTTCCAATGATAGACTGATACAAGATACACAGATACACATGTCATTTACATATAACCATTATTGTTCCAGTGATAGACTGATACAAGATACACATGTCATTTACATGTAACCATTATTGTTCCAATGATAGACTGATACAAGATACACATGTCATTTACATGTAACCATTATTGTTCCAATGACAGACTGATGCAAGATACACAGATACACATGTCATTTACATATAACCATTATTGTTCCAATGATAGACTGATACAAGATACAAGATACACATGTCATTTACATGTAACCATTATTGTTCCAATGATAGACTGATACAAGATACACAGATACACATGTCATTTACATGTAACCATTATTGTTCACAGAATGACTGATACAAGATACAAGATACACATGTCATTTACATTAACCATTATTGTTCCAATGATAGACTGATACAAGATACAAGATACACATGTCATTTACATGTAACCATTATTGTTCCAATGATAGACTGATACAAGATACACATGTCATTTACATGTAACCATTATTGTTCCAATGATAGACTGATACAAGATCACAGATATACATGTCATTTACATATAACCATTATTGTTCCAATGATAGACTGATACAAGATACACATGTCATTTACATGTAACCTATTATTGTTCCAATGATAGACTGATACAAGATACACAGATACACATGTCATTTACATGTAACCATTTTTGTTCCAATGATAGCTGATAAAGATACACAGTCATTTACATGTAACCATTATTGTTCCAATGATAGATGACACAAGATACACATGTCATTTACATTAACCATTATTGTTCCAATGATAGACTGATACAAGATACACATGTCATTTACATTAACCATTATTGTTCCAATGAAAGACTGATACAAGATACACAGATACACATGTCATTTACATATAACCATTATTGTTCCAATGATAGGCTGATACAAGATACACATGTCATTTACATGTAACCATTATTGTTCCAATGATAGACTGATACAAGATACACAGATACACATGTTATTTACATGTAACCATTATTGTTCCAATGATAGACTGATACAAGATACACAGTATACATGTCATTTACATATAACCATTATTGTTCCAATGATAGACTGATACAAGATACACAGATACACATGTCATTTACATGTAACCATTATTGTTCCAATGATAGACTGATACAAGATACACATGTCATTTACATGTAACCATTATTTTTCCAATGATAGACTGATACAAGATAGACAGATACACATGTCATTTACATGTAACCATTATTGCTCCAATGATAGACTGATACAAGATACACAGATACACATGTCATTTACACGTAACCATTATTTTTCCAATGATAGACTGATACAAGATACACAGATACACATGTCATTTACATATAACCATTATTGTTCCAATGATACACTGATACAAGATACAAGATACACATGTCATTTACATGTAACCATTATTGTTCCAATGAAAAACTGATACAAGATACACATAACACATGTCATTTACATGTAACCATTACGTTCCAATGATAGACTGATACAAGATACACAGATTACATGTCATTTACATGTAAACATTATTGTTCCAATAATAGACTGATACAAGATACACAGAAAACATGTCATTTACATGTAACCATTATTGTTCCAATGATAGACTGATACAAGATACACATGTCATTTACATGTAACCATTATTGTTCCAATGATAGACTGATACAAGATACAAGATATACATGTCATTTAATGTAACCATTATTGTTCAATGATAGACTGATACAAGATTCACAGATACACATGTCATTTACATATAAACATTATTGTTCCAATGATAGACTGATACAAGATACACATGTCATTTACATGTAACATTATTCTTCCAATGACAGACTGATACAAGATACACAGATACACATGTCATTTATATATAACCATTATTGTTCCAATGATAGACTGATACACGATACAAGATGCACATGTCATTTACATGTAACCATTATTGTTCCAATGAAAGGCTGATACCAGATACACAGATAACATGTCATTTACATGTAACCATTATTGTTCAAGATAGACTGATACAAGATCCTCAGATATACATGTCATTTACATATAACCATTATTGTTCCAATGATAGACTGATACAAGACACACATGTCATTTACATGCAACCATTATTGTTCCAATGATAGACTGATGCAAGATACACAGATACACATGTCATTTTACATGTAACCAT
This sequence comes from Monoplex corrugatus, assembly GCA_030674185.1. Taxonomy (NCBI): domain Eukaryota; kingdom Metazoa; phylum Mollusca; class Gastropoda; order Littorinimorpha; family Ranellidae; genus Monoplex; species Monoplex corrugatus. The sequence continues at coordinate 1,860,681 of JAPXFY010000024.1, forward strand.
TATTGTTCCAAATGATAGGCTGATAAAAGATACACATGTCATTTTACATGTAACCATTATTGTTCCAATGATAGACTGATACAAGATAACATGTCATTTACATTTTAACCATTATTGTTCCAATGATAGACTGATACAAGTACTACACATGTCATTTACATGTATACCATTATTGTTCCAATGATAGACTGATACAAGATACACATGTCATTTACATGTAAACCATTATTGTTCCAATGATAGACTGATACAAGATACACATGTCATTTACATGTAACCATTATTGTTCCAATGATAGACTGATATACATAGATACACAGATACACATGTCATTTACATATAACATTATTGTTCCAATGATAGGCTGATGAAAGATACACATGTCATTTACATGTAACCATTATTGTTCCAATGATAGACTGATACAAGATCACAGATACATATGATCATTTTACATGTAACAATTATTGTTCCAATGATTGACTGATACAAGATACACAGATATACATGTCATTTACATATAACCATTTATGTTCCAATGATAGACTGATACAAGATACATATGTCATTTACATGTAGCCATTATTGTTCCAATGATAGACTGATACAAGATACACAGAAACACATGTCATTTACATGTAACCATTATTTTTACAATGATAGATGATACAAGATACACAGATACACATGTCATTTACATGTAACCATTATTGTTCCAATGATAGACTGATACAAGATACACAGATACACATGTCATTTACATGTAACCATTATTGTTCCAATGATAGACTGATACAAGATACACAGATACACATGTCATTTACATATAACCATTATTGTTCCAGTGATAGACTGATACAAGATACACATGTCATTTACATGTAACCATTATTGTTCCAATGATAGACTGATACAAGATACATATGTCATTTACATGTAGCCATTATTGTTCCAATGATAGACTGATACAAGATACACAGAAACACATGTCATTTAAATGTAATCATTATTGTTCCAATGATAGACTGATGCAAGATACACAGATATACATGTCATTTATATATAACCATTATTGTTCCAATGATAGACTGATACAAGATACACAGATACACATGTCATTTACATGTAACCATTACTGTTCCAATGATAGACTGATACAAGATACACATGTCATTTACATGTAACCATTATTGTTCCAATGATAGAATGATACAAGATACACAGATACACATGTCATTTACATGTAACCATTATTGTTCCAATGATAGACTGATACAAGATACACATGTCATTTACATGTAACCATTATTGTTCCAATGATAGACTGATACAAGATACACATATCATTTACATGCAACCATTATTGTTCCAATGATAGACTGATACAAGATACACAGTGCGCCGTGACAAACTAGAGCCTTGGTATCCACTTGTCAGCACTGAACTGCAAGCGGCAAAAACACACAAACGCAAAGCTGAGAGAGCATGGCTAAAAAATCCAATCACAATAACAAAATCCATTTTCAACTCAGCAAAAAGACAAGTCACTAACATAGTGTTAAAAGCCAAATCAGACTTCTATCACAACGAGATTGCCAACGCAAAGTCATCTAGGCATCTTTTCTCAGTTTGTAACAAACTACTGGGCCGTGATGGAGGCTCTCCATTACCAACAACCCTGCCTCCTACCAAACTCCCACATATTTTCAATGACTTTTTTGTTCAAAAAATAAAAACTATTCGTGATGATCTGGATCAAGCCTCATCTGTAGCAACACCATATGATTACCCTGACCAGATCACTACCTCCAGATTCACAGCATTTGAACCAATAAATGAGTCAGAATTGAAGAACATCATTTTGAAATCAAAACCCACTTCTTGTGCACTTGACCCTCTCCCCACACCATTATTTTGCGAGTTTTTGGATGATTTACTTCCAACTCTAACTAGCATTATCAACACTTCCTTGATCTCTGGGTCTTTTCCATCAGCCTTCAAAAGATCTGTTGTCAAACCCCTTCTAAAGAAAGCCACACTTGACCCCAACACGCTAAAAAATTATCGCCCAGTTTCAAATCTCTCATTCTTGTCAAAAGTCATGGAAAAGATCGTACTTAAACAGCTTCTCGCTTATCTAAATGAACATAAACTCATCAGTCCATCTCAGTCGGCATATCGACCCCATCACAGCACTGAAACTGCTCTTCTTAAAGTGACAAATGATATACTTCTTAGCCTTGACTCTCGAAACGTTTCTGTCTTGACACTGCTGGATCTCTCAGCTGCTTTTGATACCATTGACCATCATGTCCTCCTAAAGAGACTCCAGTTTGCTTTTGGCATCTCTGGTACAGTGCTAAAATGGTTCACATCCTATCTGTCTCACCGAACACAATCTGTTTCCATCAAAGACTGCTGTTCTGGATACAAAGATTTAACTTGTGGTGTTCCACAAGGATCAGTGCTTGGACCTGTTCTTTTCATCCTCTATACAAAACCTCTTGCAGACCTGATTAAGTCTCACTCAATCAATTCCCAATCATTTGCCGACGACACTCAGCTGTATGTCTCTGCTCCTCCAACCAACATGTCACCATCAGTATCTTCCTTAGAAAAATGTATTCTTGACTTCAAATCCTGGATGCTTCAAAATAAACTCAAACTCAATGATGACAAAACTGAAGCATTATTTCTTCATTCATCATCAAAACATCCTTCTCATCAGCAGCCTAAGTCCATATCAGTTTGTGGCAATGATGTCACCTTTTCTCCATCTGCTCGTAATCTTGGCTTTCAAATGACAGAGAACATGAGTGTCGACTTACACATTAAACATATGTGCCGTTCAGCCTATCTTGAACTACGTCGCATTAGTTCAATTCGTCATCTCACCTCAGCTAATACCAAAAAAACTCTGGTATCTGCCCTTGTCTTGTCAAAATTAGATTACTGTAATTCAATTCTATCAGGCTGCTCCAAACATTATCTTGATAAGCTTCAGAAAGTTCAGAATTCTGCTGCAAGAATGGTACTGAAGGCATCCAAATATGATCATGTACAACCTCTCCTCAAAAATCTGCATTGGCTTCCTATCCAAGCAAGGATTGATTACAAACTTTCAACTCTCTGCCATTCCTTTTTCTCTGGAACTGCACCTCTCTACCTCTCAAACCTCCTCTCTGTATACACACCATCACGTCAACTTCGTTCCTCTTCTGATTCAAAAATACTTAACGTTCCTCATGTCAGAACTGCTACCTTTGGACAACGTTCTTTCTCCTTTGCAGCCCCCAAAACATGGAATTCCCTTCCACGTGAAGTTAGAGAAATCTCATCAACTCCGTCTTTCAAAAAAGCTCTGAAAACTCACCTTTTCAAGAAATACAATAACCTTTAAATTCTTCTGGCCTACCCTTTAATGTCTAGCTTATTTGGCTGTCTCGTGTGCTGCTTCGTGTTGTTTATTAAGTGACATGTTATTTAGTAATGATTGTATAATTAATCTCTTGTGTATGTATATCTGTGTTCAGGTTTGTGTGTGTGTGTGTGGGTGAGTGAGTGATTGAATCAGTGCGTGTGTGTGTGTGTCTGTGTCTGTGCGCGCGCGCGCGGCGGTGTTGTGTGTGTGTGTGGTGTTGTGGTGTGTGTGATCCTTTATCCTTAACTTAATGTTGCTTAGGTTTTTTTTATAACAAGTTTACCAATGTGTTATCTATCACTATTTTTAATTTTGACTTGATTTGTACATCACTGTTGCTTGTCTATCATGGATTGCTGCTTATGATAACGTCTGTTAAGTGCACAGAGCTCTGGCATCTTGTTGGAGGAGTGCGCTATACAAATGCTTCATTATTATTATTATTATTATTATTATACACATGTCATTTACATGTAACCATTATTGTTCCAATGATAGTCTGATACAAGATACACAGATACACATGTCATTTACATGTAACCATTATTTTTACAATGATAGGCTGATACAAGATACACAGATACACATGTCATTTACATGTAACCATTATTTTTACAATGTTAGTCTGATACAAGATACTACAGATACACATGTTCATTTACATGTACCATATATTGTTCAATGATAGGCTGATACACAGATATCATTCATTTTATTAACCATTATTGTTCCAATGACAACTGATACAAGATTCATGTCATTTACATGTAACCATTATTGTTCCAATGACATACAAGATACAAGATACACATGTCATTTACATGTAACCATTATTGTTACAATGAAGGCTGATACAAGATACACAGATATACATGTCATTTACATATAACCATTATTGT
>JAPXFY010000024.1:1877500-1885000 GCA_030674185.1 Monoplex corrugatus
ATTTCTTTAAAGCAAATAATTGTACTTTTTTTCACAATGGCATGCAGCAATATCATGAAGACCCCATAGTTCTACACCGTACTGGACAATACGTTGTATCTGGGAATCAAACAGCTTCAAAAATAAAGACAAACTTCTGTTATTTAAGGCACGTCATTTTGTTAAAATACACAATACAGCATTTCTAGCCTTACTAGCGAGATCAATACATGCTGGAGCAAAGCTAAGTTTCGTAGATAAAAATACCCTCCTTTTCTGAACACAATTATTTTACTTTTACTCAGGTTAACTTTTAATTCGAGTGAACATGCTGCTTCCTGTTAATCATTCAATTGTATTTGTAAACCAATTACAGTTTCTGACAACAGTGCAACATCAACTGCGAGAAGCAATATAAAAAACTCAAAATAATCATGGGTTGAAATTGCTCCATGTTTACCATTCTCTATTACTTTTACATCAAGCGAAAACAAAAGTGGACTGCACACATCGCCCTGTTTCACACCATATGTACATCGTATACAGTCTGTCAGTTTTGATCCACATCTTACTCTAACTTTGACATTTTCATACATACTTTTGATACATCGGTACAAATTCCCATTTATTCCATTCTTCACTAAAACAGACCAGAGAATTCGTCGGTTAATTGAATCAAAAGCCTTCTCAAAATCGATATAGGCAACATATAACATACGATTGAAAGAAAACTGTTTTTGTACTAAAGCTAACAAAGTGAACATATGATCGATAGTCGAATAATTCTTTTTAAACCCAGCCAGATATTCTCCCGTTGTGTTATTTTCTTGAACCAATTCTTGTAAACGATGATTTATAACAGCACTGTAAGAGGGAGGGAGGGAGAGAGAGAGAGAGAGAGAGAGAGAGAGAGAGAGAGAGAGAGAGAGAGAGAGAGAGGGAGAGAGGCACTCAGACACATAGACACACAGACGAAGACAGACAGACAGACAACACATAACACACACATACACACACACACACACACACACACACACACACACACACACACACACACACACACACACACACACACACACACTCACACACACACACACATACACACACAGACACACAGACACACAGAGAAAGGCACACACATACAAAAAACACAATAAACACACAGGCACAGACACAGAGACACAAACAGATACACACACAGACACACATACATACATACATACATACATACAAACAAATACATGCAGGTATACACACACACACACACACACACACACACACACACACACACACACACACACACACACACACACACACACACACACACACGAAACACACACACACACACACAATGTTTGTCACACAACATGGGTATTTCTCTTGTTACCAAACGACCTGACATGTGGGGAAAATATTTTGATGGGAAGAAGTCAATGCTAACACATGTAGACTGGTACACTGCAATACAACAAATAATATCAAACTACGTTCATCTGTCTCTGTCTGTTTGTCTGTCTGTCTGACTGTCTATCTGTCTGTCTGATCGTCTGTCTGTCTGATTTTGTTTGTCTGATTATGTCTGTCTGATTGTTTGTCTGTCTGTCTGATTGTCTGTCTGTCTGTCTGATTGTCTGTCTGATTGCAATATATAATTGTATATAATATGCTCTCTATAATTTTCCATTGCTTTTATTCTTTCTCCCCATTTATAGCCGTGTGCGTGTGTGAGTGAGTGAGTGTGTGTGTGTGTGTGTGTGGTGTGTGTGTTGTGTGTGAGTGCGTGTGTGTACGTGCGTGTCTGTGTGTGTGTCTGTTTCAGCGCTTAGATTTGATTTTATCAAGATTTTGCGCTATATAAATATTGTAATATTATTATTCTGTCTGTCTGATTGTCTGTCTGTCTGTCTGTCTGTCTGATTGTCTGTCTGTCTGTCTGATTGTCTGTCTGTCTGTCTGATTGTCTGTCTGTCTGTCTGATTGTCTGTCTGTCTGTCTGATTGTCTGTCTGTCTGTCTGTCTGTCTGATTGTCTGTCTGATTGTCTGTCTGTCTGTCTGATTGTCTGTCTGTCTATCTGTCAGATTGTCTGTCTGTCTGTCTGTCTGATTGTCTGTCTGTCTGTCTGATTGTCTGTCTATCTGTCTGATTGTCTGTCTGTCTGATTGTCTGTCTGTCTGTCTGATTGTCTGTCTGTCTGTCTGATTGTCTGTCTGATTGTCTGTCTTGTCTGTCTGTCTGATTGTCTGTCTGTCTGTCTGATTGTCTTTGTTTGATTGTCTGTCTGATTGTCTGTCTGATTGTCTGTCTGATTGTCTGTCTGATTGTCTGTCTGATTGTCTGTCTATCTGTCTGATTGTCTGTCTGATTGTCTGTCTGTCTGTCCCGTTGTCTGTCTGATTGTCTGCCTGCATGTCCCGATTGTCTGTCTGTCTGATTGTCTGTCTGTCTGTCTGATTGTCTGTCTCTCTGTCTGTCTGTCTGATTGTCTGTCTGATTGTCTGTCTGATTGTCTGTCTGTCTGATTGTCTGTCTGTCTGTCTGATTGTCTGTCTCATCTGTCTGTCTGTCTGATTGTCTGTCTGATTGTCTGTCTGATTGTCTGTCTGTCTGTCTGATTGTCTGTCTGATTGTCTGTCTATCTGTCTGATTGTCTGTCTGATCTGTCTGATTGTCTGTCTGATTGTCTCTCTGTCTGTCTGATTGTCTGTCTGTCCATAGTCTGTCTGCCTGCCTGATTGTCTGTCTGTCTGATTGTCTGTCTGATTGTCTGTCTGTCTGTCTGATTGTCTGTCTGATTGTCTGTCTGATTGTCTGTCTGTCTGTCTGATTGTCTGTCTGATTGTCTGATTGTCTGTCTGTCTGTCTGTCTGATTGTCTGTCTGATTGTCTGTCTGATTGTCTGTCTGATTGTCTGTCTGTCTGTCTGATTGTCTGTCTGATTGTCTGTCTGTGTGATTGTCTGTCTGTGTGATTGTCTGTCTGTCTGTCTAATTGTCTGTCTGATTGTCTGTCTGATTGTCTGTCTGTCTGATTGTCTGTCTGTCTGTCTAATTGTCTGTCTGTCTGTCTGATTGTCTGTCTGATTGTCTGTCTGTCTGATTGTCTGTCTGTCTGTCTGTCTTTCTGATTGTCTGTCTGTCTGATTGTCTGTCTGTCTGATTGTCTGTCTGTCTGATTGTCTGTCTGTCTGTCTAATTGTCTGTCTGTCTGTCTGATTGTCTGTCTGTCTGATTGTCTGTCTGTCTGATTGTCTGTCTGTCTGTCTAATTATCTGTCTGATTGTCTGTCTGATTGTCTGTCTGTCTGTCTGTCTGATTGTCTGTCTGTCTGATTGTCTGTCTGATTGTCTGTCTGATTGTCTGTCTGTCTGTCTGATTGTCTGTCTGATTGTCTGTCTGATTGTCTGTCTGTCTGTCTTATTGTCTGCCTGATTGTCTGTCTGTCTGTCTGTCTGATTGTCTATCTGATTGTCTCTCTGATTGTCTGTCTGATTGTCTGTCTGATTGTCTGTCTGATTGTCTGTCTGTCTGTCTGATTGTCTGTCCGATTGTCTGTCTGTCTGTCTGATTGTCTGTCTGTCTGATTGTCTGTCTGATTGTTTGTCTGTCTGATTGTCTGTCTGATTGTCTGTCTGATTGTCTGTCTGATTGTCTGTCTGTCTGTCTGATTGTCTGTCTGTCTGATTGTCTTTCGTTCTGATTGTTTGTCTGTCTGTCTGATTGTCTTTCTGTCTGTCTGATTGTCTGTCTGATTGTCTGTCTGTCTGTCTAATTGTCTGTCTGATTGTCTGTCTGTCTGTCTGTCTGATTGTCTGTCGTTCTGATTGTTTTTCTGTCTGTCTGATTGTCTTTCTGTCTGTCTGATTGTCTGTCTGATTGTCTGTCTGTCTGTCTGTCTGATTGTCTGTCGTTCTGATTGTTTTTCTGTCTGTCTGATTGTCTTTCTGTCTGTCTGATTGTCTGTCTGATTGTCTGTCTGTCTGTCTAATTGTCTGTCTGTCTGTCTGTCTGATTGTCTGTCTGATTGTCTCTCTGATTGTCTGTCTGTCTCTCTAATTGTCTGTCTGATTGTCTGTCTGGTTGTGTGTCTGTCTGATTGTCTGTCTGTCTGTCTAATTGTCTGTCTGTCTGTCTGATTGTCTGATTGTCTGTCTGTCTGATTGTCTGTCTGTTGATTGTCTGTCTGTCTGATTGTCTGTCTGTCTGATTGTCTGTCTGTCTGTCTAATTGTCTGTCTGTCTGTCTGATTGTCTGTCAGTCTGATTGTCTGTCTGTCTGATTGTCTGTCTGTCTGATTGTCTGTCTGTCTGATTGCCTGTCTGTCTGTCTAATTGTCTGTCTGATTGTCTGTCTGTCTGTCTGATTGTCTGTCAGTCTGATTGTCTGTCTGATTGTCTGTCTGTCTGTCTGATTGTCTGTCTGATTGTCTGTCTGATTGTCTGTCTGATTGTCTGTCTGTCTGTCTGATTGTCTGTCTGATTGTCTGTCTGAGTTGTCTGTTGATTGTCTGTCTGATTGTCTGTCTGTCTGTCTTATTGTTTGCCTGATTGTCTGTCTGTCTGTCTGATTGTCTATCTGATTGTCTGTCTGATTGTCTGTCTGATTGTCTGTCCGATTGTCTGCCTGATTGTCTGTCTGTCTGTCTGATTGGCTGTCTGATTGTCTGTCTGATTGTCTGCCTGATTGTCTGTCTGTCTGTCTGATTGGCTGTCTATGTGATTGTCTGTCTGTCTGATTGTCTGATTGTCTGTCTGATTGTCTGTCTGTCTGATTGTCTGTCTGTCTGTCTGATTATCTGTCTGTGTAATGGTCTGTTATGTTTGTCACTGTCTGGAATGTGACGTGTTTACGTGTAGGCAAAATCAGGTCAAACTGTTATCGGCCCACTCCCAGTTTGTGACACTGTGAAAAACCTGTCCTACGCATGTCACAGTCAGTTGATTCGTCGTTCCTTCATTCATTTATTCTCTGTCCGTCTGTCTGTCTGTCTGTCTCTCTATGGGGGAGGGAGGAATGGGCAGGCGTCTCGTGTTGCTGAAAAGAAAAAAGATTGGATTACTCTGTGAACAGTCTTCATTAAAAAATGTTTGTTCATTCCTGAAATAAACATTCCTCTGAGGAAGGCCACTGGCCGAAGTACTGGGCTCAAAACTCTAGTTTGTTGTCTTGTTTCTTTGGTTTATCTACATGCGTGCATGTGTGTGTGTCTGCGCGTGCATGCATGTGTGTGTGTCTGCGCGTGCATGTGTGTGTGTGTGTGCGCGCGCGTGTGTGTGTGTGTGTGTGAACGCGCGCGCGTGTGTGTTCTTAAAGCCATTCTGACAAACAGTCTGTCATCGTATACACAAATTATTATCAAAAATTCAGTTTTGCGCTCTTCAAGGTCACTGCGACCTTGAGGACGGTTTGTCTGTAATAAAACTTGACGTTCAACAGGAACAATGGCAGACAGTGACAACAGTGAAAACAAAATGCACATAATGTCATAAAGTCCCCAGAAAGCTCTTCTTTTCTTTTCTCTTATCTTCACTTTTCTTGTCTTCTTTTCTCTTCTCTTTCCTTCTTTTGTCTTCTCATCTCTTCTCTTCTCTTTTGTTTTTTTCTATTCTTTTCTCTTCTCTTCTCGTGTCTTCTTTTCTCTTTTCTTTTATCCTCTCTTCTCTTCTTTAATTTTCTCTTCTCTTCTCATCTCTTCTTTTCTTCTCTTCTCTTCTTTTATCCTTTCTTCTCTTTTTTCGCTCTTCTCTTCTGTCTGTCCCAGTATCACATGTCCGCTTTTCTCTCCATATCCGCTTCTTCTTTCCTCCTTCTTCTTCCCCCTTTCTCTCTCTCTCTCTCTCTCTCTCTCTCCTCTCTCTCCCCCATCCACTGCAGTCGTTCCCCATACCTGGCATACAAAGTGGTGTGTGTTTGTGTGGAGTATCCTGTTAGATGACATTATTTAATGAACTCTGTGTGTGGTGTGTGTGTGTGTGTGTGTGTGTGTGTGTGTGTGTTGTGTGTGTGTGTGTGTGTGTGTGTGGTGTGTGTGTGTGTGTGTGTGTGTGTGTGTGTACTTTCATACAGACTGCGCAGCATTATTGCTTGAAAAATCCTGTTACGCGACTTTACATAAAGCCTGTCTCTCTCTGTCTCTCTCTCTCTCTTTCTCCCTCTCTCTCTTTCTCCCTCTCTCTCTTTCTCCCTCTCTCTCTTTCTCCCTCTCTCTCTTTCTCCCTATCTCTCTTTCTCCCTCTCTCTCTTTCTCTCTCTCTGTCTCTCTCTCTCTCTCTCTTTCTCCCTCTCTCTCTTTCTCCCTCTCTCCCTTTCTCCCTCTCTCTCTTTCTCCCTCTCTCTCTTTCTCCCTCTCTCTCTTTCTCCCTCTCTCTCTTTCTCTCTCTCTGTCTGTCTCTTTCTCTCTCTTTCTCTCTCTCTTTCTCTCTCTCTGTCATTGTCTCTTTCTCTCTTCCCCCCTCCCTTTCTGTATGTGTGTAAGTTGAATGTCACAGTAAGAGAGTTAATGCAGTTCTTGTCTTAGGGGATGCCCTCATAACTCTCTTTTTCACCTCTTTTCTGTTCCCTTCCCCCCCCCCCCCCCCCATTTTGTTCTCTCCGTTTCTTTCTCATGTACACACACATCCATTCAATTCATTTCATCAAAAATGTTGATATTGAGATTTTAGGGTTGTTCTTTTTTCCGTTGTTTTGAAAAATTGTTAAAATGATGGATTGTTCATGTGCAGTGGAAACCTTCCTTGGATGTGGGCCAAATGTAAAAAAAAAAGAAAGAAAAAAAAAAAAAAGAAAAAAGAAAAAAAAAGCAACAACAAAAACCAGCGTGTTTTCTTCTCTCACATCCACCTAAATGACATTTACTCTGCAAGAAAGCGCAGAAACAGCTACATCTCATGTTTATAGATCAGGGGAAAGCATTTGACAGTGTGAAGAGAGTCACACTACACTTTGGGAAGTCTTAGAACAATATGACATAAAGATCCAGTTCCTAGACAACACGAAAACAATCCATGCTAGTGCGGAGAGTGCTGCAAGGATCCCAAGCGGACTTTCCAACTGCTTCCAGGTAGCATGAGGGGTCGGACAAGGATGTGTTCTATTACTACTCCTTTTCATCCTTACGGTGTCCTTCTTCAATAGATCAGACATAGTGGGGGGGGGGGGGGGAGGCATGCCTGCTGTCTGTGTTGGCAGCCCACGTCGCTCTGTGGACCACTTCACGCCACTCTTCCCTTCTGTTGTTGATGGCGTCAAACATCTGAGAGTTGTTCTGTCTGTCCAGTCTCTGATGCTGTCCTGTCCAGTCTCTGATGCTGTCCTGTCCAGTCTCTGATGCTGTCCTGTCCAGTCTCTGATGCTGTCCTGTCCTGTCTCTGATGCTGTCCTGTCCTGTCTCTGATGCTGTCCTGTCCTTCTGATCTGTCCTGTCCTGTCTCTGATGCTGTCCTGTCCTGTCTCTGATACTGTCCTGTCCTGTCTCTGATGCTGTCCTGTCCTGTCTCTGATGCTGTCCGTCCATCTTGATACTG
>JAPXFY010000024.1:1895000-1907500 GCA_030674185.1 Monoplex corrugatus
TATGTGATATGTATGTGATATGTGTGTGATATGTATGTGATATGTATGTGATATGTATGTGATTTGTATGTGGTATGTATGTGGTATGTATGTGATATGTATGTGATATGTATGTGATATGTTGTGATATGTGTGTGATGATGTATGTGATATGTATGTGATATGTATGTATGGAGTATGTGATATGTATGTGATATGTATGTGATATGTATGTGATATGTATGTGATATGTATGTGATATGTATGTGTATGTATGTGGTATGTATGTGATATGTATGTGATATGTGTGTGATATGTATGTGATATGTATGTGATATGTATGTGTATGTATGTGATATGTGTGTGATATGTATGTGATATGTATGTGATATGTATGTGATATGTATGTGGTATATATGTGATATGTATGTGATATGTGTGTGATATGTATGTGATATGTATGTGATATGTATGTGGTATGTATGTGATATGTATGTGATATGTATGTGATATGTATGTGATATGTATGTGTATATGTGATATGTATGGATATGTATGTGATATGTATGTGATATGTATGTGTATGTATGTGGTATGTATGTGATATGTGTGTGATATGTATGTGATATGTATGTGATATGTATGTGATATGTATGTGACTGTTAATCATATCGTAAGTTCCTACTATATTATTGAAAACTGACTGTCTGACCCATATTGCATTCCCAAAATATTTGAAGTATATGTAGAACAATCATACATTCTGTTTTGTGTTTGCATAATGTTAATGATGTATTCACACCCATTCAAATGGGATTTGGTCTTACTGAATAAATTATGCATCATGTTTTGTGTTTGCGTTGTATCTATGCTGTGTTCACACCCCGTCCAGTGGGGTTTTGGCCTTGTGGAATAAAATTATGTATTCTGTTTTGTGTTTGCATATGTTAATGATACGTTCACACCCTTTCAAATTGGGGATTTGGTCTTACTGAATAAATTTCTGAATCTGATTCTGAGTCCTGGACTCAAGGCCTGATGTCTGGAGTTCGATTCTACCCCACAACATTAATGTTGGTTTGTTGGCTGCCAGCTTAACCCTTTGACTCCCTCACACTATCTACCAACTGCAAAAACTTAACCCTTTGACTCCCGCGCCCTATGCACCAATTGCAAAAGCTCAACCCTTTGATTCTGCACCCTATGCACCAACTGCAAAAACTTAACCCTTTGACTCCCGCACCCTATCCACCAACTGCAAAAACTTAACCCTTTGATTCCCTCATCCTATCCACCAACTGCAAAAACTTAACCCTTTGACTCCCGCATCCTATCCACCAACTGCAAAAACTTAACCCTTTGACTCCCTTATCTATCCACCAGCTTCCTGCAGGAAGCTGGTGGATAGGGTGAGTTAGCCAAAGGGTTAAGTTTTTACTACGCTAGCATGGTTGATAATGCAGAGATAGAATGTTACAGAAAATTGCGTTTGTTAGCGCATAGGTGTGTGTGTGTGTGTGTGTGTGTGTGTGTGTGTGTGTGTGTGTGTGTGTGTGTGTGTGTGTGTGTGTGTGTATGTATGTATGTGTGTGTGCGTGTGTGTGTGTGGTGTGTGTGTGTGTGCGTGCGTGCATGTGTGTGTGTGTGCTGTCTGCCCTTTGTCTCTCTGTCTGTCTGTGGTGAATTTACATAAACTTGAGTGTATGTGTGAGTATGTGTGTGAAGAAGAAGAAGAAGAAAAAGAAGAAGAAGAAGAAAAAGAAGAAGAAGAAGAAGAAGAAGCGGTGGTGTGTGTGTGTGTGTGTGTGTGTGTGTGTGGTGTGTGTGTGTGTGTGTGTGTGTGTGTGTGTTGTATGTGTCTATCTGTGTGTTGATGTTGTTGTTGTGTTGTTGTTGTTGTTGTTGTTGGTGGTGGTGGTGGTGGTGGTGGTGGTCACTGGAGCCGGACATCCTGTTCTGTGTTTTTCCTTTATGACGGATCTGTTTAATACACCACACATCCACACAATATTGATAATAATAGTCATAATAATAATAAAAGAAGAAGAAGAACCATCATAATCATAATCATAATAATAATGACGACGACGACAACAACAACATTAATAATAACGATGATAAATAACAATAATAATTATGATGAAGATGACGATGATAATAACAACAGCAATAATAATGACAATAGTGATACTAATAACTGCAGTGATGATGATAATGATAATAAAGATAATAATGGTAATAGCAATAAATATACATACATATGGAAAGAAATACCACACACAACACACACACAACACACACACACACACACACACACACACACACACATATATATATATATATATATATATATATATACATACATACATATATCCGAATGAGTACATAACCACACAAACATATCAGACTTGTCACCCTCAACATTATGGTGTATTAGTGTAGATCCTCCATGGGTATTATAGTGTGTTAGTGTGGACACTCCATGGGTATTATAGTGTATTAGTGTAGACCCTCCATGGATATTATAGTGTATTAGTGTAGACCCTCCATGGGTATTATAGTGTATTAGTGTAGACGCTCCATGGGTATTATAGTGTATTAGTGTAGACCCTCAATTGGCATTATAATGCTTTAGTGCTTGTATTAATAATCACACAAATGGGTATTATAGTGTATTAGTGCTTGTATTAATAATCACACCAATGGGTATTATAGTGTATTAGTGCTTGTATTAATAATCACACCAATGGGCTATTGATAGTGTATTAGTGCTTGTATTAATAATCACAACAATATGGTGTATTATAAATTTGTATTTATGTGTGTGTATCAATAATCACAACAATGGGTATTATAGTGTATTAGTGCTTGTATTAATAATCACACCAATGGGTATTATAGTGTATTAGTGCTTATATTAATAATCACACCAATGGGTATTATATTGTATTAGTGCTTGTATTAATAATCACACCAATGGGTATTATAGTGTATTAGTGCTTGTATTAATAAACTCTACTGACAACAATGTCAACTCTACAGAAAATAATGTCAATTCTACTGACAATAATGTGACAGCAATGTCAACTCTACTGACAACACTGTCAACTCTACTGACAACAATGTCAACACTACTGACAACACTGTCAACTCTACTGACAATAACGTCAACTCTACTGACAATAATGTCAACTCCACTGACAATAATGTTCAACCCTACTGACAACAATGTCAACTCTACTGACAAAATGTCAACTCTACTGACAAAATGTCAACTCTACTGACAATGATGTTCAACTCTACTGAAACAACACTGTCAACTCTGCTGACAACAATGTCAACTCTACTGACAATAATGTCAACTGTACTGACAATAATGTCAACTCTACTGACAATAATGTCAACCTCTGACAACATGCCAACTCTACTGATAATAATGTCAACTCTACTGACAAAATGTCAACTCTACTGACAACAATGTCAACTCTACTGACAAAATGTCAACTCTACTGACAAATGTCAACTCTACTGACAATAATGTGACAACAATGTCAACTTACTGACAACAATGTCAACTCTACTGACAACAATGTCAACTCTACTGACACAATTAATGTACGACAACAATGTCAACTCTACTGACAATAATGTCAACTATACTGACAACAATGTCAACTCTACTTACAACAATGTCAACTCTACTGACAAAATGTCTAACTCTACTGACAATAATGTGACAATTATGACAACAACGTCAACTCATACTGACAACAATGTCAACTCTACTGACAATAATGTGACAATAATGTCAACTCTACTGACAACAATGTGACAACAATGTCAACTCTACTGACAACAATGTCAACTCTACTGACAACAATGTCAACTCTACCGACAACATATCAACTCTATGACAATAATGTCAACTCTACTGACAACAATGTCAACTCTACTGACAAATGTCAACTCTACTGACAACAATGTCAACTCTACTGACAACAATGTCAACCTACTGACAACAATGTCAACTCTACTGACAATAACTGTCAACTCTACTGACAATAATGTCAACTCTGACAATGTCAACTCTACTGACAACAATGTCAACTCTACTGACAAAATGTCAACTCTACTGACAATAATGTCAACTCTACTGACAATAATGTCAACTCTACTGACAACAATGTCAACTCTACTGACAACAATGTCAACTCTACTGACAACAATGTCAACTCTACTGACAACAATGTCAAATGACTCTACTGACAACAATGTCAACTCTACTGACAATAATGTGACAACAATGTCAACTCTACTGACAATATGTGACAACAATGTCAACTCTACTGACAACAATGTCAACTCTACTGACAAAATGTGACAACAATGTCAACTCTACTGACAATAATGTGACAACAATGTCAACTCTACTGACAACAATGTGACAACAATGTCAACTCATACTGACAACAATGTCACTCTACTGACAACAATGTCAACTCTACTGACAACAATGTCAACTCTACTGACAATAATGTGACAACAATGTCAACTCTACTGTCAACATATGACAACAATGTCAACTCTACTGACAACAATGTCAACTCTACTGACATAATGTGACAACAATGTCAACTCTACTGACAAAATGTGACAACAATGTCAACTCTACTGACAACATGTACAACAATGTCAACTCTACTGACAATAATGTGACAACAATGTCAACTCTACTGACAACAATGTCAACTCTACTGACAAAATGTGACAATACAATGTCAACTCTACTGACAATCAATGTGACAACAATGTCAACTCTACTGACAACAATGTCAACTACTAACTGACAATATGTCAACTGTACTGACAAAATGTCAACTCTACTGACATACTAATATTCAACTCTACTGACAACAATGTCAACTCTACTGACAATAATGATCAAAACTGTCAACTACTGACAACAATGTCAAACTCTACTGACAACAATGTCAACTCTACTGACAACACAATGTCAACTCTACTGACAACAATGTCAACTCTACTGACAAATCAATACTGACAACAATGTCAACTCTACTGACAACAATGTCAACTCTACTGACAATAAATGTCAACTCTACTGACAACAATGTCAACCTACTGCAACTCATTACTGACAATAATGTCAACTCTACTGACAACAACAATGTCAACTCTACTGACAATATTGACAACAATGTCAACTCTACTGACAAAATGTGACAACTATGTCAACTTAATGACACAATGTACAACAAATGTCAACTCTACTGACAACAATGTCAACTCTACTGACAATAATGCAACTCTATGACAACTAATGTCAACTCTACATGGACAACAATGTCAACCTCTGACATAGACAACAATGTCAACTCTACTGACAAATTACAATGTCAACATCTACTACTGCAATCAATGTCAACTCTACTGACAACAATTGCAACTTACTGACAATAATGTCAACTCTACTGACAACAATGTCAACTCTACTGACAATCAATGTCAACTCTACTGACAACAATGTCAACTCTACTGACAACAATGTCAACTCTACTGACAACAATGTCAACTCTACTGACAATAATGTCAACTCTACTGACAACAATGTCAACTCTACTGACAACAATGTCAACTCTACTGACAACAATGTCAACTCTACTGACAACAATGTCAACTCTACTGACAACATATATCACTCTACTGACAACAAGTCAACTCTACTGACAAAATGTCAACTCTACTGACAACAATGTCACTCTATGACAATAATGTCAACTCTACTGACAATAATGTCAACTCTACTGACAATACAATGTCAACTCTACTGACAACAATGTCAACTTACTGACAACAATGTCAACTCTACTGACAACAATAATGTCAACTTACTGACAACAATGTCAACTTACTGACAACAATGTCAACTTACTGACAATAATGTGACAACAATGTCAACTCTACTGACAATAATGTGACAACAATGTCAACTCTACTGACAACAATGTCAACTCTACTGACAACAATGTGACAACAATGTCAACTCTACTGACAACAATGTACAACAATGTCAACTCTACTGTCAACAATGTGACAACAATGTCAACTCTACTGACAACAATGTCAACTCTACTGACAACAATGTCAACTCTACTGACAACAATGTCAACTCTACTGACAACATGTCAACTCTACTGACAACAATGTCAACTCTACTGACAACAATGTCAACTCTACTGACAACAATGTCAACTCTACTGACATATGAACAATGTCAACTCTACTGACAATAATGTGACAACATGTCAACTCTACTGACAACAATGTCAATCTACTGACAATAAGTGACAACAATGTCAACTCTACTGACAACAATGTCAACTCTACTGACAACAATGTGACAACAATGTCAACTCTACTGCAACAATGTGACAACAATGTCAACTCTATGACAACAATGTCAACTCTACTGACAATAATGTCAACTCTACTGACAACAATGTCAACTCTACTGACAACAATGTCAACTCTACTGACAACAATGTCAACTCTACTGACAACAATATCAAATCTACTGACAACAATGTCAACTCTACTGACAACAATGTCAACTCTACTGACAACAATGTCAACTCTACTGACAATAATGTGACAACAATGTCAACTCTACTGACAATAATGTGCAACAATGTCAACTCTACTGTCAACATGTGACAACAATGTCAACTCTACTGACAACAATGTCAACAATGTCAACCTAACTGACAACAATGTCAACTCTACTGACAACAATGTCAACTCTACTGACAACAATGTCAACTCTACTGACAACAATGTCAACTCTACTGACAACAATGTGACAACAATGTCAACTCTACTGACAACAATGTCAACTCTACTGACAACAATGTGACAACAATGTCAACTCTACTGTCAACTAATGTGACAACAATGTCAACTCTACTGACAAAAATGTCAACTCTACTGACAACAATGTGACAACAATGTCAACTCTACTGACAACAATGTCAATCTACTGACAACAATGTGACAACATATCTACTGACAACAATGTCAACTCTACTGACAACAATGTCAACTCTACTGACAACAATGTCAACTCTACTGACAATAATGTGACAACAATGTCAACTCTACTGACAATATGTGACAACAATGTCAACTCTACTGACAACAATGTCAACTCTACTGACACAATGTACAACAATGTCAACTCATGTCAACATGTGACAACAATGTCAACTCTACTGACAACAATGTCAACTCTACTGACACAATGTACAACAATGTCAACTCTACTGACAACAAGTAATGTCAACTCTACTGACAACAATGTCAACTCTACTGACAATAATGTCAACTCTACTGACAACAATGTCAACTCTACTGACAAACAATGTAACTCTACTGACAAAATGTGACAACAATGTCAACTCTACTGACAAATGACAACTAATGTAAACAATGTCACTCTACACAAAATGTGACAATAATGTCAACTTACTGTCAACAATGTCACAACAATTCAAACCAATCTACCCATATCCTTTTCTTTTTTCTTGGACAAAACGAAGAGAGAAAGAAAGAGAGACGGAGAGAGGAAGCGGAAGAGTTGGAGAGGACAGATACGCTCAAGAAAAAAAAAAGAAAGAAAGAAAGACAACAACGTCTTAACAAATAAAGTGTTAAAGAAAGAAAGAAAGAAAAGAAAGAAAAAAAGAAAGAAAGAAAGAAAAGAAAGAAAAAAAAGAAAGAAGGAAAAAAGAAAAAAAAAAGAAAGAAAGAAGGAAGGAAAGAAAGAAAGAACGAACGAACAAAATGAAAGAAAGAAAGAAAGAAAGAAAGAAAAAAAGAAAGAAAGAAAGACAAGAACGAAAACGAATGAAAGAAAGAAAGAAAGAAAGAAAGAAAGAAAAAAAGAAAGAAAGAAAGAAAGAAACGAACGAATGAAAGAAAGAAAGAAAGAAAGAAAGAAAGAAAGAAAGAAAGAAAGAAGAAAGAAAGAAAGAAAGACAAGAAAGAAAAAGGAAAGAAAGAAAAAAGAAAAGAAAAAGAAAAGAAAGAAAGAAAAAAGAAAAGAAAGAAAGAAAGAAAAGAAGGAAAGAAAGAAAGAAGAAAGAAAGAAAAGAAAGAAAGAAAGAAAGAAAAAGAAAAAAAAAGAAAGAAAGAAAGAAAGAAAGAAAAGAAAGAAGAAAAAAGAAAGAAAGAAAAAGAAAGAAGAAAGAAAGGAAAAAAGAAAAAAAAGAAAGAAAGAAGAAAGAAAGAAAGAAAGAAAGAAAGAAAAGAAAGAAAGAAAGAAAGAAGGAAAAAGAGAAGAAAAGAAAGAAAGAAAGAAAGAAGAAAAAAGAAAAAGAAAGAAAGAAAGAAAGAAAAAAGAAAGAAAGAAAGAAAGAAAGAAAGAAAGAAAAAAGAGAAAAAGAAAGAAAGAAAAGAAAGAAGAAGAAAAAAAGAAAGAAAAGAAAGAAAGAGAAGAAAGAAGAAAAAAGAAGAAAAAAAAAGAAAGAAAGAAAGAAGGAAAAAAGAAAGAAAGAAAGAAAAGAAAGAAAAGAAAGAAAGAAAGAAAGAAGAAAAAGAAAGAAAAGAAAGAAGAAAAAGAAAAAAGAAAGAAAGAAAGAGAAAGAAAGAAGGAAAAAAGAAGAAAGAAAGAAGAGAAAGAAAGAAAGAAAGAAAGAAAGAAAGAAAGAAGAAAAAAGAAAAAAGAAAGAAGAAAGAAAAAGAAAAAAGAAAAAAGAAAGAAAGAAAGAAAGAAAGAAGGAAAAAAGAAAAAGAAAGAAAGAAAGAAAGAAAGAAAGAAAGAAGAAAAAGAAAGAAAGAAAGAAAGAAAGAAAGAAAGAAAGAAAGGAAAAAAAGAAAAAAGAAAAAAGAAAGAAAGAAGAAAAAGAAAAGAAGGAAAGAAAAAGAAAAAAAAGAAAAAGAAGAAAGAAAGAAGAAAGAAAGAAGAAAAAAGAAAAAAAAAAAGAAAAAGAAAGAAAGAAAGAAGGAAAAAAGAAAAAAGAAAGAAAGAAGAGAAAGAAGGAAAAAAGAAAAGAAGAAAGAAAGAAGAAAGAAAGAAAGAAGGAAAAAAGAAAAAGAAAGAAAGAAAGAAAGAAGAAAAAAGAAAAAAGAAAGAAAGAAAGAAGAAGAAAGAAAGAAGAAAGAAGAAAGAAAGAAAGAAAGAAGGAAAAAAGAAAGAAAGAAAGAAAGAAAGAAAGAAAGAAAGAAAGGAAAAAAGAAAAGAAAGAAAGAAAGAAAGAAAAAAGAAAAAAGAAAGAAAGAAAGAAAGAAGGAAAAAAGAAAAAAGAAAGAAAGAAAGAAAGAAGGAAAAAAGAAAGAAAAAAAGAAAGAAGGAAAAAAGAAAAAAGAAAGAAAGAAAAAGAAAGAAGAAAAAAAGAAAGAAAAGAAAGAAAGAAGGAAAAAAGAAGAAAAAAAGAAGGAAAGAAAGAAAGAAAAAAGAAAGAAAGAAAGAAAGAAGGAGACAACAACGCCTTAACAAATAAGTGTTTGCTAAAACGTATGTCTACAAACAGAATGAGCAATATCAAACCACATAATGCTGCAGTCATGAAAGAGATGAAATGTAAAACTTCAATGAAAGCTGATAATGATACAATAACATTTATCTACACTCCCACAAGGACTTGACATTTTTGTTTTATAATTTATCGATATTTGATCAAATGGATTCACTAAATAAATTATGAATCTTTTTCATGCAAATCTTTTGTTTTATAATTTATCGATATTTGATAAAAATGGATTCACTAAATAAATTATGAATCTTTTTCATGCAAGTCACGACCAACTGATATGGTTTTCTGGATAACGGCCGATGCTTACGCCATAGTACTTCCACCATAATGGCTCCTTGCAACGTGCAATACTGTTGACTTTTCATTTTTCAGTTTTGTGTATGAGTGACTGAATTTGATGGATATGATCTGTACTCTAAAATCATGGGTCCCTGTTATGTAGTGTAATGTTCATGTTTCATTAGTCACCTGTATGTAACACTGAGTGATTTGGGTGTTTCTACTGTAGTCCTCTCATTTTATATCTCCTTGTTATGTGCTGTGGTTCACTTTTCATTATGCAAATTTCGCTGTTTTCATGCATTGTTTCTGTGGTTAAAAATGTTTGATTTTACGTGGTATGATAATGAGATTTTACGTTGAACTTATCAATTAAAAAGACGTTAAAATTATCTGGCAAAAAAAAACAAAAAAACAAAAAACAAACAAACAAACAAAAAACCAGGCGCGCGAGCACGTGCGCATACACACACGTGTACACGAACACAGAATATATTTCTTTCTCTCCGACCCCGCTCTCCCACATCTCCCAGCCTCCCCCCCCCCCACACACACACACACACACGAGCACACATACACACACACACACACGCACACACACACACACACATACATACACACACACGCGCACGCACGCACGCACGCACGCACGCACACACACATGAACACGCACACACACACACACACCTTGGCCCAGTACGGATCTGAAAGAGTTGTCCCACCATTTATTATTTAGCGTTGTGTTATTTGTTTGTGTGTGCTGTGGTGCATACAGTGCAAGGAGCATGTTGTCGGCTCAGACAGCTCAATGTGTGCCAGTGGAGTTGTCGTTATTGTCGTCATTATTTGCCCTCCTGGTGCTGACTTTTCTTGTGGGATAGCATGAAGAAAGAATCAATACACCCCCCCCCCCGGTCCTTTCAAAGTGTCAAAAGCTGGTGCCACCTTGTCCCAGGTGCAGTCAGTACTACTGAAGTGCCAACAACACGAGGGGCAGAAATTATGTCTCCGTTTTTTTGTATAGTAATTTATTTATATCAGAAATAGCCGGCAGAATCGGCCAAGCCAAAACAGCATTCAAGAAGATGACAAGCATTCTCACCAACAAATGCCTATCAATTAACATCAGAAAGAGAGTTCTTGAATGTTATATAGAACCAATACTGTTGTACGGATGCGAGGCGTGGACAGTCAACAAACAAAGCCAGAACAAGATTGAGGCAGCCGAGATGTGGTTTCTAAGAAGAATGTTGAGGGTCCATGGACAGCAAAGAAAACAAACGAGACAGTCTTGATGGAGGCAGACACAAGTAGATCACTCATAAGGAAGATCAGGAAAAGACAGGCAACATTTGTAGGCCATTTTATGAGGAAGGGGGATTTGGAGCACCTGGTCACAAGGGGAAAGCTGGAGGGAAAGAGAGCACCAGGTAGACCCAGGGAGAAAATGCTGGACGGACTTGCAGAGTGGCTGGGGACGAGGAGGGTGGGGGAGATGCTAGGGGCAACGAGAGATAGAGGCAGATGGAAGTCAATGATCGCCAACGCCATGCGGCAGGGCACCTGATGATGATGATGAATTTATTTATGCTGTACATTTTGTGTGAAAAAACAAACAAACAAACAAGATGAAAGGCAACTAAGAGATTTCAAATCATCATCATCATCAAGTGCCTTGCCACGTGGCGTTGGCGATCATGGACCTCCATATGTTTCTATCCCTTGTTGCCTCAAGCACATCTTCCACCCTCTCTGTCCTCAGCCACTCTGCAAGTCCGTCCAATATTTTCTCGCTGGGTCTACCTCGTGCTGTCTTTCCCTCCAGCTTTCCTGTTGTGATCAGGTGCTCCAATTCCCCTTTCCTCATAAAATAGCCCATAAATGTTGCCTGTCTTTTCCTAATCTTCCTTATCAATGATCATCTTGTGTCTGCCTCCATCAAGACTGTCTCGTTTGTTTTCTTTGCTGCCCATGGAACTCTCAACATTCTTCTTAGAAACCACACCTCGGCTGCCTCAATTCTGTTCTGGCTTAGATTTCAAAGACAACACCAAAACATGTCCATCACACCATCCTGTCAACAAAAAAGACCCTATTGAGGTGAATGTGATCCAGAGCATCAATACCTCACCACTCTCCAGGCAATCACCTCCCAAGCTCCTGACGCCACTCGATAGTCATTTCATCAAGCAAAAGGGGTTGAGGGGGCTGTCCGTGCGTGGCATGACCCATTGGGACCCAGTCATCAGTTAACCTTGTTTACAAAGCACACGGCAAGGTGGGGAGATGACAAATCCCGGGACACAGCCACACACAACGCGCACCAACCAGGTCCAGCCCGGCCTCCGGCCCAAGACAGTATGGCAGAGTCTTCTTTTAATCACCTAAAAATTTACACAGACGGGTCTGTTTTAGATACATCTGATAGCGGAGCTGGATTCGTCATTCCTGCCTTAAAGGTACAAAAATCTTTTTACATAGGTAAAGGCTACTCTATTTTTACATCAGAATTATATGCGATATTGATGGCTCTTACCTATATCAATAGCCTCTCATACGATATCTGCGATATACTATTGTGTGTTGATTCTAAATCAGTGTTACGTAGCTTGAAACAAGCAGAACATGTAATACGAAATGACATTATCTTTGAAATCAAACATTTGATACATTGTATTTCATCCAGCGGTG
>JAPXFY010000024.1:1912500-1915000 GCA_030674185.1 Monoplex corrugatus
GGCATCAGTGGCTTGCCAACACATGGGGTTTATGTGCAGGCTTAAGGCTTGTGACATGATCATTTTAGATCTTCTCCATCACATGGCATCAGTGGCTTACCAACACACAGGGTTTATGTGCAGACTTAAGGCTTGTACCATGATCATTGTGGATCTTCTCCATCACATGGCATCAGTGGCTTACCAACATATAGGGGTTATGTGCAGGCTTAAGGCTTGTGACATGATCATTTTGGATCTTCTCCATCACATGGCATCAGTGGCTTACCAACACATGGGGTTTATGTGCAGGCTTAAGGCTTGTGCCATGATCATTTTGGATCTTCTCCATCACATGGCATCAGTGGCTTGCCAACACATAGGGTTTATGTGCAGGCTTAAGGCTTGTGACATGATCATTTTGGATCTTCTCCATCACATGGCATCAGTGGCTTGCCAACACATAGGGTTTATGTGCAGGTTTGAGGCTTGTGCCATGATCATTTTGGATCTTCTCCATCACATGGCATCAGTGGCTTGCCAACACATAGGGTTTATGTGCAGGCTTAAGGCTTGTGCCATGATCGTTTTGGATCTTCTCCATCACATGGCATCAGTGGCTTACCAACACATGGGGTTTATGTGCAGGCTTAAGGCTTGTGACATGATCATTGTGGATCTTCTCCATCACATGGCATCAGTGGCTTACCAACACATAGGGTTTATGTGCAGGCTTAAGGCTTGTGACATGATCATTTTGGATCTTCTCCATCACATGGCATCAGTGACTTGTCAACACATAGGGTTTATGTGCAGGCTTAAGGCTTGTGACATGATCATTGTGGATCTTCTCCATCACATGGCATCAGTGGCTTACCAACACATGGGGTTTATGTGCAGGCTTAAGGCTTGTGACGTGATCATTTTAGATCTTCTCCATCACATGGCATCAGTGGCTTACCAACACACAGGGTTTATGTGCAGACTTAAGGCTTGTGCCATGATCATTGTGGATCTTCTCCATCACATGGCATCAGTGGCTTACCAACATATAGGGGTTATGTGCAGGCTTAAGGCTTGTGACATGATCATTTTGGATCTTCTCCATCACATGGCATCAGTGGCTTACCAACACATGGGGTTTATGTGCAGGCTTAAGGCTTGTGCCATGATCATTTTGGATCTTCTCCATCACATGGCATCAGTGGCTTACCAACACATGGGGTTTATGTGCAGGCTTAAGGCTTGTGCCATGATCATTTTGGATCTTCTCCATCACATGGCATCAGTGGCTTGCCAACACATAGGGTTTATGTGCAGGCTTAAGGCTTGTGCCATGATCATTTTGGATCTTCTCCATCACATGGCATCAGTGGCTTGCCAACACATGGGGTTTATGTGCAGGCTTAAGGCTTGTGCCATGATCATTTTGGATCTTCTCCATCACATGGCATCAGTGGCTTGCCAGCACATGGGGTTTATGTGCAGGCTTAAGGCTTGTGCCATAATCATTTTGGATCTTCTCATCACGTGGCACCTGTGACGTCAGTGCAGATGGAATTCGTTCCGAGCGCTCAGACGTCATCTTGAGAAACTGAAACTAAAATTGTTAAAATTGTTGTTGTTGTTGTTGTTGTCGTCGTTGTTGATGTTGACGGTAATGATGTTGTGGTTATTGTTGATTTGTTGTTGTTGATCTTGTTGTTGTTAATGATGATGTGCACATTATTGATGTTGATATTGTTGTTGATGTTGTTGTTGTTGTTGTTAATGATGATGTGTTTATTGTTGACGTTGATGATGTTGTTGTTGTTGTTGTTGATCCTGTTCTTTTTGTTGTTAGGGATTATGTGTTTATTATTGATGTTGATGTCCTTGTTTATGTTGATCTGTTGTTGTTGTTGTTACGAGTATTGTTGTTGTTGCTCAAGGTAAAAAAAAATTACAGAACATAGATATTATGTGATGTTTTTGTTGTGAAAAATCATCATCATCATCATCATCATCATCATTGTTATCATCATCATTATTATAATGATAATTATTATTGGTGGTGGTGGTGGTCCTGGTGGCATCATCATCATCATCATCATCATCATCGTCGTCGTCGTCGTCGTATCATCATCATCTTCATCATCATCATCATCATCATCATCATCATCATCAATACTATTATCATTATTACTATTATTGATGTTGTTGTCGTTGTTATCATTATCATTATCAGCAGCAGCACCATCCACACCACCACCACTACCACCACCACCACCATCATCATCATCACCATCATCATCATCATCATCATCATCATCATCATCATCATCATCATCATCATCATCATCATGTTATTCTCCTCCTTGGGAATGCTAGGGACTCCTTTCAGCATAAAAAGTATCCTCACCTTCTGGAAATTCTGTGCTAGAAATTTCCTCTTTTCTGTCACTCTCTGTACTTCTGCCTTGTTCCTTTGCTTTCTGTCATTTCTTCCTGTCGTTGTCTGCCTTGTTCCTTTGCTTTCTGT
>JAPXFY010000024.1:1932500-1975000 GCA_030674185.1 Monoplex corrugatus
AATGGAAACAGTGGCCACACTTTATTGTATTGTGTCAATATCTTTGCTGTTGGAAAATAGGAATCATTCATTTAGCTTTTCTATTCTTTTCTTCTTCTTTTTTCTTCTTCCTTTTGTGTTTCCATTCGTCTTCTGCCTCTTCTTCTTCTTCTTCTTCTTCTTCTTCCTCTTCGTCGTCGTCGTCGTCTTTATTCTTTTCACTACTTTTGTTGTTGTTTTAATCTGCGTTCTCCTTTTCTTGTATGTTTGCTGGTGAACTTTTCTTGTTCTTTTTCGCATTTTCCTGTATTCTTCTTCAATTTTTACAAAATAAATTTACACATTTTCGTTGTGTTCTTACAGACTACGGATTGAACTCGTCTGTCTTTTTCAGCTGCCAGAAATGAACAGCGCAGCGGAAACCCAAGACGGAAAAGAGTTCGGGGATATCAAAACCCTACTTGTGCAAAACTTTGGTCTCCTCGTCGGCTTCGGCATCATTCTCGTTCTGGGCGTGTATGGCGGCCATATCAATTTTGAGTGACGTCATTGTTCCGTCACCGCACGTGAAGACGTCATGAAGATTAACAATAAATTGTTTGTTTTAGTGTCTCTGTTTGTGGGTATTACATCACCCGATGGTAAAGTTGAGTAGTCTACCTTGTCTGTCGTATTGCACACGTAATTTGACGTCACTTTCCCGGCACTGGGATCATAGGTTGTGTGAAAATGTCTTTAGGAACAGTGCGTCGCCGCAGGTAAAGCGCCACCCAAGTCTTTTCTCCTTTTTCTTTTTTTTCTGTATGTGTATGACTATGGTTACCCATCTTCCACAGAACTTTGCCTGTGGACAGCTCTTATGGTGCTGTTGGATCTTTAACATGCACCATGTCCGTGTGGCATACTGGACCTGGGTTTGTCATCTCGTCTGAAAGGCTGGCACCCAGACCATCACTCAATGTCTAATGGAGGGGGGGAGGGGGAGGTAGCGGTGGGCACAAAATCCCTCTTTGACCAGAGATTGAACCCAAGTTCTCTGGTTTCCCTGTCTAGCGTTTACCAAGAGGTCCCCTCACTCCACACCAGGTTTGATAATGCCGACCATATTTTCATAAATGACGTCATCTGAATCTTATTCGCGCCACACTTTAACAGGGGAAGGAACAGGGGGGGGGGGGGGGGGGGGGGGGGGGGGGGGGGGGGGAGAATATGCCTGAAATCTAAGAAAGTCAGTTATACCAAAACACGGTTTGTATATTTCTTTGATATTTTGCAATTTGTCGTTGTTGTTTTTTTCTGGAGTTTTTTGTTTTGTTTTGTTTTGTTTTTTGTTTGTTTCTGTCAAGGCTTAGTATAGTTTGGTTTTGACTGCTTTGGACAGGATCTTTACGTTTCAAATGAAGTGAAGGGCAGTGCGGGTGATGTTGTCCTGCTGTCTTCCTTCGGTGCCCTTCGGGTGAGTGTCCTGCTGTCTTCCTTCTGGTGTCCAGTGAAGGGCACTCCGGGTGATGTTGTCCTGCTGTCTTCCTTCTGGTGTCCAGTGAAGGGCAGTGCAGGTGATGTTGTCCTGCTGTCTTCCTTCTGGTGTCCAGTGAAGGGCAGTCCGGGTGATGTTGTCCTGCTGTCTTCCTTCTGGTGTCCAGTGAAGGGCAGTCCGGGTGATGTTGTCCTGCTGTCTTCCTTCTGGTGTCCAGTGAAGGGCAGTGCAGGTGATGTTGTCCTGCTGTCTTCCTTCTGGTGTCCAGTGAAGGGCAGTGCGGGTGATGTTGTCCTGCTGTCTTCCTTCTGGTGTCCAGTGAAGGGCAGTGCGGGTGATGTTGTCCTGCTGTCTTCCTTCTGGTGTCCAGTGAAGGGCAGTGCAGGTGATGTTTCCTGCTGTCTTCCTTCTGGTGCACATCGGGTGATGTTGTCCTGCTGTCTTCATGGTGTCCAGTGAGGGCAGTGCGGGCGATGTTGTCCTGTTGTCTTCCTTCTGGTGTCCAGTGAAGGGCACTCCGGTGATGTTGTCCTGCTGTTTCCTTCTGGTGTCCAGTGAAGGGCAGTGCGGGTGATGTTTTCCTGCTGTCTTCCTTCTGGTGTCCAGTGAAGGGCAGTCCGTGTGATGTTGTCCTGCTGTCTTCCTTCTGGTGTCCAATGAAGGGCAGTCCGGGTGATGTTGTCCTGCTGTCTTCCTTCTGGTGTCCAGTGAAGGGCAGTGTCCTGCTGTCTTCCTTCTGGTGTCCAGTGAAGGGCAGTGCGGGTGATGTTGTCCTGCTGTCTTCCTTCTGGTGTCCAGTGAAGGGCAGTGCGGGTGATGTTGTCCTGCTGTCTTCCTTCTGGTGTCCAGTGAAGGGCAGTCCGTGTGATGTTGTCCTGCTGTCTTCCTTCTGGTGTCCAGTGAAGGGCAGTGTCCTGCTGTCTTCCTTCTGGTGTCCAGTGAAGGGCAGTGCAGGTGATGTTGTCCTGCTGTCTTCCTTCTGGTACCCTTCGGGTGATGTTGTCCTGCTGTCTTCATGGTGTCCAGTGAGGGCAGTGCGGGTGATGTTGTCCTGCTGTCTTCCTTCTGGTGTCCAGTGAAGGGCAGTGCAGGTGATGTTGTCCTGCTGTCTTCCTTCTGGTGTCCAGTGAAGGGCAGTCCGGGTGATGTTGTCCTGCTGCCTTCCTTCTGGTGTCCAGTGAAGGGCAGTCCGTGTGATGTTGTCCTGCTGTCTTCCTTCTGGTGTCCAGTGAAGGGCAGTCCGGGTGATGTTGTCCTGCTGTCTTCCTTCTGGTGTCCAGTGAAGGGCACTCCGGGTGATGTTGTCCTGCTGTCTTCCTTCTGGTGTCCAGTGAAGGGCAGTGTAGGTGATGTTGTCCTGCTGTCTTCCTTCTGGTGTCCAGTGAAGGGCAGTGCGGGTGATGTTGTCCTGCTGTCTTCCTTCTAGTGTCCAGTGAAGGACAGTCCGGGTGATGTTATCCTGCTGTCTTCCTTCTGGTGTCCAGTGAAGGGCAGTGCGGGTGATGTTGTCCTGCTGTTTTCCTTCTGGTGTCCAGTGAAGGGCAGTGCGGGTGATGTTGTCCTGCTGTCTTCCTTCTGGTGTCCAATGAAGGGCAGTGCAGGTGATGTTGTCCTGCTGTCTTCCTTCTGGTGCCCTTCGGGTGATGTTGTCCTGCTGTCTTCATGGTGTCCAGTGAGGGCAGTGCGGGTGATGTTGTCCTGCTGTCTTCCTTCTGGTGTCCAGTGAAGGGCACTCCGGGTGATGTTGTCCTGCTGTTTTCCTTCTGGTGTCCAGTGAAGGGCAGTGCGGGTGATGTTTTCCTGCTGTCTTCCTTCTGGTGTCCAGTGAAGGGCAGTCCGTGTGATGTTGTCCTGCTGTCTTCCTTCTGGTGTCCAATGAAGGGCAGTCCGGGTGATGTTGTCCTGCTGTCTTCCTTCTGGTGTCCAGTGAAGGGCAGTGTCCTGCTGTCTTCCTTCTGGTGTCCAGTGAAGGGCAGTGCGGGTGATGTTGTCCTGCTGTCTTCCTTCTGGTGTCCAGTGAAGGGCAGTGCGGGTGATGTTGTCCTGCTGTCTTCCTTCTGGTGTCCAGTGAAGGGCAGTCCGTGTGATGTTGTCCTGCTGTCTTCCTTCTGGTGTCCAGTGAAGGGCAGTCCGGGTGATGTTGTCCTGCTGTCTTCCTTCTGGTGTCCAGTGAAGGGCAGTGTCCTGCTGTCTTCCTTCTGGTGTCCAGTGAAGGGCAGTGCGGGTGATGTTGTCCTGCTGTCTTCCTTCTGGTGTCCAGTGAAGGGCAGTGCGGGTGATGTTGTCCTGCTGTTTTCGGATGATGTGTCCAATCCATCCACATCATCATCATCATCATCATCATCATCATCAAGTACCTTGTCACATGGCGTTGGCGATCATGGCCCTCCATATGTTTCTATCCCTTGTAGCCGCAAGCACGTCTTCCACCCTCTCTGTTTTCAGCCACTCTGCAAGTCCGTCAAATATTTTCCCCTGGGTCTACCTGGTGTTCTCTTTCCCTCCAGCTTTCCCCTTGTGACCAGGTGCTCCAATTCCCCTTTCCTCATAAAATGGCCTATAAATGTTGCCTGCCTTTTCTTAATCTTCCTTATGAATGATCTTCTTGTGTCTGCCTCCATCAAAACTGTCTCATTTGTTTTCTTTGATGTCCATGGAACTCTCAACATCCTTCTTAGAAACCACACCTCGGCTGCCTCAATCTTGTTCTGTCTTTGCTTGTTGATTGTCCACGCCTCACAACCGTATAACATTATCGGTTCTATATAACATTGAAGAACTCTCTTCCTAATGTTAATTGATAGGCAATTGTTGGCTAGAATGCTTTTCATCTTCTTGAATGGTGTTTTGGCTTGGCCGATTGTGCTGGCAATTTCTGATGTGCATCTGCCGTCCACATGACCTTTTCATCATGATGGTGTCCACACTGTTGTGACTGCACATGGCCGTGGTGCTGTTTGTCCCAAGGGGACAGGGTTGTTAACTCTTTGCTCAACTCAACCCCCCACCCCCACACACACTCCCCAAACCTGGAAGACCAGAAGACCACACCTTGTCATACCTGGACAATGTTAGTGTTATTTCATGGCCCAGCCGACCTCACAGAGCCATATCAGGGCTAAAACTGTCTTAAAACGTACACAATACCTCATCATTATCATCAAGTGCCTTGCCACATGGCGTTGGCGATCATGGCCTTCCATCTGTTTCTATTCCTTCAATACCTCGCTGGGGGGGGGGGGGGGGAGAGAACAGAAAAGAATATTAAGTGTACATGTAAGTACATTGGCGTACATGATCTAAGGATGTACAAAATATTAAAAAATACCTTGTTTGTAAAAGATCCTTTGGAGTATAAAACACGACGTTTCGAGCCCAGGCCCTTTGTCAAGTGAAAAATAAAATGGTCGACGTTTCGAGCCCAGGCCCTTTGTCAAGTGAAAAATAAATGCTCTTACTTGAAATGTTGGCCATTGCCATGAAACGTTTATATGATGCTCACACTATTTGTATTATTCGTTGGTCTTGTATAGTATTATACTTTTGCTATGACCAGACCCTTTGAACTGTTTCAGTAAAGGTGACGACTTTGTAACTTACGTCATAATTTTTAAACATGATTTAGTTTTTCTTACGTCACGCTTGGTCGATATTATCAGGGTAGTTTATTTTTTGACTTTTTGGCATTCCTGCAGTTTAACATAATGTATTCTTTGTTTGTTTTTCTTGTTGATATTAATCTAGTTGAACGGTATTATTGTTTTGTTGCAAGTATTATACTGCTGATATTCATTGATATTAAGACGTATTTAGTTGAACGAGATCTTTTCTGGAAGCATTTTGCTTTTAGGGGTATGTACATGTGAAGGTCAAGAATTTGTCCTAACTTACGTATGGACAGCTATAGAGATGTCTTTACTCGAATAAGAGAATTTCTAAACTGGGGGCTTCGTGTGTGTGTGTGTGTGGTGTGTGTGTGTGTGTGTGTGTGTGTGTGTGTGTGTGTGTGTGTGTGTGTGTGTGTGTGTGTGTGTGTGTGTGTGTGTGTGTGTGTGTGTGTGTGTGTGTGTGTGTGTGTGTGTGTGTGTGTGTTGTGTGTGTGTGTGTGTGTGTGTGTGTGTGTGTGTGTGTGTGTGTGTGTGTGTGTGTGTGTGTGTGTGCCAACTGCAAAAAATTAATCCTTTGACTCGTGCACCCTATCCACCAACTGCAAAAACTTAGCCCTTTGACTCCCACACCCTATCCATCAACCGTATGCACTAACGTCACAGGTGCCACGTGTATGGTGATCATGGCACATGCCTTAAGCCTGCACATAAACCCATGAGCTGGCCAGGTCATGAAGCCCTACCTAGACTATGTTTTACCTAGTCTATATTTTATACTGGTATTTTATCAGCCTACCACTGGAATAATCTCGGTTACATGTACATGACACGTGTCAGAAAGACCTTGCCGCTTTTTTTTTCCTAAGCAGAGTGGTTTTTCAAGGACAGACATTACAGCCTTCATAATGTACACTGTAGTTTTCAAGGACAGACATTACAGCTTTCATAATGTACACTGTAGTTTTCAAGGACAGACATTACAGCTTTCATAATGTACAGTGTAGTTTTCAAGGACAGACATTACAGCCTTCATAATGTACACTGTAGTTTTCAAGGACAGACATTACAGCTTTCATAATGTACACTGTAGTTTTCAAGGACAGACATTACAGCTTTCATAATGTACAGTGTAGTTTTCAAGGACAGACATTACAGCCTTCATAATGTACACTGTAGTTTTCAAGGACAGACATTACAGCTTTCATAATGTACACTGTAGTTTTCAAGGACAGACATTACAGCTTTCATAATGTACAGTGTAGTTTTCAAGGACAGACATTACAGCTTTCATGCTGTACAGTGTAGTTTTCAAGGACAGACATTACAGCTTTCATAATGTACAGTGTAGTTTTCAAGGACAGACATTACAGCTTTCATAATGTACACTGTAGTTTTCAAGGACAGACATTACAGCTTTCATTCTGTACAGTGTAGTTTTCAAGGACAGACATTACAGCTTTCATAATGTACAGTGTAGTTTTCAAGGACAGACATTACAGCTTTCATAGTTGTTTCAGTTGTAGGTTTTTCAAGGACAGACATTACAGCTTTCATAATGTACAGTGTAGTTTTCAAGGACAGACATTACAGCTTTCATAATGTACAGTGTAGTTTCCAAGGACAGACATTACAGCTTCATAATGTACACTGTAGTTTTCAAGGACAGACATTACAGCTTTCATAATGTACAGTGTAGTTTTCAAGGACAGACATTACAGCTTTCATAATGTACAGTGTAGTTTTCAAGGACAGACATTACAGCTTTCATAATGTACAGTGTAGTTTTCAAGGACAGACATTACAGCTTTCATTCTGTTACAGTGTAGTTTCCAAGGACAGACATTACAGCTTTCATAATGTACAGTGTAGTTTTCAAGGACAGACATTACAGCTTTCATAATGTACAGTGTAGTTTTCAAGGACAGACATTACAGCTTTCATAATGTACAGTGTAGTTTTCAAGGACAGACATTACAGCTTTCATAATGTACAGTGTAGTTTTCAAGGACAGACATTACAGCTTTCATAATGTACAGTGTAGTTTTCAAAGACAGACATTACAGCTTTCATAATGTACAGTGTAGTTTTCAAGACAGACATTACAGCTTTCATGCTGTACACGTGGTTTTCAAAGACAGATATTAAAGCTTCATTCTGTACAGTTGAATTATTATTGCTATTTTAAATTTTGTATGGATGAATTGAGACTGTGATGGTGGATACTGATGATTACTATCTTTTGCTGCTTTTGTAGAAAAATAACAGTTTGTATTTTGTTATATATTTTCGTTTTGTGAGTAAGAAAGATGCGTGCTTTTGACAGCTATCACAGAGAGTTTTCTTTCTTTTCTTCTTTCATTCTCTACTTTGATTTGTCTTTTTCTCTTGAGGAAAAATAGCCAACAACAACAACAACAACAACAACAACAACAACACACACACACACATACACACACACATATACACACACACACACGCACATATACACACACGCACACACACACACACACGCATGCACGCACGCACACACACACATATACACGCATGCACACACACACCCACACTCACACACATACCCACACTCACACACACACACACACACACACACACACACACACACACACGCACGCACGCACGCACGCACGCACACACCACACACACACACACACACACACACACACACACACACACCTTACAAAGCACAGAATGTAAAAGTGAAAAACTTGCACTTGAACTTCCCAGTGCATGCTTCCTGCCTTCATGCATAACAGTGAAACAAAGATGTCGCCACTTGGTGAACAAAGGAAAGTTGCTTCTGCTAAAGTTCTGTTCAGAAATACCATCGCTGACACCATTTTGAAGCCTGAAGTCAAATTGAGGTCAGACACTGACTTTCCAAAACGAATAGATTCCATGTCTTCTTTGGTCACAATTGTAACGTACGTATATGACGTCATGAATGGCTCTCAAAGACTCTCATGCTCGCCAGTACCCACTTGGGAACCAGAAAAATGCACGATTTGATGTAAACCACACTGATTGTAAAAAAAAAATGCACGATTTGACTGTTAGCACACATGTTTACCCTTTCTTCATGTTTAGTAATACATGTATTGTGATGAATGTGTGTTTGCGTGATATATCAGCATTTCTCTATGTATTACATTGTTTTGTCTGTCTTCGTAAAACGAGTACAGCGCAATGAGCCCAAAGGTCTTGAGAACAGCGCTTAAAAAACAACATAAAATAAAATAAAATAAAATGAACTAAACTAAACTAAACTAAACTAAACTAAACTAATAAACTAAACTAACACTAAAAAACACACACACACACACACACACACACACACACACACACACACACACACACACACACACACACACACACACACACACACACACACACACACCACAAGACGAGTGTGGTAGCCAGGTGTGTAAAATGCAAGACTTGCCATCAGAAGGCTGGGGTTTGATCCTACCTGGGTACCTGTCGCCTGATAGATAAACGGTAGGGTTTTTTCCATCTCCTGGGTCCAACATGCATGCAGACCCGTTAGTAGCTAAGCCTTTTTTTGTGCATATGCAGAACATCAAATCATCATCATCATCAAGTGCCTAGCCACACGGCGTTGGCGACCATGGCCCTCCATAGGTTTCTATCTCTTGTTGCCTCAACATCTCTTCCACCCTCTCTGTCTTCAGCCACTCTGCAAGTCCGTCCAATATCTTCTCCCTGGATCTACCTGGTGTTCTCTTTCCCTCCACCTTTCCTGTTGTGACCAGGTGCTCCAATTCCCCTTTCCTCATACAATGGCCTATAAGTGTTGCCTGTCTTTTCCTAATCTTCCTTATGAATGATCTTCTTGTGTCTGCCTACATCAAGACTGTCTGGTTTGTTTTCTTTGCTGTCCATGGAACTCTCAACATTCTTCTTAGAAACATCGAATACGCACGTTAAAAATCCTGTTAGTCATGTCAATGTTCAGTGGCTTATGGAAAGACAAAACAACGATCAGCATGCACACCCACTGAAGACAAAATCTGCAGACATGCATCCGATTTTAATCTTAGTTCGAAAAATGAATAAAAAATATATTATATTAGGATAGTTAAAATTATATTTAAGGAAACCTGATTCTTTGTCAGATCAATGATCTGCTCTTTTCTTTTCTTCCGATTGTTTAATTCTTCCCCGTTTATTTATTTGTTTGTTTGTGGTGTGTGTGTGTGTGTGTGTGTGTGTGTGTGTGTGTGGTGTGTGTGTGTGTGTGTGTGTGTGTGTGTGTGTGTTGTGTGTGTGTGTTATGTGTGTGTGTGTTATGTGTGTGTGTGTGTGTGTGTG
Source organism: Monoplex corrugatus (assembly GCA_030674185.1). Classification (NCBI taxonomy): domain Eukaryota; kingdom Metazoa; phylum Mollusca; class Gastropoda; order Littorinimorpha; family Ranellidae; genus Monoplex; species Monoplex corrugatus. Next base: position 1,941,912 of record JAPXFY010000024.1, read on the forward strand.
TGTGTTGTGTGTGTGTGTTGTGTGTGTGTGTGTGTGTGTGTGTTGTGTGTGTTGTGTGTGTGTGTGTGTGTGTGTGTGTTGTGTGTGTGTGTTGTGTGTGTGTGTGTGTGTGTGTGTGTGTGTGTGTGTGTGTGTGTGTGTGTGTGTGTGTGTGTGTGTGTGTGTGTGTGTGTGTGTGTGTGTGTGTGTGTGTGTGTGTGTGTGTGTGTGTGTGTGTGTGTGTGTGTGTGTGTTGTGTGTGTGTGTGTGTGTTGTTTCCTTTTTTTTTGTTCTGATAGTTGTACTCACTGCTAAAAACAGAGAACTTGTTGAAGATGGCTACTGAACAGATGTGTGACAGTTTTTGACACATTCTGGATGGGGGAGGTAATAATATAAAATAATTACATATTTTAGCGCAAAATCTTGATAAAATCAAATCTAAGCGCTGAAGCAGACACACACGCAAAGCACGCACGCACGCACGCACGCACGCAACACGCACACACCACACACACACACACACACACACACACACACACACACACACACACACACACACACACACGCATGGCTATAAATGGGGAGAAAGAATAAAAGCAATAAAAGCAAGAATAAAAGCAATGGAAAATTATAGAGAGCATAGCATATACAATTATATATTATAACCATGTGATTCCCTCCGAGCGGAAACAGGCTGCAGAGGGGGGGGGGGGGGGGTTGAGTGAGGTTTAGGATTTTATGCGGAGGAGAAAAGGTGAGTTTTGAGAGCGGACTTGAAGGAGACAAAAGTAGGTTGCTGACGGACTGAGAGAGGAAGTTTGTTCCAGGAGAGTGGACCAGAAACAGAGAAGGCTCGTGGACCATAGGTATTGAGTTAGTGCGTGGAAAGCGAAAAGTCAGAGGATCAGAGGCAGAGCGGAGGGTACGTGAGGGAACATAGATCTCAAGTAGGCTTGACAGGTAATCGGGGGCTGCGTTATTGAGGCTTTTGTAGCACATGGTGTCTAGTTTGTACTGTATGCGCTTTGATACAGGGAGCCAGTGAAGTTGTGCCAGAAGAGGAGATATGTGGTCAGCTTTTTTCTTTTTGAGTACAAGGCGTACAGCAATGTTTTGAATGCGCTGTAGGATGTGAATGGTGGAGGCAGGAAGACCAGACAGGAGTGAATTGCAATAGTCAATGCGAGACATTATGAAGGAGAGAACGAGTTTTGCAGTTGTTTCGACAGAGAGATACTTCCAGATCAGCCTTATACGATGGAGATGATAGTAGCAGGATCTGGCAGTTTGAGAAACAAAGTTGTTCATGGAGAGGGTAGAGTCAATGCAGACACCAAGGTTTTTAGCTGAATCAGAAATTGGGACTGATGTGTTACATAATGGGAGAGAAAGAGGAGGCAGCTGAGAAAGTTTCTGACGGGTGCCAATGAGGATAGCTTCTGTTTTGTCGTCATTAAGCTGAAGTCTATTGTGTGTCATCCAGTTCTTAATGTCCGAGTAACACTCAGTGGTGCGAGTCAACAGGCACTGTATATTATCAGGTGAGTCACTGTCTTGAAGTTGGGTGTCATCAGCATAGAAGTGGTGTTTTATAGAATGGGAGTTGATGATGGTGGACAGGGGGGAGGTAGAAAGAGTGAAAAGAACAGGGCCAAGGACAGATCCTTGTGGAACACCACAGGTCAGGTATGCAGGTTGAGAGTAAGTGCCATTGATGAGAACGGTTTGTTTTCTGTTTGATAGGTATGAAGTGAACCAAGACAGAGCAATGTCAGAGATGCCAAAAGTATGATGAAGTCTAGAAAGGAGAATACCATGATCAATGGTATCAAAGGCTGCAGACAGATCAAGGAGTGTGAGGAGAGAGACTTTGCCAGTATCAGTTGCAAGGAGGAGATTGTTGAGAATGTGTAGTAGGGCAGTTTCAGTGCTATGGCACTGGCGGTAGGCTGACTGGAAAGGATTGAGGAGATTGTTGGCAGACAGGTGAGAGTTCAGCTGGTTGAGGACGACTTTTTCAAGGAGTTTTGACAAGAAAGAGAGATTAGAGATAGGCCGATAATTTTTCAGTTCATTTGGATCTAAATTGTGTTTCTTGAGGAGAGGGTGAACAATAGCAGACTTGAAAGAATCTGGGACAGTTCCAGTTTGAAGAGAAGTGTTGATGATGTCAGTGATGAATGGGAGGAGAGTAGGGAGACAATCGGCGTAGAGAGAACCTGGAAGAGGATCCAGTTCGCAGGTTTTGAACGACATGGATCTGATTGTGTTGAGAATTTCTTCTTGTGAGACTGGGGTAAAAGTAGTAAGAGGTGTGCCAGAGAAGGAAGGGTCAGGTGGGCATGGTTGACAGGATGTCCTGTCAAGCCTGTCACGAAGAGTTTGTATTTTGGTGGTGAAATAGTTGGAGAATACAGATGGGAGTTCTTCATTTGTATGTTTTGTTGGGAGAGGTAAATCTTTTCGTGTGCCAAGGAGATGATTCATGGTTGTAAAGAGTTCTTTTGAAGAAGAGGCATTCAGGATTTTGGTTGGAAATAGCTTGTTTTTGCTGATGCAATGAGGGTGGATACTTTTGTTTTAGAGGCTTGGAAAAGTTGCCTGTGTACAGTGAGTTTGGATTTGCGCCAGCGGCGCTCTGCTCTGCAGCGGGCACGTTTTGCACAGCGATCTCATGAGTGAGCCAGGGGATAGGGGGGCGGTCAGGTAAAAGACGGGTTGTGGCTGGAGCATGAGTGTCCAGAAGATGGTGGAGAGTAGTATAGAATTCATCGGCAAGGTTATGTGACTTTTCAGAAAGGAGACGGGAGGCATCAGATGAAAATGTGGAGAGGTCGATAGATTTGAGATTGCGTCGAGTCACTGTGCGCATGTTACGGGAAGGAGGAGAAATGTCGAGAGAACAGAGAATTGCAGAGTGGTCAGATGGAAGGGCTGAAGTTAGACGGGTAGAAAGAACTAAGCAGTTGTCAGTAGCGGAATTGTGGTGATCACGAGAAATGATCCAGTCAAGAATGTGACCTTTTTGATGGGTTGGTTCAGAAATGTGTTGAGTCATATTGTGATTGGACAGAGAGTTGATGATATGTCTTGTGTCATAACGGTGAGTGTTGTCATAGTGGACATTGATGTCACCTAGAATGATGAGATTTCCAGGTAAGAGGCAGTAGTGGTCAAGCAATTGGTCAAAGTCAGAGAGAAACGTGGATGTGGTGAGTTTGTTGGCAGAGCTAGGTGGGGGTCGATAGACACAGGAGAAGGTGATGGGGTGAGGGGTGGATTGGAAGGATACTTCAACGTGCTCGAAAGAAGGATGGGAGAAAGGCAGAGATGCGAGAAAGATAGGCGGGAATGAGTGAGTCGTTGTAGAGGATGGCGATACTGCCACCTCGGGATGAGCGATGGAAAGAAGCAAGCCTGTAACCACTCGGAGTGAGGCTAGCATGTATAGGTTCGTGACCAAGGGGGTTAAGCCATGTCTCTGTGATAAAAGCAATGTCAACATGCTCATCTGCGATAAAATCAGCAATGACTTCGGCTTTGCCATCAGTGCATGTTGACTGAGCATTAAAAAGGCATAATTTCAGCCTATCACAGTCATATGGTGGCGGCCGAGGTGGCGACGAAGGCGGCACCGACGGGACAGAAGGCGAAAGCGGCACCGGCGGGACAGAAGGCGAAGGCGGCACCATCAGGACAGAAGGCGAAGGCGAAGACGGCAGAGGAGGAGACGAAGCTTGCAGCAGCGAGGTCGAGGGCAGGGGCAGTGGAGGAGAAGAAGAAGCAGGAGACGAAAAGTGGCGTCGGGCAGGAGGCAGGTTGTGCCAAAGACGGTGGAGACGTCCACCACGACAGGATCGCGCAGTGCGGGGCTTAGGACACAGCCCCAGTGTTTGTATTCGCTGGTAGACGCCTCCACCGAGGTAGCATTTGCTGTGTTTAAAAAGTGTCAGTCCAATTTGTTTTATAAAAGACGGGTCCATAATTGCGAGCCAGGCAGGAGAGGAAGACACTTGCAGGTTGGTGTGTGGGTTGGTCAGTTCACAACACTAAAATCCAGAGAACGCAGAACACAAAGGTTTGGAAGCTGTAGCGTTGGGCGAACACAGTAGGCTAAGGTGTAAACACAGTTCACAGATAAAATGTCCGACTTGAGCGGCTGAATTAAAATGATGAAAAGTAGGTATAAAAACTTTAAAATCGATTATCTGGTAAAATATTCACCAAAAAAAAAAAAAAAATTTACATCACCGTGTGTCAGGATTTCAAAGCAACAAACTGATACAAAATTCAATGCATAAAACCAAATAGAACCACGATAAAATCACTGTAAAACACACACACACTTTTGCTGCCTGTGGCGCGACATCTACTGGCAGCAAAGGGAGAGTAGTGGGCTTCATCCAGCACTTCACTTGCCACTGAATGCTCCTGCAGGAAGCTGGTGGATAGGGTGAGGGAATCAAAGGGTTAAGTTTATGCTCTGCTGGCATGGTTGGCAATGCAAGATGCTGGTGGACAGGGTGCGGGAGTCAAAGGGTTAATTGACATTTTTCGAAATTGTCATTACTATCAACATTATTCGACATTCTACTGCTACTATACTACTACTACTACTACTATTACTACTACTACTACTGCTGCTTCTGCTGCTGCTACTACTACTACTACATACTCACACCACTATACTACTACCACCACTACACCACACCACCACCATACTACTACTACACACCACCACTACTACTACTACTACTATCTAGCTACCACTACTACTATACACTACTACTACATCACTACTACTACTACACACACCACCACCACTACTACTACTACCACTACTACTACCACTACCACCACTATTACTACTACACTACTACTACCACTACCACCACTACTACTACTACTACCACCACCACCACCACCACTACTACTACTACACCACCACCACCACCACCCACCACCACTACTACTACTACTACACCACCACCACCACCACTACTACTACTACCACCACCACAACCACAACCACTACTACTACTATTGCTACTACTACTATTACTATTACTACTACTACATATGAAGATATATTTTTTCAAAAGCCCAGCCACTGCGCAGAGCCACATCAGAGTTATAACCATCTCAAAACGTTCACGAGGACCTCACTGGGAAAAAAATTGAAAAGAAAATGAAGTACACATATCAATGCTTTCGTGCCTATAATCTGAAGATATGTTCCTGAGGTTACTCCTCCATTCCATCCTTTTTATCTCATCACCAGGGGGATTAAAAAATGAACATAAATTTAAATCTAGCTATGGACAATAAAGCATGTTTAAAAATGGGCCTAAAGTACTCAAAATTGCTTCTACATTTCCTCAGAGCCAAATATTCACTTAATACATGTACCCAATTATCAATCCTAGGAGAAGGTACGCAAGGCCTCAAAGAAAAACATACAGGTGAATGGACCAGCAAGGCAGAAGATGGGAAAAAATGACAGAAAGCAAACGAACAAGGCAGAAACAAAGAAAACGACAGAAAAGAGTAAAATTCTGGCACAGAATTTCCAGAAGGTGGGGATACTTTTTATACTGAAATAGCCCCAGGCATCCCAACCGGAGAAACAACAAAAATAATAACAATGACACATGAGTTATCATTCTCAATTTTATCCTTGTTGTTTATTTCCTTACTTACTATTTTTTTTAATATTGTATATTGTTTATTTAATTTATTCTCATTATCGTCAATATTTATTTAGCTATTCATTTTATTTATTTGCATCTTGTTTCTAACTGTTCACCTTTTTAAAAAAAAAAAAAAATAGCACCAATTGTTATAAAAAAAAGGAGTACGACTGCCAAGGGGAAGATAAGGTTTACCCATTTGTTTTGTATATATATAATTATTATGAAGCATGCAGTACACCCGTTTCCCCTAAAACTATAAAAGCATAATTATGCATAGAGGGCAGTCATAAGTCCATAACCAAACACTTCAAAGTAGCTTTGTCTGGTATCGATTTACGCGCTTTAAACAAAAAACGACCACTTATTTGACGCTCTGTGTTGAAATTTTCCCGTATCTTTTCCATTTTCGTTGAGAATGTTAGAAGAATTCGAACAGCTAGTCAGTTTAATTGCGGAGTGCGACAGTCTGATTCTTCGTCGATCCCACAATTCCTTATTTTTCCTCTTCCTCTCTGGAAAATCATCTATCATGGCGCCCGTAAGTAACATGTGCTCGCTCCATGAAATTGCTTTTAATGTTGTTGAAAAATGGGTTTAATCCTGTTAGAAATTGTACAGTTTCCATGCGAAGGTTCTAAGTAGTATAATGATTTCACCGGTGGAGGAAAACTGGATGATCGCTTTCAGTTTGGTGTTGATCCGCCATCATCATGATCATCGCTGATGATAATCATCATCATGATCGTGTGATGGACAAAACCAGGGAGCTGTCTAGTGTCTAAATCATTGCCCCATAATGATGATGATGATGATGATGATCTAATGATGGGATGAAAAAAAAATCTATTAGCCTTGGGAATAAAGACTGATCTTATCTTAATGTTCTCTGATTCAGTGATCGGCCGATCGGGTCAAGCGGGTTCGCCCGACAAAGAAGTTAAGCAGGCCTGGAGAAGATTAAAAATTTCTACTGCTTCTTCTTCTTCTTGAACATCCACCATCATCATTTTGATGGTTCTCATGTGTATAAAACTGGGGGTTTCTGCTGGTTAGGGTGTTGGTTTGTAGAACTGGCAGTGGGGGACTTTTCGGGTGGGGTGGTGGTGGTAGAGGATGGGGGAGGGGGGATGGCTGGTCAGATTCGGGACTTGAAGCACTCCATCAAGGCTGAGGAGATAACCTCGGGGGTCGGACTGTTCCAGTCCCTGACAGTCCTCGGGAAGAACGAGTACTTCCTGTAGTTCGTTTTACAGGCAGGGAGGAGATAGTCTCCCTATGTGACTGTCTTGTGGACCGTGCTGGGGTGTTTGGTGTGGGCCTGAATGGGGTGTTGATGCTGACCTCTTCTCGATGGTAGGCCTATTTGAAGAAGGTGGTCAGCCTTGCTACTCGTCTTCTATCTGCTAGGGTGGACCACTGTAGATGTGTCAGCATGGAATCGACACTTGAGGTGTGACGGTTCACAACCCATCGAGCTGCACGGCGTTGGACCTTCTCGATGTTTTCAATGTTTTTGGCAGTGTAGGGGTCCCAGACAGGTGAGGCATATTCTAGAGTGGGACGAACCAGGGCTTTGTAGGCTGTTTCCTTGATGTTGATGGAACCCACTCTCACATTTCGCCTGAGAAAACCTAAGGTTTGCCCTGTTTTTCATATTGGAAATGTGGGCGTCCCAGCTGAGGTCTTGGGAGATGGTGACCCCCAGGTACTTTCAACTTTGTCTCCTCTACTCTTTTGAGATTTTGGCCGTGGAGATGGTACGTGCCAGTCAGTGTGTTTCTCTTCCTGGAGATATGGAGGGCTTGGCACTTGTCAGGGTGGAAAGACATCCTCCATTTAGTTTCCCAATCCGCCATGTGGTCCAGGTCCTCTTGTAGCTTCCTTTGGTCATGGGGGGAAGTTACAGTTTTGTGGCAGGGAGTGTCGTCTGCAAAGAGCCGTGTTGTTGAGGAGAGATGTTCAGGGAGGTCATTAATGTAGAGGAGTAAAAGGGCAGGGCCCAGGACTGATCCCTGGGGGACTCCTGACTCTACTGGAACGGCCGTTTAGGAAGTTCCATCAACAACCCCCGCATGCTGTCGGTTTGCTAGGAAGCTCTTGATCCATTCGGGACCTGGCCAGTGATCCCGTAATGTCGGAGCTTGTGGATTAGAAGGGAGTGGCAGACCTTGTCGAAGGCTTTCGAAAAATCCACATTATAGCCAGTGGGCTAGTGGATTTTAAGATCTACTAGTGGGTACCGACAGCAGCGCTCATTCAGTGGAGCAAAGTTAGCAAACGCAGCAAAATTTGCCAATTTTCCACACGCTCTATTTTCTAAACTACTTGGATAATGAATAAAAAATCATACATTAATAAAGAATGATCTTTCTGCTTTTAAATGGTATGTTTTTTTTTATTTGTGGTTGTGACTGAAAAGGAGAGAATTAAGTTGAAAGTTGCACACTGGAAGCCGTGTCATGCTGCCGTGGTGAAGTCCGCACGGCATTGTCTGCGATCTCGAATTTCGCATCGCTTGGCAAATCGCTTGGCGCGTCACGGTCACTGCATACATTAACCCAGTTTTGAGTTCTTTCGAAAGAGCAGAAGCTAACCTTTCGTTTGGACTAAGTTATAACGTGAAGTATCCAGTATAAATCAGTCAAATTTCGTGTTGAAAATTGCCCAAATTTTCTCGGTAAAATTTTTCATGTAAAATCTAAAATTGAGTTATATGTTTTTGATCGCCAGAAAAGTTGAAGATTCGCAGTTTACATTTCTATGCAAATTAGCTCGATCAGTGACGTGGCCATGACGCGAGACCCGTTTAAAATAAGGCCCCCAATTAGTTGATCCGAGGAAAACCCTCACACGTTTAACGACAATGGCGTCTGCTGTGCTGCGAACAAATTTGCTGTCATCTGCCATTTCGATGTACGAATAATATATCGGTAAGTATTTTTGGCTGTTTCGATCATTACTTGATTAATCTGTGCTTTAGATCTGAATTTGATTAAAGAAAGGATTGTAACTTCGAAGTTTGAATCAATGACATGATCGAACATAGCAAGGTCTTTCAGTGTATCAGCGACACATTTCAAGCTCGAGAATTTATTAGCCTAAATGTGCTTGTGCAGATCATGTAATATCAGCATGATTTAGTCAGAAGAACTGTTGATGTTTTTGGATCTGGATCTCATCATCTGGATCTAGCTGTATACGTCACTGAAACCAACTTGATTATATTGCGCAATGTGCAGTACTTAACAAAAGCATTTTATTCTTTTACCAGTTTATTAGTATCATTATCAGATTGCCCCTCCCAGCTCTTTTGTGTGTGTGTGTTCATGTATGTGTGTGTGTGTGTGTGTGTGTGAAACACACATGTATTTATTTGATCTACTTCAGAGTTACAAAGAACAGTGTTAATTAAATCAATCTGCTGATTAGAAATCATGTTCATACAAGAGATAGGAGAAGATGAAAGGCTTAATTAAATCTTTATTGTTGTCTGAATGGTAATAAAGTGTGTATGTGTATTTGTTAATGTAACTAGTAGCCTAATTGCATTAGAAATGTGGTGTGTGTGTGTGTGTGTGTGTGAGAGAGAGAGAGAGAGAGAGAGAGAGAGACTGAATGATAAGTTACAGGCCTATGCCTGTATTGTATCATGTATGTGTGCATGACAATATTTGTCTACCTCCACTCCTGTACCCCACTCTAAACCCCCATATCCACACAGAATTTCTTAATTTTTTGAGTGCATACTTTCACATTATTGTGATTGAAAAAAAATTGGGGGTGCTTGCAGCAAGTACCTGTGCAGCATGCACCTGTGTGTCATGTTAAGTATGTAATTGTATAAAATACATATATTATGCAAATGCACCTGCTCCCCCTCTCTCTCACCACACACACACACACACAACCTTCTTTTTAGTTAACGGTAGAGTAAAAAAGACAAAAAACTACACTTAAAATGTAAATCTTTTGTATTTTCAGTTGATAATGACTACAACACCATGAGGTCAGAGGGGAGAGGCAGGCGAAAGACCTTGACCAAATGTCCTACAAACAACAAACTTCTTCTCCAGCTTTATTAATCCTTGAGGGAAGATTGAGACAAGACATGGGAAGAGATGGCAGCCCTTACTCCGACTATTATTATTGACATGACCTCTTTTGAGAAGAATATCAAGTCCAAACGACCAAAGTGTATGCAGTTGTGAGGAAAGCTTTGAGTATCGCTGAATAGGAACGCTTATCATTTTTTGCTTTTAAGCTTGCAGTCTATGCACTTGAAAAGAAGACTATGGGCAGCTTCCTCCTTGAGTGTTTGCCACCTACACGACCAAGTTCTGCTGATGTGCAAGTCCCCCCCCCCCCCTTCCCCCCTGATCATGATTGCTTGATAGAGACAGTGTTTTGGTAGAAAACAGGTTTTGTTTATTATTAACATTTTTTATGTGGATTTCTATGACAGTAAGACTAGTAGAACAGTGTTACACAGCCATTTTTTAAATTATTTTAAAGTACAGTAGTGGAAACAAATATATATCTTGTGGTGTAAAATGAGGTAAATGAAAAAATTTTTTTTAAATGATTGTGTGCAGACTTGTCATTTGCTATTTTTTATCGTGGACAGTGATGAAAAATCCCTGATGTAAGCCAATGTACATTTTGGAACATATTAAATATTTGTATGTATTGTTGTGAACATAGAGAATAAGTACACAAAATTTCATGAAAATCCCTTCTAAGTAGTTTCGAGACACTGGTGTTTAAATGACGTTACCCCTAAACCAACCCATTTTTCCGCCATGAAAATTAGCGATTCTAGCAAGTTTGGTGCTTTATTTCTCAGGAACCAATGAACTGAACAACTCAGAAAAAAAAATTGACACAATAAAATATGATATATACTCTACAGAAAATAAGTTTGAAGCATATCTCTTGGTTTATGTTAGTACAGGGGCATGTTCTACACGTGGCACTAAAAAGTCTGATCTTATGTGTAAAGGGCGCTGCGGCCGGCGCCAGTTTTGACATCGCGTTTTGGTTGGCATGGCATTGCTACCTTGTGCTGTTGGTTGTGAAATTTGAGCAGTACCCTCTGTGATGTGTCCATAAAGTGGATGAGATTCTTCTGTGTGGCCCCAGTCTTATCAGCGGCCTTATAGCATGTTCAAGTTTGGGTCATGGCTGCTAGGGGCGGAAAAATCCCACAGTAATTCTTAGGATTGATTTGGGTCCCTCCCAGTCAGATTCCAATGAATTTCAGGTCATGCTTAACCCTTTGACTCCCGCATCCTATCCACCAACTTCAAAAACTTAACCCTATGACTCCCTCACCCTATCCAGATTCCTGCTGGAAGCTGGTGGATAGGGTGAGGGAGTCAAAGGGTTCAGTTTTTGCTTTGCTAGCGTGGTTGACAATGCAGGATGCTGGTGGACAGGGAACGGGAGTCAAAGTGACATTCCACATGAACTTTGGTATTTGACGCAGGTGTTGCAGGAAAGAAGTTACAGTTCTTGCTAAAGTGGTATTTCACACATAATGTGATATTTCACTTACGCTTTGATATTTCTTTTAAAAAGCTTTGATAGTCATACATGCTATGACATTTCATAGCTTTGTATTTCTTTTAAAGCTTGATAGTCATACATGCTATGAATTTACATAGACTTTGATATTTCTTTTAAAAAGCTTGATAGTCATACATACATGCTATGATATTTCACATAGGCTTTGATATTTCTTTTAAAAGCTTTGATAGTCATACATGCTATGACATTTCACATAGACTTGATATTTCTTTAAAGCTTGATAGTCATACATGCTAGACATTTCACATAGGCGATATTTCTTTTAAAAAGCTTTGATAGTCATACATGCTATGACATTTCACATAGGCTTTGATATTTCTTTTAAAAAGCTTTGATAGTCATACATGCTATGACATTTCACATAGGCTTTGTATTTCTTTTAAAAAGCTTTGATAGTCATACATGCTATGACATTTCACATAAGCTTTGATATTTCTTTTAAAAAGCTTTGATAGTCATACATGCTATGACATTTCACATAGGCTTTGATATTTCTTTTAGAAAGCTTTGATAGTCATACATGCTATGATATTTCACAAAAATGTTGATTGTTCATACATGTTATGATATCCTCAGACCAAAACTGCATGTGTCTGTATCATGGGTCTGATTGATGCCAGGATATATTGTGATAATCAGCATGGAGAACTGCCCTGTCATGCAGTCTCTATCCTAGATGGCACACCATGACTGCCTTGTTAATGTTATCATGATACCTCATCTTCATTATTACTGTTGCATTGTGAAAATCGCCTTTGCTGTTGTGGCCATTACAGTGGCACCTTACACATTGTCGGGGGAGGGGGGGGGGGGGTGAACAGAAAGGAAATCTGTGTGTGATGATCACCCTCCCCCCCCTTCACAAAGAAAAAAAAAAGGTATTTGTGGTCAGTTGTCTGTCTACAGCCCAGACCATATAACTAATTGGTGTGTTTCCAGACTTGTTGGTGTGTTTTCAGGTGAAAACGACAAAGCGACCTGGCAAGCAGCAGCAGGGCAAGGGAAAGAAGAAGAAGAGTTCCCTTCGCTTCCAGATTGACTGCACGCACCCTGTTGAGGATGGCATCATGGATGTCGGAAACTTTGTGAGTCTTGCTAGTTGCTTGCTTGAGCAGAGTACAAAACAGTGACACATCTTAACTCGTTCATTCCCAAAATTATTTGTGCCCCAGCCAAAAACCTGGGCATGCACAACAACAACATCGTAATACAGAAAAACATTCAGAGCTCAAATGTGCCTGAGAGCACATGCTTTCTTGAAGAAAATGGCTGAAGACCTCGGGCTGTTTTACTGTTAATCAAACCAGCATCAGCAGAGCAACTCCTGACTGTGTTTAGATGTGCATTTAGAGCTAAACATTTATACCAGGTTTCAGACATTGCCAGCTATTCTTTAAAAACTTGCGTAACAGTAGATGGGGTTGGGGAGGTTCATATAACTTGTGAATTTATAAGGTTTTAGAAAAGGTTAAGTTCAAAACAGAAAAGTTGTGTTTAACCAGGTACGACGTCTCCTCCCCACACCCACCCACCCCTTTAAAAAAATGAGGGAGAATGAGAGTGAGGGTGTTAACAAAAAAAATTACAAACAAAAGTTTTTGGATTCAGTGGTTTTTGGTGATGTTAGTATCTTTTACTTGGCTAGCTTTCTTTTTTTAGATTTTGTAAACCTTCATAACCTACAGTTGTCTAAAGAGAATCTTTTCTTTGAAAAAGTAGTCTTTTTCAGTTTGTTTTTTTAACTATGCATAATTATTTGAGAGATTGAATTGTTGATACTGGAAAAAGAACTTTTTAGATTGAAGTATCATGGTCATGACTTGCTGAAACCTTGAGTTAATCATTTGTATTATCGGGTGTCAGAAGATTGTGGGACACTTTTGTCCTCGACTTAGATAAAAAAAGAAAAAAAAACATCTCTAGGATGCTCCTGTATGGAGAGCTGAAGAAAGGACACCACAACCAGGGAAACGTCTATCTTTATAGGGATGACAGGACACTCTGAAGGCCATCCTCATCAGCTGTGGCATCAACACCACCAACTAGGAAGAGACTGCCTGCAGCAGAATAAGCTAGCCATAGTATTGCGCACAGAACACAAATTTCTTTCAACGGCACAGAACAGCTGCTACTTAAAAGTGACCAACAGAAGCAGTGTACCAAGATTATTCCAGTGGTAGGCCGATAAAATACCACTATAAAATATAGATTAGGTAAAACATAGTCTAGGTAGGGCCTCAGGACCTGGCCAGCTCATGGGTTTATGTGCAGGCTTAAAACTCTTTCACCCTGAACATAGGCTTGAGTGTAGGTCACGCACACATTGCTTCAGCCCGAGCATGAGGCTGAGCGTAGCTGACCTTTCGGAATTTTTGTAGGAAAGGGTCAAGGTTGGATGCGAACTAAACATGCTGGTTCCCTTGTATAACATGTCAAGAGTACGTGTGTACCCTTCCTGAGTACTGGCGACCTTTGTTCGTTGGTTGAGGCGAGGTCAAAGCGAGTGACTCGGTGCCCGAGTTCACCGCGTGGTCGCGTGTGGGGTCAACATGGTGTCAAGTCAAACACCGGCTAGCCGTGCACGGCGAATAAATGCAGGACTCCCAAACTTGGTATACACACTAACCAATCATAAATACACAAAATAAAAGTATTTTGGAGTGTATCAAACAAAAATTGTGATTTTTTTGTTTGTTCTTTGAGTATTATGATACCCCTTTGAGCGATTTTTGAAAAAAATTGAATAATTTCATTATTTCACAAACACACACTTTAAAACTTGCACACAAGTTAGTTTATTCTAATGACAACATCTCCACAAAATTTCATTCCTCTATCTTTACAAGTTATTTTGTTATAAATTTACTAGTAACATGTACAATTTGGCCAGGGGGGAGAGGTTGTGAGAATGACCACTCGGCCAGGGTGGAGTGAGTTAAGGCTTGTGCCATAATCACCATACACGTGGCACCTGTGACGTTAGTGTATAGGGAATTCATTCCGAGCGCGGAGATGTCATCTTGAGAAATTGGAACAGAAGCAGAATCCAAGGCAGCAGAACCCCTTCCCATGCAGCATTTGTGGAAAAACTGTGCTTTTAGGACTGGTCGTGTATCCCACGTTAAGACCCGCACAGGACAGTAAGGACCAGATGTCCTGTCATTGGATTGGTCGTGTATCCCACATGACGGCCCACACAGGGCAATAAGGACCAGATGTCCTGTCATTGAATTGGTCATGTATCCCACATGATGGCCCACACAGGGCAATAAGGACCTGATGTTCTGTCATTGGATTGGTCGTGTGTCCCACATGACGGCCCACACAGGGCAATAAGGACCAGATGTCCTGTCATTGGATTGGTCGTGTATCCCACATGACGGCCCACACAGGGCAATAAGGACCAGATGTCCTGTCATTGGATTGGTCGTGTGTCCCACATGATGGCCCACACAGGGCAATAAGGACCAGCTGTCCTGTCATTGGATTGGTCGTGTGTCCCACATGTTGGCCCACACAGGGCAATAAGGACCAGCTGTCCTGTCATTGGATTGGTCGTGTGTCCCACATGATGGCCCGCACAGGGCAATAAGGACCAGATGTCCTGTCATTGGATTGGTCCGTGTGTCCCACATGATGGCCCACACAGGGCAATAAGGACCAGATGTCCTGTCATTGGATTCGTTGTGTATCCCACATGATGACCCACACAGGGCAATAAGGACCAGATGTCCTGTCATTGGATTGGTCATGTATCCCACATGATGGCCAGCACAGGGCAATAAGCACCAGATGTTCTGTCATTGGATTGGTCATGTATCCCACGTGATGACCCACACAGGGCAATAAGGACCAGATGTTCTGTCATTGGATTGGTCATGTATCCCACATGATGACCCACACAGGGCAGTAAGGACCAGATGTCCTGTCATTGGATTGGTCATGTATCCCACATGATGACCCACACAGGGCAATATGGACCAGATGTCCTGTCATTGGATTGGTCGTGTATCCCACATGATGACCCACACAGGGCAGTAAGGACCAGATGTCCTGTCATTGGATTGGTCATGTATCCCACATGATGACCCACACAGGGCAATAAGGACCAGATGTCCTGTCATTGGATTGGTCGTGTATCCCACATGATGACCCACACAGGGCAGTAAGGACCAGATGTCCTGTCATTGGATTGGTCGTGTATCCCACATGATGACCCGCACAGGGCAGTAAGGACCAGATGTCCTGTCATTGGATTGGTCGTGTATCCCACATGATGACCCACACAGGGCAATAAGGACCAGATGTCCTGTCATTGGATTGGTCATGTATCCCACGTGATGACCCGCACAGGGCAATAAGGACCAGATGTCCTGTCATTGGATTGGTCATGTATCCCACATGATGACCCGCACAGGGCAATAAGGACCAGATGTCCTGTCATTGGATTGGTCATGTATCCCACATGATGACCCACACAGGGCAATAAGGACCAGATGTCCTGTCATTGGATTGGTCATGTATCCCACATGATGACCCACACAGGGCAATAAGGACCAGATGTTCTGTCATTGGATTGGTCGTGTATCTCACATGATGACCCGCACAGGGCAATAAGGACCAGATGTTCTGTCGCGTGTCGGATCAATGAGAGAATCCACACCCATATCCACCAACTGCAAAAACTGAACCCTTTGACTCCTTCACCCGTCCAGCTTCCTGCATGACATTACAGTTAATGTAATAAGTAAACATGTATGTTGATGAAGATGGTGCTGACAGGAAAAATACCAGCAGGAACAGTGTAAGTTCAGAGTGAAATCAGCAACTTTGGCATCAATGTCACCCTTAAACAGAAATTTTGTGATGATGATAACAATGATGTACCTGTAGGGGCGAATCAAGGTGAAAGGGAAAACTATCATGATGATGATGTTGATGTATTGACAGGAAACATACCTGAAGAAGCGAATCAAGGTGGAAGGGAAAACTAACATTGTGATGATGATGATATGATGATGATGGTGATGATGTTGGTGTATTGACAGGAAACATAACTGAAGAAGCGAATCAAGGTGGAAGGGAAAACTAACATTGTGATGATGATGATATGATGATGGTGATGATATGATGATGGTGATGATGATGTTGGTGTATTGACAGGAAACATACCTGAAGAAGCGAATCAAGGTGGAAGGGAAAACTAACATTGTGATGATGATGATATGATGATGGTGATGATGATGTTGGTGTATTGACAGGAAACATAACTGAAGAAGCGAATCAAGGTGGAAGGGGAAACTGACATTGTGATGATGATGATATGATGATGGTGATGGTGATGTTGGTGTATTGACAGGAAACATACCTGAAGAAGCGAATCAAGGTGGAAGGGGAAACTGACATTGTGATGATGATGGTAGTGGTGATGGTGATGGTGATGATGATGTTGCATTGGCAGGAAACATACCTGAAGGAGCGAATCAAGGTGGAAGGGAAAACTAACATTGTGATGATGATGATGATGATGGTGGTGATGATGATATGATGATGGTGATGTTGATGTATTGACAGGAAACATACCTGAAGGAGCAAATCAAGGTTGAAGGGAAAACTAACATTGTGATGATGATGATGATGATGATGATGATGATGGTGATGGTGATGATGATGATGGTGATGGTGATGTTGGTGTATTGACAGGAAACATACCTGAAGAAGCAAATCAAGTTGGAAGGGAAAACTAACATGGTGATGATGATGATGATGATGGTGATGATGATGATATGATGATGGTGATGGTGTATTGACAGGAAACATACCTGAAGAAGCAAATCAAGTTGGAAGGGAAAACTAACATTGTGATGATGATGATGATGATGATGATGATGATGATGATGATGATGATGGTGATGATGATGATATGATGATGGTGATGGTGATGTTGATGTATTGACAGGAAACATACCTGAAGAAGCAAATCAAGTTGGAAGGGAAAACTAACATTGTGATGATGATGATGATGATGGTGATGATGATGATTATGACGATGTTGATGTGTTTACAGGAAACGTACCTGAAGGAGCGAATCAAGGTGGAAGGGAAAACCAACAACCTTGGCACAGTCGTCCACCTGGAGCGTAACAAGAACAAGATCACTGTCACGTCGGAAGTGCCCTTTTCCAAGAGGTAATTGTTGTTGTTTTTTCTCCCCATAAAAATCATTGAGAACAAACCTAAGACAAGGACATCAGCAAACATCTCACTTTATCATAATTTTCGTCTAACTTTTGCATCTTTATCTCTTTTTTTTTTGCAAAAAAATAATGCAGTGAGCATTCTTTGACATGGACTGTTTGCTCTGTATAAATGGAATAATAAGTACTATTGTTGTTTATTATTGTTTATTACTATTATCTATTCATAGACAAACATCCTTGGCACAAATCTGTCCAAAATGCAATGAGCATTCTTTGACATGGACTGTTTGATCGATGTAAATGGAATAATTATCATTGTTTATTATTATTATTATTATTATTGTTGTTATTACTGTTGTTATCAGGCAATCCAAATGTCTGCGAATTCGCGGATATCCACGAAAGGGAAATATTTGCATGTTTTGTTCATTGTTAACAATGCTTGCGCCCTTTTTTCTTTTATTAAAATACTTGATTTATCTTTCACCAGAGGGGGTTAAATTTCCATTTACTAGACTAAAATGCTTCAGCTTCTGGGGCAATGCCCCCAGACCCCCACCAGGGGCTCTGCCCCTGGACCCCCAACATTTTTTTTCCTTGAAACTCAGTGTTGCTTGAATGGATTGCCTGGTTATTATCATCTGTCTGACAAATATTCATAGACAGATACCCCAGGCACAAAATCCTTTTGAGAGGTCATTCATTTATATTTGTTTGTTTAGGTGTCTGGTTATCCCCCATGGGGGGGGGGGGGGGGGGGTTCAACACAAATAGTATTCCCACCTTCTGGAAATGATGTGCTTGAAATTTCCTTTTTTCGGTCACTCTATATCTCTATAGGTGCTTTGGGGTGACTTTCCTAGTTCAAATCACTGCAACTGATTTTCTTGCCTTTGCACACCTGAACAATCCTAGATATTAAGCTTTAAATGTCAAATCAAATACCAGACATGAATTCATGGAGATTGAAGAAATCGTTTGGCTTTTCCAAAGGCAGTAGCTCATACTTTATAGGGCATAGTTTTATCTGTGACAGGTGTTACACAAACGCTAAAAACTCAGTTTCCAAAGTATCCACTAACTGACTGGCTGAATGACTGACTGGCTGATTAACTGGCTGGTTAACTGGCTGACTGACTGGTTGGTTAACTGGCAGGCAGACTGACTGGTTGGTTAAGTGGCTGGCTGGTTGACTGACTGCCTGGTTGACTGACTGCCTGGTTAACTGGCTTGCTGACTGACTGGTTAACTCAATCGAGTCTTAGTCTTCAGGGTCATTCTGCCCCCTCAATTCGGAGGATTTTTAGCACATTTTAAAAAAATATAGAAAAACAACCAAATAAAGTAGACAAAGTAAAGTGATACAGAATGACCAGGATTAGATCTTTACAAATAATCTTACTTTATTTATGGTATTCCGTGTACTTGTAAATGATGAGGTATCCAAATAGGTATCCAAAGGGGGGTAATTTTTTTGTTTTGATGGATATGAACACACACTGTGAAACAGTTTTAGATGAAGTCCAGAACATGATTTCCATGCCATGGATGTTTCAAATCACAAGATTACTGGTAGTTGTCACTTTTTGCGTACAGTTGCTCCAGAGCACAAAATATTTACAGAATTGTGAGGTTCAACTTGCTTTCCTTAACGCCATTTGCGAAATTTGCATGTCGCGGGTAGCGCTGAAAAAGGCTACAGTTGTCTTTGTTTCACATTGCCACAAACGGTCTAAGGTAAATAAATGCTGTAAACATACCCTAGTTTAGGTTCCCAGTGAGTTTTCCCTATAACTGACGCTTCTGACGTAAAAAAAAATACAAATGTCCGCCGTCGATAAATCAACGTCGCATTTTCCAAGCAGTAAACAGAAGTGACGGAGATTTTCTTCCGGCACGAAGCGATTGAGTTAACTGGCTTGCTGACTGGCTGGTTAACTGGCTGGTCCTGTTGGTGGGGCCCTGGACTCAGGATCGGATGTCTTGAATTCAGTCCCAGCCAGCAAGATAAATGCTGACCTGTTTACTGCCCACCTGAATGTGAGAGGGGTTTTTTTTTGTGTACAGATTTGCCCATCCCTCTCCCTCCTTCCCTCCTTCCGGCTGTACCTACATGTACATGTCATCTTGCTGAACTCAGTTTTGTCCAAGTGTGACTTAGAGTGTTAATGGGGGTTGCTACATCTGGGATATGCAGTTTTCTCAAGCATTGGGGTCTTGGCCTTGAGACACTAGTCTTAGCCAGAGATCACAGAGACATAGCATATTACTCATGGTTTTCTGTGTGTGTGTGTGTGTGTGTGTTTTGTGTGTGTGTGTGTGTGTGTAGGTACCTGAAGTACCTGACCAAGAAGTACCTGAAGAAGAACAACCTTCGGGACTGGTTGCGTGTCGTGGCCAGCAGCAAAGAGGCCTTTGAGCTGCGCTACTTCCAAATTAACCAGGACGAAGAGGAGGAGGAGGGAGAGGATTAAATACCAACTGTTGTTGTGGGTGTTTTACTCTGTCTGCATGCTGTACTTCTAGTGGTTGAATAAAACCATTGGGACTTTTGGTGATGAAGTGGACTGTGTTGTGTGGATGTGAACTCTTGTGTGTGTGTGTGTGTGTGTGTGTGTGTGTGTGTGTGTGTGTGTTGTGTGTGTGAGAGAAATATAAAAATCAAAAAAAGTGTGACTGCCCGTGTTCATGCAAATAGGAACCAGAAAAAACTTGAAAGAAGAATCAGAACACGTATTTAATACAACAAGACAAGACAGGCGCAAATTTTTGGCCAACTGGCCTTTGTCAAGCGTAAGATCACAAACACAAACACCAGATACAAAAATTAGGAGAAAAAGACTGAAACTTCCCTGCTGCTTGGTCCAGTGTGAGAAAAGGACCAAGCAGCAGGGAAGTTTCAGTCTTTTTCTCTGAATTTGTGTATCTGGTGTTTGTTTAAGTCTTTTTCTCCGAATTTTTGTATCTGGTGTTTGTTTGTGATCTTACGCTTGACAAAGGCCAGTTGGCCAAAAATTTATGCCTGTCTTGACTTGTATTAAAATATGCATTCTGATTCTTTTTTCATGTTTTTTTTCTGGTTCCTGTGAGAAATGTTTTTGATTATCACCACAAAAAAGCATGTTCAAGCCATATTAACAATCTCTTTGTTATGTGTATAAGATATTCCAATCGTATCAATAACATTCAACAATCTTCTTTTTTATGTGAAAACAGACATGCTTTTTTTTGTGTGTGTGTGTCTTTTTTTCTCAATGGGAAAGAATGGAGCTAGTACAATTTTTGAAAATATCAGTAATAATGTTTTTTGTTATTCTGAAATGTTTTAACCTATCCTGGGTGCTCTATCCACCATTGGCATGCACTGCATTCTCGCAGTGAGATATGCCTGCAAGTTGTAGCAGGCATAGACACAAACAAAAAAATTCCTATACGGTGTGATGGATGTAAGCTTGCCTAGTAGTTTATAGGGTGTGCTAGGGGAGTTGCTGATGTTGACTTTGGTGTTGTCATCATCATCATCATCAAGTGCCGTGCCACATGGCGTTGGCGATCATGGCCCTCCATATGCATCTATCCCTTGTTGCCACAAGCACATCTTCCACCCTCTCTTCTTTAGCCACTCTGCAAGTTCGTCCAATGTTTTTTCCCTGGGTCCACCTGGTGCTCTCTTTCCCTCCAGCTTTCCCGTTGTGACCAGGTGCTCCAATTCCCCTTTCCCCATAAAATGGCCTATAAATGTTGCCTGTCTTTTCCTAATCTTCCTTATGAATGATCTTGTATCTGCCTCCATCGAGACTGTCTGGTTTGTCTCCTTTGCTGTCCATGGAACTCTCAACATTCTTCTTAGAAACCACATCTTGGCTGCCTCAATCTTGTTCTGGCTTTGCTTGTTGACTGTCCATGCCTTCCAACTGTACGATAACTATATTAACTTTGCGACAATGTTCTGCAGCCAAAGATGCGTGGCCGTACATTAGGTGACAATATAATAATCATGTGTCCAAACAAGAGACAATAATTATGTTAGGTGACAATTTAATATTGTATAGTGTCCAAACAAGAGACAATAATTATGTTAGGTGACAATTTAATAATTGTATAGTGTCCAAACAAGAGAATAATTATGTTAGGTGACAATTTAATAATTGTATAGTGTCCAAACAAGAGACAATAATTATGTTAGGTGACAATTTAATAATTGTATAGTGTCCAAACAAGAGACAATAATTATGTTAGGTGACAATTTAATAATTGTATAGTGTCCAAACAAGATGACAAAATATATTTATGTTAGGTGACCAAATTTTTAAATGATAGTGGCAAACAAAGTCAATAATTATAGATTGAGGTCACAATTTAATATTGATCATTTGTCAAAACAAAGACATTGTATTGTTTAGGTTGAAGATTTAATCTTTTTAGTGTCTAAACCCAGATATGAACAGTTTATGGAGGTGACAATGTAGATAATTAGATAGATGTCCAAAAAGAGACATTATAGATTATTTATGGGACAGATTTAATTACAACGGAAGTGGAAAAAGACACCAGTAGACAAGGTGATAATTTAATCAGTTTGGTAGGCCTACCAGGATTCCTTCCCTTTAAATGAAGTGGAGCATAAACAAAGTCATAATTGGTATAGAATTGAGGTCACCCACACAGGATGACCATTGCTGAAAAACAAATGGCATTGTGTCATTTGTATTCTGTGCAAGAAACGTTGAATTGATTTTAAGTCCTTTTGTGATGTTTCTATAACCTAGATATGAGACAGTCTTGATGGAGGCAGACCCAAGTAGATCACTCATAAGGAAGATTACAAAAAGACGGGCAACATTTATAGGCCATTTTATGAGGAAGGGGGATTTGGAGCACCTGGTCACAACAGGAAAGCTGGAGGGAAAGAGAGCACCAGGTAGACCCAGGGAGAAAATGCTGGACAGACTTGCAGAGTGGCTGGGGACGAGGAGGGTGGGGGAGATGCTAGGGGCAATGAGAGATAGAGTCAGATGGAAGTCCATGATTGCCAACGCCATGCGGCAGGGCACCTGATGATGATGAGATACCTGTTTATGACAGACTATAGTGGGGTTGTGGGTCTGTGGTGTCCATTTGTGACATGTCTTTTTTTGTTGCTGCTCATATAGGCCTACATCAGTAGCCTTCCAGGCAAAAAAATGAAAGTATATATATATATATTTTTAAAACAAATTTTGTTAGGATCGTTGCACTCAGGGAGGTTACCTTTGTGCTCACCTTTTTTTCCCCCCACCCATTTTCTACGCCACCTTAACGCCACAGAAACTGGAACAGTTTTTACAGTGGAATGATGATGATATCGATGGGGATGATAATCATGATGCTATTGAATTCCATTCAGAATTGAGACTGCGTGACAGGGCTGTACTCTACGTTTACTATCATAATATATCCTGGCATCAACCAGGCTGATCAGAAGATTTGAGCAACACCCTCAATGACGCATCCGTGAAGTGGGTAGGAGCCAGTTAGAGCAAAAAAATCCCACAATAATTTTTGAAGGTGTTGATGGGGATTCGAACCCACAACCTTCCAGTGAGTAGTCTTGCGCCAACCACTTCACCACGGCGACTGGTTGAAAGACGATGTATGCTAGTAACCCACATACTTGGAAAGAAGAGATAATAAGTTTTTCATACATATATGGCATTACATATACCAGTAGGCCCCTAATGCAATGAGTGGTCCCATACAAATTTTTGATAAAGGCTCAAAGTTTTGCATCACAGTAGCTCTGACTGTACTTTTTGAGTGTGTCTCCAAAGAGTCAACTTTTGGTCAGTTAGAACAAAGAAATTCGTTTGTGTGCTTTCCCATGTTGCCATGCAGTTGACATTTCCTCTGTCAGAAAAGTGTTGGTCAAGTGAAGAGTGGCATCATTGTGTTATTTGATCCCGGCATCATTGTGTTGTTCGATGAAGTGTTGGAAATACTTAAAATGGGGTTGGGGGCGTTTGTTTTTATTCTGGGAGGCGGCTTCATAGGCTTATATCATAACAAACAGCTCATGTCTATCTCCATAACACTGATGTAAACATAGACATAGTCTATCGAAGCCATAATATAGAACCTCATGACATTTCCAGACTTGTCAGTCATGCCATGATCATTTTGAATCTTTCTCTATCATGTGACATTTATAACGTCGGTACTACTTACATAATTTATTCCTAGCGTGGAAGTGTTATCCTGTCAAAACTGATAGTAAATTTAGCTAAATAGCATAGAAATCTTTCTCTGATAGTAAATTTAGCAAAATAGCATACTTTTTTTGTCTCTCAAAAGTGCTATTTATCTAATATAAAACGAAAAACAACAGATACAAAACGGAATGAAAAACGTCCAGCACACTGTAATTTCATATAAATCAAACAACAAGTGATACAGACAGACTGTGGAAAAATGTAACCATTCAGTTCATTCAAACTAGAAAAAAAAATCACAAACAACACAACTGAGAGAAAATACATCCAACACGTTCTTTATTCAACACAGTAGCCAGAAACTGGGGAGAGCTGGACAGAAGGTCTTCAGATGACGATTCTCTTCAAGCAATGACCATTTTGGCTGTAAACTCCTTACACTCAGAGGGTCAAAGCCGTATGCAGGTCATGACTCCTGGATGCCTTTGTGCTGTCGTCATAATCCAACATAATACAACATCATCATCATCATCAAGTGCCTTGCCACATGGCGTTGGCAATCATGGCCTTCCATCTGTTTCTATCCCTTGTTGCCACAAGCACTTCTTCCACCCTCTCTCTGTCTTCAGCCACTCTGCAAGTCCGTCCAATATTTTCTCCCTGGGTCTACCTGGTGCTCTCTTTCCGTCCAGCTTTCCTTTTGAGACTAGTTGCTCCAATTCCCCTTTAGCCATAAAATGGCCTATATATGTTGCCTGTCTTTTCCTAGTCTTCCTTATGAATGATCTTCTTGTGTCTGCCTCCATCAAGACTATCTCGTTTGTTTTCTTTGCTGTCCATGGAACTCAACATTTTCTTAAAAACCACATCTCGGCTGCCTCAATCTTGTTTTGGCTTTGCTTGTTGACTGTCCATGCCTAACAACCATATAACATTATTAGTTCTATACAACATTCAAGAACTCTCTTCCTGATGTTAATTGACAGGCATTTGTGGTAAGAATGCTTTTCATCTTTTTGGCTGTTTTGCTGTTTTGGCTTGGCCAATTCTGCTGGCTATTTCTGATGTGCATCTGCTGTCTGGTGAAATGATCGTTCCCAGATATTTAAACTTATCAACCTGTCTCAAGGTTGTGCCGTTTGCTAATATTTTGCATGAAGGGATTTCATGTTTTTTACTGATCCCATGACTTCAGTCTTCCTGCTGTTTAGTTCCAACCCCTTATCTTTGCTTTCTAGTTCTAGTATATTCACAAGGTTTTGTAGGTCCCTTTCTTTTCTGCAATTAGCACGGTGTCATCTGCGTATTGAATGTTGTTTATCATTTTTCCTCCAACCTTTAATCCAGGGCATTCTTCTAAGTTTCTCATATTTTCGCTGTAAAGTGAAAAAAGATCTGGTGACAGAACACAACCTTGTCTGACTCCTCTTTTGATGTTTTGGAAAGAGCTTATATACACACACAAAATACACAAAACAGTCCATATGAAATTGAATGTACATGGGGAAACACCCCCTCCCCCACAAACAGCCAACGGTTGTTCCATAGGTTGTAAGGGAGTGAGGTGGTAGGGACATGAACTGTTCCTGGGGACAAACATCAAGAGGGCGGTGCCCACCTCCTCTCCCTCGCTGTTTCACCTTCTCCAGCTATGAAGAGGTTACGATAGGCTACCTGTTAACAGCTATGAAGAGGTTACGATAGGCTACCTGTTAACAGCTATAAGAGGTTATGATAGGCTACCTGTTAACAGCTATGAAGAGGTTAGATAGGCTACCTGTTAACAGCTATGAAGAGGTTACGATAGGCTACCTGTTAACAGCTATGAAGAGGTTATGATAGGCTACCTGTTGACAGCTATGAAGAGGGTACGATAGGCTACCTGTTAACAGCTATGACGAGGGTACGATAGGCTACCTGTTAACGGCTATGACGAGGGTACGATAGGCTACCTGTTAACAGCTATGAAGAGGGTACGATAGGCTACCTGTTAATAGCTATGAAGAGGTTACGATAGGCTACCTGTTAACAGCTATGACGAGGGTACGATAGGCTACCTGTTAACGGCTATGACGAGGGTACGATAGGCTACCTGTTAACAGCTATGAAGAGGGTACGATAGGCTACCTGTTAACAGCTATGACGAGGGTACGATAGGCTACCTGTTAACAGCTATGAAGAGGGTATGATAGGCTACCTGTTAACAGCTATGAAGAGGTACGATAGGCTATCTGTTAACAGCTATGACGAGGGTACGATAGGCTACCTGTTAACAGCTATGAAGAGGTACGATAGGCTACCTGTTAACAGCTATGAAGACGGGTACGATAGGCTACCTGTTAATAGCTTTGAAGAGGTACGATAGGCTACCTGTTAACAGCTATGAAGAGGTACGATAGGCTACCTGTTAACAGCTATGAGAGGGTACGATAGGCTACCTGTTAACAGCTATGAACGAGGGTACGATAGGCACCTGTTAACAGCTATGAAGAGGGTACGATAGGCTACCTGTTAACAGCTATGACGAGGGTACGATAGGCTACCTGTTAACAGCTATGAAGAGGTACGATAGGCCACCTGTTAACAGCTATGAAGAGGGTACGATAGGCCACCTGTTAACAGCTATGAAGAGGGTACGATAGGCTACCTGTTAACAGCTATGACGAGGTACGATAGGCCACCTGTTAACAGCTATGAAGAGGGTACGATAGGACACCTGTTAACAGCTATGACGAGGGTACGATAGGCTACCTGTTAACAGCTATGACGAGGGTACGATAGGCTACCTGTTAACAGCTATGAAGAGGTACGATAGGCCACCTGTTAACAGCTATGAAGAGGGTACGATAGGCCACCTGTTAACAGCTATGAAGAGGGTACGATAGGCTACCTGTTAACAGCTATGACGAGGTACGATAGGCCACCTGTTAACAGCTATGAAGAGGGTACGATAGGCACCTGTTAACAGCTATGACGAGGGTACGATAGGCTACCTGTTAACAGCTATGAAGAGGGTATGATAGGCTACTGTTAACAGCTATGAAGAGGTACGATAGGCTATCTGTTAACAGCTATGACGAGGGTACGATAGGCTACATGTTAACAGCTATGAAGAGGTACGATAGGCTACCTGTTAACAGCTATGAAGAGGTACGATAGGCTACCTGTTAACAGCTATGAAGAGGGTACGATAGGCTACCTGTTAACATGCTATGAAGAGGGTACGATAGGCTACCTGTTAACAGCTATGACAGGGTACGATAGGCTACCTGTTAACAGCTATGAAGAGGGTACGATAGGCTACCTGTTAACAGCTATGAAGAGGGTACGATAGGCACCTGTTAACAGCTATGACAGAGGTACGATAGGCTACCTGTTAACAGCTATGAAGAGGTACGATAGGCACCTGTTAACAGCTATGAAGAGGGTACGATAGGCTACCTGTTAACAGCTATGAAGAGGGTACGATAGGCTACCTGTTAACAGCTATGAAGAGGGTAGATAGCTACCTGTTAAATATGGAGGTACGATAGGCACTGTTAACAGCTATGAAGAGGTACGATAGGCTACCTGTTAACAGCTATGAAGAGGTACGATAGGCTACCTGTTAACAGCTATGAAGAGGGTACGATAGGCTACCTGTTAACAGCTATGACGAGGTACGATAAGGCTACACTGTTAACAGCTATGAAGAGGGTACGATAGGCTACCTGTTAACAGCTATGAAGAGGGTACGATAGGCCTACCTTGTTAACAGCTATGAGGGGTACGATAGGCTACTGTTAACAGCTATGAAGGTAGTACGATAGGCACACCTGTTAACAGCTATGAGAGGGTACGATAGGCACCTGTTAACAGCTATGAGAGGTACGATAGGCTACCTGTTAACAGCTATGAGAGGGTACGATAGGCACCTGTTAACAGCTATGAGAGGGTACGATAGGCCACCTGTTAACAGCTATGAAGAGGTACGATAGGCTACCTGTTAACAGCTATGAAGAGGGTACGATAGGCACCTGTTAACAGCTATGAAGAGGGTACGATAGGCACCTGTTAACAGCTATGAAGAGGTACGATAGGCCACCTGTTAACAGCTATGAAGAGGGTACGATAGGCACCTGTTAACAGCTATGAGAGGGTACGATAGGCTACCTGTTAACAGCTATGAGAGGTACGATAGGCCACCTGTTAACAGCTATGAAGAGGGTACGATAGGACACCTGTTAACAGCTATGACGAGGTACGATAGGCTACCTGTTAACAGCTATGAGAGGGTACGATAGGCCACCTGTTAACAGCTATGAGAGGGTACGATAGGCACCTGTTAACAGCTTTGACGAGGTACGATAGGCTACCTGTTAACAGCTATGAAGAGGGTACGATAGGACACCTGTTAACAGCTATGACGAGGGTACGATAGGCACCTGTTAACAGCTATGAGAGGTACGATAGGCACCTGTTAACAGCTATGAAGAGGTACGATAGGCACCTGTTAACAGCTATGAAGAGGGTACGATAGGCTACCTGTTAAACAGCTTTGAAGAGGGTACGATAGGCTACCTGTTAACAGCTATGAAGAGGTACGATAGGCTACCTGTTACAGCTATGAAGAGGGTACGATAGGCCTACCTGTTAACAGCTATGAAGAGGGTACGATAGGCTACCTGTTAACAGCTATGAAGAGGGTACGATAGGCTACCTGTTAACAGCTATGAAGAGGGTACGATAGGCACCTGTTAACAGCTATGAAGAGGGTACGATAGGCTACCTGTTAACAGCTATGACGAGGGTACGATAGGCCACTGTTAACAGCTATGAAGAGGGTACGATAGGACACCTGTTAACAGCTATGACGAGGGTACGATAGGCTACTGTTAACACTAGAAAAGTTTAACAGCTATGAAGGGTAGAACAAGATACGAGGTACGATGGCACCTGTTAACAGCTATGAAGAGGTACGATAGGCTACCTGTTAACAGCTATGAAGAGGGTACGATAGGCTACCTGTTAACAGCTATGAAGAGGGTACGATAGGCACCTGTTAACAGCTATGAAGAGGGTACGATAGGCACCTGTTAACAGCTATGACGAGGTACGATAGGCACCTGTTAACAGCTATGAAGAGGTACGATAGGCACACCTGTTAACAGCTATGAAGATGGTACGATAGGCTACCTGTTAACAGCTATGAAGAGGGTACGATAGGACCCTGTTAAAGCTATGACGAGGGTACGATAGGCCACCTGTTAACAGCTATGAAGAGGTACGATAGGCCACCTGTTAACAGCTATGAAGAGGGTACGATAGGCACCTGTTAACAGCTATGAAGAGGTACGATAGGCTACCTGTTAACAGCTATGACGAGGTACGATAGGCCACTGTTAACAGCTATGAGAGGGTACGATAGGCACCTGTTAACAGCTATGAGAGGTACGATAGGCTACCTGTTAACAGCTATGAGGTGTCGATAGGACACCTGTTAACAGCTATGACGAGGTACGATAGGCCACCTGTTAACAGCTTTGACGAGGTACGATAGGCTATGTTAACAGCTATGAAAGGGTACGATGGCACTGTTAACAGCTATGAAGAGGGTACGATAGGCTACCTGTTAACAGCTATGAAGAGGGTACGATAGGCTACCTGTTAACAGCTATGAGAGGGTACGATAGGCTACCTGTTAACAGCTATGAAGAGGGTAGATAGGCTACTGTTAACAGCTATGAAAAGGGTACGATGGCTACCGTTAACAGCTATGAAGAGGGTACGATAGGCTACCTGTTAACAGCTATGAAGAGGGTACGATAGGCTACCTGTTAACAGCTATGAAGAGGTACGATAGGCTACCTGTTAACAGCTATGAGAGGTACGATAGGCACCTGTTAACAGCTATGAAGAGGTACGATAGCTACCTGTTAACAGCTATGAGAGGTACGATAGGCACCTGTTAACAGCTATGAGAGTACGATAGGCACCTGTTAACAGCTATGAAGAGGTACGATAGGCACTGTTAACAGCTATGAAGAGGGTACGATAGGCACCTGTTAACAGCTATGAGAGGGTACGATAGGCACCTGTTAACAGCTATGAAGAGGGTACGATAGGCCACCTGTTAACAGCTATGAGAGGTACGATAGGCCACCTGTTAACAGCTATGAAGAGGGTACGATAGGCACCTGTTAACAGCTATGAAGAGGTACGATAGGCACCTGTTAACAGCTATGAAGAGGGTACGATAGGCTACCTGTTAACAGCTATGACGAGGTACGATAGGCACCTGTTAACAGCTATGAGAGGGTACGATAGGCACCTGTTAACAGCTATGACGAGGTACGATAGGCTACCTGTTAACAGCTATGAGAGGGTACGATAGGACACCTGTTAACAGCTATGAGAGGTACGATAGGCACCTGTTAACAGCTATGACGAGGGTACGATAGGCACCTGTTTTGAAACGAAGCACTGTTAACGTGAAGGTACGATAGGCTACCTGTTAACAGCTATGAGAGGGTACGATAGGCACCTGTTAACAGCTATGAAGAGGGTACGATAGGCCACCTGTTAACAGCTATGAAGAGGTACGATAGGCCACCTGTTAACAGCTATGAAGAGGGTACGATAGGCTACCTGTTAACAGCTATGAAGAGGGTACGATAGGCTACCTGTTAACAGCTATGATGAGGGTACGATAGGCTACCTGTTAACAGCTATGAAGAGGGTATGATAGGCTACCTGTTAACAGCTATGAAAGGGTACGATGGGCTACCAGTTAACAGCTATGAAGAGGGTACGATAGGCTACCAGTTAACAGCTATGAAGAGGGTACGATAGGCTACCTGTTAACAGCTATGAAGAGGGTACGAGAGGCTACCTGTTAACAGCTATGAAGAGGGTACGATAGGCTACCTGTTAACAGCTATGAAGAGGGTACGATAGGCTACCTGTTAACAGCTATGACGAGGGTACGATAGGCTACCTGTTAACAGCTATGACGAGGGTACGATAGGCTACCTGTTAACAGCTATGAAGAGGTACGATAGGCTACCTGTTAACAGCTATGAAGAGGGTACGATAGGCTACCTGTTAACAGCTATGAAGAGGGTACGATAGGCCACCTGTTAACAGCTATGAAGAGGGTACGATAGGCCACCTGTTAACAGCTATGACGAGGTACGATAGGCCACCTGTTAACAGCTATGAAAAGATACGATAGGCCACCTGTTAACAGCTATGAAGAGGGTACGATAGGCCACCTGTTAACAGCTATGAAGAGGGTACGATAGGCTACCTGTTAACAGCTATGACGAGGTACGATAGGCCACCTGTTAACAGCTATGAGGAGGGTACGATAGGACACCTGTTAACAGCTATGACGAGGTACGATAGGCTACCTGTTAACAGCTATGAGGTGGGTTCGATAGGACACCTGTTAACAGCTATGACGAGGTACGATAGGCCACCTGTTAACAGCTTTGACGAGGTACGATAGGCCACCTGTTAACAGCTTTGACGAGGTACGATAGGCTATCTGTTAACAGCTATGAAAAGGGTACGATAGGCTACCTGTTAACAGCTATGAAGAGGGTACGATAGGCTACCTGTTAACAGCTATGAAGAGGTTACGATAGGCTACCTGTTAACGGCTATGACGAGGGTACGATAGGACACCTGTTAACAGCTATGAAGAGGTTACGATAGGCTACCTGTTAACGGCTATGACGAGGGTACGATAGGTCACCTGTTCACAGCTATGAAGAGGGTACGATAGGCTACCTGTTAACAGCTATGACGAGGTACGATAGGCTATCTGTTAACAGCTATGAAAAGGGTACGATAGGCTACCTGTTAACAGCTATGAAGAGGGTACGATAGGCTACCTGTTAACAGCTATGACGAGGGTACGATAGGCTACCTGTTAACAGCTATGAAGAGGGTACGATAAGCCACCTGTTAACAGCTATGAAGAGGTACGATAGGATACCTGTTAACAGCTATGACGAGGTACGATAGGCCACCTGTTAACAGCTATGAAAAGGTACGATAGGCTACCTGTTAACAGCTATGACGAGGTTACGATAGGCTACCTGTTAACAGCTATGAAGAGGGTACGATAGGCCACCTGTTAACAGCTATGAAGAGGGTACGATAGGCCACCTGTTAACAGCTATGAAGAGGTACAATAGGCTACATGTTAACAGCTGTGACGAGGGTACGATAGGCTACCTGTTAACAGCTATGACGAGGGTACGATAGGCTACCTGTTAACAGCTATGAAGAGGGTACGATAGGCTACCTGTTAACAGCTATGACGAGGGTACGATAGGCTACCTATTAACAGCTATGAAGAGGGTACGATAGGCTACCTGTTAACAGCTATGAAGAGGGTACGATAGGCTACCTGTTAACAGCTATGAAGAGGGTACGATAGGACACCTGGTAACAGCCGGGTGGACCGGAGGCTGCTGGCAGCAAAATCTCTGATTAGACCTGAACCCATGTACACAGACTGGAAGGCGGCAGTTTGACCACATGCTCCACTCATGTAGGCCTACACAGACTGGAAAGCGGCAGTTTGACCACTGCTCCACTCATGTAGGCCTACACAGACTGGAAGGCGGCAGTTTGACCACTGCTCCACTCATGTAGGCCTACACATACTGGAAGGCGGCAGTTTGACCACTGCTCCACTCATGTAGACCTACACAGACTGGAAGGCGGCAGTTTGACCACTGCTCCACTCATGTAGACCTACACAGACTGGAAGGCGGCAGTTTGACCACTGCTCCACTCATGTAGACCTACACAGACTGGAAGGCGGCAGTTTGACCACTGCTCCACTCATGTAGACCTACACAGACTGGAAGGCGGCAGTTTGACCACTGCTCCACTCATGTAGACCTACACAGACTGGAAGGCGGCAGTTTGACCACTGCTCCACTCATGTAGACCTACACAGACTGGAAGGCGGCAGTTTGACCACTGCTCCACTCATGTAGGCCTACACAGACTGGAAGGCGGCAGTTTGACCACTGCTCCACTCATGTAGGCCTACACAGACTGGAAGGCGGCAGTTTGACCACTGCTCCACTCATGTAGGCCTACACAGACTGGAAGGCGGCAGTTTGACCACTGCTCCACTCATGTAGGCCTACACAGACTGGAAGGCGGCAGTTTGACCACTGCTCCACTCATGTAGGCCTACACAGACTGGAAGGCGGCAGTTTGACCACTGCTCCACTCATGTAGACCTACACAGACTGGAAGGCGGCAGTTTGACCACTGCTCCACTCATGTAGGCCTACACAGACTGGAAGGCGGCAGTTTGACCACTGCTCCACTCATGTAGGCCTACACAGACTGGAAGGCGGCAGTTTGACCACTGCTCCACTCATGTAGGCCTACACAGACTGGAAGGCGGCAGTTTGACCACTGCTCCACTC
>JAPXFY010000024.1:1980000-1987500 GCA_030674185.1 Monoplex corrugatus
GTCTGATAACATAATTATATTCCTAACACAGTTGTGTCTGTCTGATTGTCTCGCTCTTTGTCTGATCACATAATTATATTCCTAACACAGTTATGTCTGTCTGATTGTCTCGCTCTTTGTCTGATAACATAATCATACATGTATTCCTGACACAGTTGTGTCTATCTGATTGTCTCGCTCTTTGTCTGATAACATAATTATATTCCTGACACAGTTGTGTCTGTCTGATTGTCTCGCTTTTTGTCTGATAACATGATTATACATGTATTCCTGACACAGTTGTCTATTTGATTGTCTCGCTCTTTGTCTGATACATATTATATTCCTGAACAGTCGTGTCTATTGATTATCTCGCTCTTTGTCTGATAATAATTATATTCCTAAACACAGTTGTGTCTATTGATTGTCTCGCTCTTTGTCTGATAACATAATTATATTCCTAACACAGTTATGTCTGTTGATTGTCTCGCTCTTTGTCTGATAACATAATTATATTCTAACACAGTTGTGTCTGTCTGATTGTCTCGCTCTTTGTCTGATAACATAATTATATTCCTAACACAGTTGTGTCTGTCTGATTATCTCGCTCTTTGTCTGATAACTAATTATATTCCCAACACAATTGTGTCTGTTGATTGTCTCGCTCTTTGTCTGATCACATAATTATATTCCAACACAATTGTGTCTGTCTGATTACTCGCTCTTTGTCTGATAACATAATTATATCCCTAAACGTTGTGTCGTCTGATTATTCGCTCTTTGTCTGATAACATAATTATATTCCAACACAGTGTGTCTGTTCATGTCTCGCTTTTTCTGCAAGTGATAAGGAAACTTACACACAGCGGTCCTAAATCTTTAAGAACAAACAATCACAAGGAGTCTATAAGAACAAACAAACACAAGGAGTCTATAACGATTATAAAACAATTACACAAGGAGTCTATAAGAACAAACAATCACAAGGAGTCTATAAGAACAAACAAATCACAAGGAGTCTATAAGAACAAACAATCACAAGGAGTCTATAAGAACAAACAAACACAAGGAGTCTATAAGAACAAACAACACAAGGAGTCTATAAGAACAAAACAAACACAAGGAGTCTATAAGAACAAACAAACACAAGGAGTCTATAAGAACAAACAAACACAAGGTAGTCTATAAGAACAAACAAATCACAAGGAGTCTATAAGAACAAACAATCACAAGGAGTCTATAAGAACAAACAATCACAAGGAGTCTATAAGAACAAACACAAGGAGTCTATAAGAACAAACAAACACAAGGAGTCTATAAGAACAAACAAACACAAGGAGTCTATAAGAACAAACAAACACAAGGAGTCTATAAGAACAAACACAAGGAGTCTATAAGAAACAAACAAGGAGTCTATAAGACAAAACACAAGGAGTCTATAAGAAAAACACAAGGAGTCTATAAGAACAAACAACACAAGGAGTCTATAAGAACAAACAATCACAAGGTCTTAAGAACAAACAATCACAAGGAGTCTATAAGAAAACAAAGAAAAACCACAAGGAGTCTATAAGAACAAACAAACACAAGGAGTCTATAAGAACAAACAAACACAAGGAGTCTATAAGAAAAACAAACACAAGGAGTCTATAAGAACAACAAACACAAGGAGTCTATAAAAAAACAACACAAGGAGTCTATAAGAACAAACACAAGGAGTCTTAAGAACAAACACAAGGAGTCTATAAGAACAAACAATCACAAGGAGTCTATAAGAACAAACAAACACAAGGAGTCTATAAGAACAAACAAACACAAGGAGTCTATAAGAACAAACAATCACAAGGAGTCTATAAGAACAAACATCAAGAGTCTATAAGAACAAACACAAGGAGTCTATAAGAACAAACAATCACAAGGAGTCTATAAGAACAAACAACCACAAGGAGTCTATAAGAACAAACAAACACAAGGAGTCTATAAGAACAAACACAAGGAGTCTATAAGAACAAACACAAGGAGTCTATAAGAACAAACAATCACAAGGAGTCTAAAGAACAAACAAACACAAGGAGTCTATAAGAACAAACAAACACAAGGAGTCTATAAGAACAAACATCATAAGGAGTCTATAAGAACAAACACAAGAGTCTATAAAACAAACAATCACAAGGAGTCTATAAGAACAAACACAAGGAGTCTATAAGAACAAAAACACAAGGAGTCTATAAGAACAAACACAAGGAGTCTATAAGAACAAACAAACACAAGGAGTCTATAAGAACAAACAATCACAAGGAGTCTATAAGAACAAACACAAGGAGTCTATAAGAACAAACAAACACAAGGATCTATAAGAACAAACAATCACAAGGAGTCTATAAGAACAAACACAAGGAGTCTATAAGAACAAACAAACACAAGGAGTCTATAAGAACAAACAATCACAAGGAGTCTATAAGAACAAACAAACAAGGAGTCTATAAGAACAAACAAACACAAGGAGTCTATAAGAACAAACAAACACAAGGAGTCTATAAGAACAAACAATCACAAGGAGTCTATAAGAACAAAACACAAGGATTCTATAAGAACAAACAAACACAGGAGTCTATAAGAACAAACACAAGGAGTTATAAGAACAAACAAACACAAGGAGTCTATAAGAACAAACACAAGGAGTCTATAAGAACAAACAATCAAAGGAGTCTATAAGAACAAACATCACAAGGAGTCTATAAGAACAAACAAACACAAGGAGTCTATAAGAACAAACAAACACAAGGAGTCTATAAGAACAAACAATCACAAGGAGTCTATAAGAACAAACAACACAAGGAGTCTATAAGAACAAACAAACACAAGGAGTCTATAAGAACAACAATCACAAGGAGTCTATAAGAACAAACACAAGGAGTCTATAAGAACAAACAACAAAGGATCTATAAGACAACAACACAAGGAGTCTATAAGAACAAACACAAGGGTCTATAAGAACAAACACAAGGAGTCTATAAGAACAAACAAACACAAGGAGTCTATAAGAACAAACAACACAAGATCTATAAGAACAAACAAACACAGGAGTCTATAAGAACAAACAAACACAAGGAGTCATAAGAACAAACAAACACAAGGAGTCTATAAGAACAAACAATCACAAGACTAAAGAACAAACAAACACAAGGGTCTATAAGAAAAACAAACACAAGGAGTCTATAAGAACAAACAAACACAAGGATCTATAAGAACAAAAACACAAGGGTCTATAAGAACAAACAAACAAGGAGTCTATAAGAACAAACCAAGGAGTCTATAAACAACAAACACAAGGAGTCTATAAGAACAAACAAACAAGGAGTCTATAAGAACAAACAAACACAAGGAGTCTATAAAACAAACAACACAAGGAGTCTATAAGAACAAACAAACAAGGAGTCTATAAGAAAAACAAACACAAGAGTCTATAAGAACAAACAACACAAGGAGTCATAAGAACAAACAAACACAAGAGTCTATAAGACAAACAAACACAGGAGTCTATAAGAACAACAAACACAAGGAGTCTATAAGAACAAACAACACAGGAGTCTATAAGAACAAACAAACACAAGGTCTATAAGAACAAACACAAGGAGTCTATAAAACAAACACAAGAGTCTATAAGAACAAAAAACAAGGTCTATAAGAACAAACAAACACAAGGATCTATAAGAACAAACAAACACAAGGGTCTATAAGAACAAACACAAGGATCTATAAGAACAAACAAACACAAGGATCTATAAGAACAAACAATCACAAGGAGTCTATAAGAACAAACAAACACAAGGAGTTTATAAGAACAAACACAAGGAGTCTATAAGAACAAACAAACACAAGGAGTCTATAAGAACAACAACACAAGGAGTCTTAAGAACAAACACAAGGAGTCTATAAAACAAACACAAGGAGTCTATAAGAACAAACACAAGGAGTCTATAAGAACAAACACAAGAGTCTATAAGAACAAACACAAGGAGTCTATAAGACAAACACAAGGAGTCTATAAGAACAAACACAAGGAGTCTATAAGAACAAACACAAGGAGTCTATAAGAACAAACAAAACAAGGAGTCTATAAAACAAACAATCACAAGGAGTCTATAAAACAAACAATCACAAGGAGTCTATAAAACAAACACAAGGAGTCTATAAGAACAAACACAAGGAGTCTATAAGAACAAACACAAGAGTCTATAAGAACAAACACAAGGAGTCTATAAGAACAAACAAACACAAGGAGTCTATAAGAACAAACACAAGGAGTCTATAAGAACAAACAAACACAAGGAGTCTATAAGAACAAACAACACAAGGAGTCTATAAGAACAAACACAAGAGTCTATAAAACAACACAAGGAGTCTATAAGAACAAACAATCACAAGGAGTCTATAAGAAACAAACACAAGGAGTCTATAAGAACAAACAAACACAAGGAGTCTATAAGAACAAACAACACAGGAGTCTATAAGAACAAACACAAGGAGTCTATAAACAAACAAACACAAGGAGTCTATAAGAACAAACAACACAGGAGTCTATAAGAAAAACAACACAAGGAGTCTATAAGAACAAACAACACAAGGAGTCTATAAGAACAAACAACAAGGAGTCTTAAAACAAAAACAAGATCTATAAACAAACACAGGAGTCTATAAGAACAACAACACAAGAGTCTATAAGAAAAACACAAGGAGTCTATAAGAACAAACACAAGGAGTCTATAGAACAAACAATCACAATCAAGAGCATAAGAACACAAACAAGGAGTCATAAGAACAAAAACACAAGGAGTCTATAAGAACAAACAACACAAGGAGTCTATAAAACAAACAAACACAAGGAGTCTATAAGAACAAACAAAACAAGGTCTATAAGAACAAACAACAAGGAGTCTATAAGAACAAAACACAAGAGTCTATAAGAACAACAAGACTAAAACAAAGGATCTATAAAACAAACAAACAAGAGTCTATAAAACAACACAAGGAGTCTATAAAACAAACAAACACAAAGCTAAAAACAACACAAGAGTCTATAAGAACAAACAACAAGGATCTATAAGAACAAACAACAAGAGTCTATAAGAAACAAACACAGATCTAAAAACAAACACAAGGATTATAAGAACAAACAACACAAGATCTATAAGAACAAACACAAGGATCTATAAGAACAAACAAACACAAGGAGTCTAAAACAAACAAACCAGAGTCTATAAGAACAAACACAGAGTCTATAAGACAACACAAGATCTATAAGAACAAACAAACACAGGAGTCTATAAGAACAAACAACACAAGGGTCTATAAGAACAACACAGGTCTATAAGAACAAACAACCAAGGAGTCTATAAGAAAAACAAACAAGGAGTTATAAGAACAAACAAACACAAGGAGTTATAAAACAACACAGGAGTCTAAAACAAAACACAAGGAGTCTATAAGAACAAACAACACAAGGAGTCTTAAGAACAAAAAACACAAGGAGTTATAAAACAAACACAAGAGTCTATAAGAACAACACACAGGAGTCTATAAGAACAAACACAAGGGTCTATAGAACAAACACAAGATCTATAAGACAAAACAAGGAGCTATAAGAACAAACACAAGGGTCTATAAGACAAAAACACAAGAGTCTATAAGAACAACAAACACAGGAGTCTTAAAACAAACAACACAGGTCATAAGAACAAACAAAAAGGAGTCTATAAGAACAAAACAAAGAGTCTATAAAACAAACAACACAAGGGTCTATAAGAACAAACAAACCAAGGTCTATAAACAAACAAAAAACACAGGAGTCTATAAGAACAAACAACACAGAGTCTAGAACAAACAACACAAGGGTATAGAACAAACAAACACAAGAGTCTATAAGAACAAAAACAAGTCTTAAAACAATAAACACAAGGAGTCTTAAGAACAAACAACAAGGAGTTATAAGAACAAACACAAGGAGTCTATAAGAACAAACAAACACAAGGTCTATAAGAACAAACACAAGGAGTCTTAAACAAACAACACAAGGAGCTATAGAACAAAACACAAGGGTCTAAAACAACAAAGGGTTATAAGAACAAACACAAGGAGTCTAAGAACAACAAACACAGGAGTCTATAAAACAAACAAACACAAGGAGTCTATAAGAACAAAACAAGGAGTCTATAAGAACAACAAAGACATAACCCAAAAGGTCTATAAGAACAAACAACACAGGAGTCTAAAAAAACAGGTTTAAAACAAACACAAGGAGTCTATAAAACAAACACAAGAGTCTATAAGAAAACAAACACAAGGAGTCTATAAGAACAAACAAACACAAGATCAAAAACAAACAAGAGTTAAAGAACAAACAACAGTCAAAAAAAGAACAAACACAAGGACATAAGACAAACATACAAAACAAAACAAAACAATCCAAGGAGTCTAAAAGAACAAAAAAACAAGGAGTCTAAAAACAAACAACAAGGAGTCTTAAAACAAACAAACACAAGGATCTATAAAAACAAACAAATAAGGACATAAAAAACAAAAAAAAACAAACAAGGAGTCTATAAGAACAAACAACAGAGTGTATAAAACAAACACAAGGAGTCTATAAGAACAAAACAAGGAGTTAATAAAACAAACAAACAAAAGGAGCTATAAGAACAAAACAACACAAGGAGTCTATAAGAACAACAAACAAGGATCATAAGAACAAACAAAGGAGTATAGACAAACAAAACAAGATAAACAAAAAAACATAAGAACAAAAACAAGGAGTCTATAAGAACAAACAAACACAAGGAGTCTATAAGAACAAACACAAGGAGTCTATAAGAACAAAACAAGGAGTCTATAAGAACAATCACAAGGAGTCTATAAGAACAAAACACAAGGAGTCTATAAGAACAAACACAAGGAGTCTATAAGAACAAACAAACACAAGGAGTCTATAAGAACAAACAAACACAAGGTGTCTATAAGAACAAACACAAGGAGTCTATAAGAACAAACAAACACAAGGAGTCTATAAAAAACAAACACAAGGAGTCTATAAGAACAAACAATCACAAGGAGTCTATAAGAACAAACAAACACAAGGAGTCTATAAGAACAAACAAACACAAGGAGTCTATAAGAACAAACACAAGGAGTCTATAAGAACAAACAATCACAAGGAGTCTATAAGAACAAACAATCTCAAGGAGTCTATAAAAACAAACAATTACAACGAAAGCCCACTTTGTGAAAACACTAGTTAGCACTATGATAACCTAACACAGCAAAACAGAGCAGAAATGACGGAAAACCGCAAGTAAGTAATAGTTCTATTCATATGGATAATCTAAAGAAAATGCAAATGTCTACAAGCTGAACAATACCATACTTAACATTAAATGGATGATTTAAAGAAAATGCAAATGTCTACAAGCTGAACAATACCATACTTAACATTGACCCTTTCATCCCCGCACCATATCCGCCAGC
>JAPXFY010000024.1:1995000-2000000 GCA_030674185.1 Monoplex corrugatus
TGTGCATCTGCCGTCTGGTGAGATGATCGTTCCCAGATATTTAAACTTATCAACCTGTCTCAAGGTTGTGCCGTTTGCTACCTCAGTAATGTTTAATGAAAAGATTGTATTGTTTGGATATGACAGACGTTTTAAATCAGACCCCATATTTGACAGTGATTTTGCTGCGAGCCAACTCCTGCATCAGTAAATGCAAATATAAAGACTGTATTCCAAACAGTAACTCGTTCTGGAGATGCCTGAAAATTGTGTACAAAATCAGAAAACATGTGTCAGTTATGAATATGGACTACAGTAGATTTCAAACAGATTGGCTCTTCTACAAAACACTGATTGAAAATGTTTGACTTGATCATCAGTACAATTGTGTTGGTGCAGATCATCTGTTTGAAGTAAGTACGTAATGTGCCTGTGGTAAATCCTGTACATCTGCATGGTAATGTTTTGACAATATTGATGCATGTATGTTTATGTAATAAGTGTTACGCGTGTGTGTATGTATGTGGGTATTTAATATCCTTTCCTGTAAAAAGTTTTAAAAAAACTATTAAAAAATACTGTGTAATAGGAAATCGTGTTCAACTTTTGAACCGAACCCACACGGTTTTTTGATTGATTGAGTTGAGGTTTTACGTCGACACCCACCTCAGGTGATATGGCCGACGGGGATAACCATCCCAGGGAAGTGGGGGAAGGGGGACCTATCTAAACCTATACTGACACCACCAGAACAACAATGATGTTAAGATGGGACAGCGAGATGGCCAGTTTTAATATAGCGCACCCCGGGATTCGAACCCACAACCATTAGCATGTGAATCCGACGCTCAAACCAACTAAGCTACTGGGGCCCGCACCCACACGGAATGAAATACTGCCCCCATATATTGCCACAATTATTGAAAATAAAAGAAAAGAGAAACGTAACTCTCACAGACTAAACTGAACAGCAGACGACACATTTTCAGTGCGAGGAATAATCATACTCGGTTGATACATGATACGAAATCGTGTTGCACGTTTTAAGACAATCACCTGTGATAATTATAAATTATCATCTTGGATATTATTATTACGTATTCATGTACACAATGAGATTAAAGAAACGTAAAACTCTAGCAGACCAGGAAGCAGACGACACTTTAAAGAGTGAGAAGATAACGTTTTGTGCAGTGCGTTGACGTTTCCGTAGTGATAGCGCGTTGACTGAACCTCCTGTTGTGTGACACAATCTCTCCTTCACATTCCCGACTAGTCTCGGAGTGGGGACAGGGGTGAATGATTTGAGTTTTAATTCTTATGACTCGTGTGTGCATGTTCCTTGATTTCTACCATGTCGACATGTCGTAAGACAATGCAGCGAAAAAGGTTTGTAACCTGTGTAGATCTAGTGGTAAATGTTCGTCACACTGGTGCAGTGTGGTTTGCATGAGTGATTATATGTAGCCTAATTATATTGTCGGATCGTATTTCTAACATACCTGAGTAGACTGCAGCGGAAAAGATTAGCAATACTGGCACGGCTTGTGTGAGTGATAACGGAATTGTAAGTGTGTCTTGTTTGAATGCATTAAAACAAAAGTGATAAAAGAAGAAGAAGAGGAAAAAAAGAGTGGGGGGGGGGGGGGGGGAGGGTAGGAGGAGGGGAATGAGGCAGGGAGAGAGCAGAGAGAATTTCAAGCACGCAGACATTACTGTAAAAGTTGCTGGCTTATATACAGTTTTGCTCGTGGGTCAGGGGTAGAAATTGGGTGATTCGAAGTGATGTAAGAGCGAGGAGAGAGATGAGAGAGAGGAGAGGGAGACAGAGACAGAGAGAGAAGAGAAGAGAGAGAGAGAGACAGAGACAGGAGAGGGAGACAGAGACAAGAGAGAGAGACAGAGAGAGAGAGAGAGGGGGAGACAGAGACAGAGAGAGACAGAGAGGAGAGGGAGACAGAGAGAGAGAGAGAGAGGGGAGACAGAGACAGAGAGAGAGCAGAGAGAGAGACAGAGAGAGAAGAGAGAGGGAGAGAGACAGAGAGAGAGAGAGGGGAGACAGAGAGAGAGAGACAGAGAGAGAGACAGAGACAGAGAGAGAGACAGAGACAGAGAGGAGAGACAGAGAGAGAGAGAGGGAGACAGAGACAGAGAGAGACAGAGAGAGACAAGAGACAGAGAGAGAGTGGGGTGGGTGGGTGGGTGGGTGGGTACGGGGTTTAGTGAGAAGAATTGAAACATTTCAAATGTGGTCATATGAAATGTTAGAGACCCTACTAATGGACTGTATTTTCAGTTTTACATGTTTGTTCCGCTCTTTTCCTCGCCCCTCTCTCTCCCCTCTCTCTCCCCCTCTCTCCTCTCCCCCTCCCTCTCTCCCCCTACCCTCTCTCCCCCTCTCTCCCCTCTCTCCCTCTCTCAAACTTTAAATTTCTTCTGTTTCAGAATAAACAAAGATGGTTGAGCGGCAGGTAAGTTATTTTTAAACAGAAAAAGCAGCCAGCCAAATCCCAGGTTAGCCAACCAACCAACCAACCAACCAGTCAGTCAGTAAGCCAACGATTAACTAGTCAATCATCAACCAGCCAATCAGTTAAACAACCAACTGATGAACCAAGCAGTAAGCAAACATATCAACCAACCAGCCAACCAACCAAACCAACCAACCAACCAACCAACCAACCAATCAACCAACCAATCAGTTAAACGGTCAATTGATCGACCAAGCAGTAAGCCAACGAATTAACCAACCAACCAACCAACCAACCAACCAACCAACCAACCAATCAGTTAAACGGTCAATTGATCGACCAAGCAGTAAGCCAACGAATTAACCAACCAATCAACCAACCAATCAGTTAAACGGTCAATTGATCGACCAAGCAGTAAGCCAACGAATTAACCAACCAACCAACCAACCAACCAAACAACCAATCAGTTAAACGGTCAATTGATCGACCAAGCAGTAAGCCAACGAATTAACCAACCAACCAACCAACCAACCAACCAACCAACCAATCAACCAATCAACCAACCAACCAACCAACCAAACAGCCAAGCAACTAGCTGATCAACCAAACAGCAGACCAACAAACTAATAGGAACCAGAAAAATCACGGAAAAAAAAAAAAAAAAAAAAAAAAAAAAATTACGCGTGCCGGTATTTAATACAACCAGACAAGACAGGCGCAAATTTGTCAAGCGTAAGATCACAAACAAACAAACACCAAATGCAAAAATTAGGCGAAAAAGACTTACACTTGACAAAGGCTATTTGGCCGAAAATTTGCGCCTGTCTTGTCTGGTTGTAATAAATACACGTTCTAGGTCTTTTCTTTTTTTTTTTTTTTTTTTCGTTTTTTCTTTATTCTGGTTCCTGTTTGCTTGAACGCGGGCAGTCACACTTGTTTTGGACAACGTACTAACAAACAAGAAACATTCGGCACCAGTCGCCGTGGTGTAGTGGTTAACGCAACGGACTACCGACTGGAAGGTTGTGGGTTCGAATCCCCATCAGTCCCTTCAAAAATCATTTGTGGGATTTTTCGGCTCTAACTGACTCCTACCCAGAGTTGGGCGTGCTGTGGACTCAGTGGGAAGACTGGGACCACACAGTCGAGTCTCATCTACTTCGCGGATGCATCATTGAGGGTGTTGTTCAAATCTTCTGAGCAACACCGCAGGTGTCTGTATCTCTCGGGCCTGGTTGACGCCAGGATACAAAATTATGATAGTAAGCGTAGAGTACAGCCCCGTCACCAGTCTCAATCCTAGATGGAACTCCATAGTATCATGATTATCATCCACATCGACATCATTATCATCGCATAATAAAAAAACTGTTCCAGCTTCTGTGGCCATTAAAGTGGCGTAGAAAATAGGACGACAAAAAAAAGAAAAAAAAAAAAGAAAAAAAGGTGAGCACAAAGGTAACCTTCCTGAGTGCAATGATCCTGAAAAAAAAAAGCATTGTGCGTGGTGCAGTGGACAGGGCAGCAGCCTACCA
Organism: Monoplex corrugatus; assembly: GCA_030674185.1. NCBI lineage: Eukaryota > Metazoa > Mollusca > Gastropoda > Littorinimorpha > Ranellidae > Monoplex > Monoplex corrugatus. The sequence goes on from JAPXFY010000024.1 coordinate 1,998,986, forward strand.
TTGGAGAGTCGTGGGTCCGAATTCCATCAGTTCTGTAAAAAAAAAAATCATTGCGCAATTATTTGGGGTCCCAGTAGTCTCTTACCCAGAACTGACCGTGCTCTGGGCTCGTTGGGAAGACTGGAAACCACACAATCCAGTTTCATCCACTTCATGGACGCCACATTGAGGGTTTTGTTCAAGTCTCCCGACCAGCACCGCAGGTGTCTGTCTCCCTCGGGCCTGGTCGACCCCAGGATGTGTTATGATCGTAAGCGTAGAGCACATCCCTGTCACGTAGTTTCAATCCAAGGTGGAACTGTATAACACCTTGATTATCATAATGGCTACCTGGTTGAACCTGGCTCTCAGTTACAAAAACGCTACTTACTGCGTAGCTTTCATCGGCGATCCGGCCGACTTCTTCAGCGCAACTGCTGGGTTGAGAACTGGCTTCAGTGCACACCGCCGTGAGCGAACTCACGACAGTGCGACTGAATAAGTGAGGAGTACACCGATGGCAGGTTGTGTTAGCCCCGGTCGCGGTTGAGGGTGGGGTTCCTTGTGGCGATGTAAACTGCCTCCTGTACTCCCCTCTGGAACCATCTTGCTTCTTTGTCGAGAACTTGCACATTGTCTTTTTCAAAGTGGTGTTGGGTGTGGGTCAGATGTTCTCCCACTGGAGAGGACTCACGTTTGTGTTCTTTTAATCTTTTGTGCGGTGTTGCGCTCAGTTTCGCCAATATATCTATGGTCACAGTCCTGGCAGTCTATCTTGTATATCACCCCTGATGTGTCCAATTTGTCTGTTTTGTCTTTGGGGTGGACTAACTGGCTTCTGATGGTGTTGGTGGGCTTGGTGGGATTATCGCCCTGTTGTCGTCACCTTCATGGTATAACGTTAACCCCATATCTGTCAGCATTATGGTGATGTACAAAATGGTGCCTGAGTGTGGTGATCCGTACAACACACACGCACATACACACACACACACACACACACACACACACCACTACAACACCACACACCACATAC
>JAPXFY010000024.1:2022500-2037500 GCA_030674185.1 Monoplex corrugatus
ATTTTTTCCTTACTTGTGAGGGGGTTAAATAGCCTGAATGACGCTAAATTTTCATCCCTGTTTCTTACCTGTGAGGGGGTTAAATAGCCTCAATGACGCTAAACTTCCGTCATTTTTTCCTTTCTTGTGAGGGGGGTTAATTAGCCTGAATGACGCTAAACTTCCGTCATTTTTGTCTTACTTGTGGGGGCGTTAAACAGTCTGAATGACGCTAAAATTTAATCCCTGTTTCTTACTGTGAGAGGGTTAATCGCCTGAATGACGCTAAACTTCCGTCATTTTTGTCTTACTTGTGGGGGCGTTAAACAGCCTGAATGACGCTAAAATTTAATCCCTGTTTCTTACTTGTGAGGGGGTTAAATAGCCTGAATGACGCTAAACTTCCGTCATTTTTTCCTTACTTGTGAGGGGGTTAAACATCCTGAATGACGCTAAACTTTCATCCCTGTTTCTTACCTGTGAGGGGGTTAAATAGCCTGAATGACGCTAAACTTCCGTCATTTTTTTTCTTACTTGTGAGGGGGTTAAGTAGCCTGAATGACGCTAAATTTTCTTCCCTGTTTCTTACTTGTGAGGGGGTTAAATAACCTGAATGACGCTAAACTTCCGTCATTTTTTCCTTACTTGTGAGGGGGTTAAATAACCTGAATGACGCTAAACTTCCGTCATTTTTTCCTTACTTGTGAGGGGGTTAAATAACCTGAATGACGCTAAACTTCCGTCATTTTTTTCTTACTTGTGAGGGGGTTTAAACAGCCTGAATGACGGAATGACGGAAGTTTAGCGTCATTCAGGCTATTTAACCCCTACAAGTAAGAAAAAAATGACGGAAGTTTAGCGTCATTCAGGCTATTTAACCCCCCTGTTTTTTCTTACTTGTAGGGGGTTAAGTAGCCTGAATGACGCTAAACTTCGTCATTTATTTCTTACTTGTAGGGGGTTAAATAGCCTGAATGACGCTAAACTTCCGTCATTTTTTTTCTTACTTGTAGGGGGTTAAATAGCCTGAATGACGCTAAACTTCCGTCATTTTTTCCTTACTTGTGAGGGGGTTAAATAACCTGAATGACGCTAAACTTCCGTCATTTTTTCCTTACTTGTGAGGGGGTTAAATAACCTGAATGACGCTAAACTTCCGTCATTTTTTTCTTACTTGTGAGGGGGTTAAACAGCCTGAATGACGCTAAACTTCCGTCATTTTTTTCTTACTTGTGAGGGGGTTAAACAGCCTGAATGACGCTAAACTTTCATCCCTGTTTCTTACTTGTGAGAGGGTTAAATAGCCTGAATGACGCTTAACTTCCGTCATGTTTTTTCTTACTTGTAGGGGGTTAAGTAGCCTGAATGACGCTAAACTTCCGTCATTTATTTCTTACTTGTGAGGGGGGTTAAATAGCCTGAATGACGCTAAACTTCCGTCATTTTTTTTCTTACTTGTAGGGGGTTAAATAGCCTGAATGACGCTAAACTTCCGTCATTTTTTCCTTACTTGTGATGAGGTTAAATAGCCTGAATGACGCTAAACTTTCTTAATTTTTTCCTTACTTGTGAGGGGGTTAAACAGCCTGAATGACGCTAAACTTTATTCGTTCTTTCCTTCTCTTCTTCCTCTCTTCGTAATGTCCTCTCTCTGTATCTCTACCCTCCACCCCCCCCCCCCCCAAGACTTTACGTCATTGTTTGTCTCTCTGTCTCTGTCTCTCTTCTCTCTCTGTCTTTCTCTCTCTTTCTCTCTCTCTCTGTCTTGCTCTCTCACTCTCTCTCTCTCTCTGTCTCTCTGTCTTTCTCTCTAACTCTCTCTAGCTCTCTTTTTCTTTCACACACACTCTCTCTCTTTGGCTCTCTCTCTCACTCTGTCTGTCTCTCTCTGGTTGTCACTCTCTCGGGCTCTCTGTCAGTCTGTCTCTGTGTCTCTGTCTCTCTTTCTCTCTGTCTCTGTCTCTCTCTCTCTCTCATGCATGCCGGGGATGAAGTGTAGATTCCGTTAAAGTTTATGGCTTACAGTTCAGTCTGTGGTCACCCAATTGTTAAGATTTATGACTGTACAGTTCAATTTATGGTCACCCAATTGTTTTGTTTTATGACTGTACAGTTCAATCTGTGGTCACCCAATTGTTAAGCTTATGACTGTACAGTTCAATCTGTGGTCACCCAATTGTTGTTTTATGACTGTACAGTTCAATCTGTGGTCACCCAATTGTTAAGATTTATGACTGTACAGTTCAATCTGTGGTCACCCAATTGTTAAGATTTATGACTGTACAGTTCAATCTGTGGTCACCCAATTGTTAAGATTTATGACTGTACAGTTCAATTTATGGTCACCCAATTGTTTTGTTTTATGACTGTACAGTTCAATCTGTGGTCACCCAATTGTTAAGTTTTATGACTGTACAGTTCAATCTGTGGTCACCCAATTGTTAAGCTTATGACTGTACAGTTCAATCTGTGGTCACCCAATTGTTGTTTTATGACTGTACAGTTCAATCTGTGGTCACCCAATTGTTAAGCTTATGACTGTACAGTTCAATCTGTGGTCACCCAATTGTTAAGCTTATGACTGTACAGTTCAATTTATGGTCACCCAATTGTTAAGTTTTATGATTGTACAGTTCAATTTATGGTCACCCATTTGTTAAGTTTATGACTGTACAATTTAATTTATGGTCATCCAATTGTTAAGTTTATGACTGCACAGTTCAATTTATGGTCACCCAATTGTCAAGGTTAATAGCTGCACAGTTTTAATCTATGTGTATCAGTTTATCAAGAATTATGCGTACACTGCTGAATAAGTTGAATCTCTGAGTCATGCTTGCGATGAGCACCAAATGTGTATGTCTTTTATCGATGAATATCACTATGCGTTTCAAAACTATTCAAGACACTCATGTTTTAAAGACGAAAACGCATTTAACATGCACAACAGCATGCATCTAGGACGATATGAACATCTTAAAAGTAAGTATATTGAAATATTAAAAAGCCAGTGTATAGAAATATTAAAAAAAAATATCAACGTATGAAAATGAAGCATATCAACACATTGAAAGAAGGGGTTGCAGTGTATTAAACAAAAGTATTTCAACACATTAAAAACGGATTTCAGTACATTGAAAGAAATCACGTCAACACATTAAAGACAGATGAACACAAAGTATGTTAACACATTAAAAGACAGATGAACACAAAGGAAAGTATGTTAACACATTAAAAGACAGATGAACACAAAGTATGTCAACACATTAAAAGACAGATGAACACAAAGGAAAGTATGTCAACACATTAAAAGACAGATGAACACAAAGTATGTCAACACATTAAAAGACAGATGAACACAAAGTATGTTCAACACACTAAAAGACAGATGAACACAAAGTATGTTAACACATTAAAAGACAGATGAACACAAAGTATGTCAACACACTAAAAGACAGATGAACACAAAGTATGTCAACACACTAAAAGACAGATGAACACAAAAATATGTCAACACATTAAAAGACAGATGAACACAAAGTATGTTAACACATTAAAAGACACATGAACACAAAGGAACGTATGTCAACACATTAAAGACAGATGAACACAAAGTATGTCAACACATTAAAAGACAGATGAACACAAGTTATGTCAACACATTAAAAGATAACGTGTTGACACATCAATAAAGCAGATAGGTTCTAGCGTCCATGGTTATTGATAATGATGCTTCTGTAGCTCTAACAGTAAATGTAACGTGTTCGTCACCACACACACACACACACACACACACACACAACACACACACACACACACACACACACACACACCACACACACACACACAACACACACACACACACGCACGCACGCACGCACGCACACACACATACACACACACACACACACAACACACACACCCACACATACATACATATACATATACACACACACACATATATATATACATATATATATATTATATATATATATATATATATATATATATATATAGAGAGAGAGAGAGAGAGAGAGAGAGAGAGAGAGAGAGAAATATAGATATTGATATAGATAGAGATAGATAAATAGATAGATATAGACAGATCGATCGATACATAGACAGACAGACAGACAGACAGACAGACGGACAGACAGACGGACAGACAGAGATCTAGATATTGGTATTTGTCTACAAATGTTTCTTCATAGTTCATCGTGTATATTTCTCTCAGTAATTATGTATAACATTTTGCTTTGTCAAGTAATGAAGTATGTACAACCTTTTGCTTTGTTAATTGTTTATAACATTTAAGTTTGCTTATCGTGTGTAATCTTTTGATCTTGCAGGAATTCCAAGGACAAAGGAACTCCCCATTCAGAACTTCTAAAGTGTCAAACAGGTACGTCACACCACACCTTGAAGTACGTCAGACTGTTGATGATAGATAGCTGATAATGTGGACACACACACGTTGAAAAGAACACAGCACAGTCTTCTCCATGCAGCCTGAAACAGTATAAAACAACACTGCACAATGCAATACTCTTCAGTACAGCATCAGTAGTAAGAAACTGGGGACAGTCGGACAGCAGAAGGTCCTCAGAAGAGAAACCCCCGTCAAGCAAGTGTTTCGGCCCTTAACTCCTGACACTCTAAGAGGGCCGGGCCGCACAATGCAATACAGTTCAGTACAGCAGAATATTGCACACAAAGAACAAGACAATACACTGTATGCAACATAATAATACAACACAGAGTAGCACAGACCAATACAACATAATGCCACACAATACAAGGCAGTACAGCAGAATATTACACAGCACAGAACAATACACTACATAAAACATAATAATACAACAGAGTAGTACAGACCAATACAACATAATGCCACACAATACAAGGCAGTACAGCAGAATATTACACAGCACAGAACAATACACTACATACAATGTAATAATACAGCACAGAGTAGCACAGACCAATACAACATAATGCCACACAATACAAGGCAGTACAGCAGAATGTCGCACAGCACAGAACAAGACAATACACTACATACAACATAATAATACAACACAGAGTAGCACAGACCAATACAATACACTATCGCACAATACAAGGCAGTACAACATAGCACAAAACAATATAATAACATACAACACAACGCCACAACACAACACAAAAACACGACATCACACAGTACAACACGACACAACAATACAACACAATGCAACACAACACGACATGACACGACACGATACAACACATGACACGATACAACACAACACGACATGACATGATACGACATGACACACATGACACGACACGACATGACACGACACGACATGACACACATGACGACACGACATGATACAACAGAACACGACATGACACGACACGATACAACACATGACACGATACAACACAACACGACATGACACACAGGACACGACACGACATGACACGACACATGATACAACAGAACACGACATGACACGACATGACGCACGACATGACACAATACAACACAACACATGACACGACACAACACGACATGACACGACACAACACGACACAACACAACACGACACGACACGACACGACACACACAACACAACACGACACAACACGACACAACACGACACAACACGACACGATGTGCTTACTGTAACCATTGATGTGCTGACTGTAACCATTGATGTGCTTACTGTAACCATTGATGTGCTGACTGTAACCATTGATGTGTTTACTGTAACCATTGATGTGTGTACTGTAACCATTGATGTGTTTACTGTAACCATTGATGTGCTTAATGTAAGCATTGATGTGCTTACTGTAACCATTGATGTGCTGACTGTAACCATTGATGTGCTGACTGTAACCATTGATGTGTTTACTGTAACCATTGATGTACTGACTGTAACCATTGATGTACTGACTGTAACCATTGATGTACTGACTGTAACCATTGATGTGCTGACTGTAACCATTGATGTTTCTCTTCTTGTTATGCAGGAGCGGTAACCATGACTACCGTATCACATCGGATGGTAGTGATTTTGGCGATGATAAGACTGTCAGGTCAGTTGTGTGTGTGTGTGTGTGTGGTGTGTGTGTGTGTGTGTGTGTGTGTGTTTTGTGTGCTGTGTGTGTGTGTATGTGTGTGTGTGTGTATGTGTGTGTGTGTGTATGTGTGTGTGTGTGTCTGTGTGTATGTGTGTGTAAGTGTGTGTGTGTGTGTGTGTGTGTGTATGTGTGTGTAAGTGTGTGTGTGTGTGTGTGTGTGTGTGTGTGTGTGTGTGTCTGTGTCTGTGTGTCTGTGTGTGTGTGTGTGTGTGTGTGTGTGTGTCTGTGTATGTGTGTCTGTGTGGTTGTGTGTGTGTGTGTGTGTGTGTCTATGTGTGTTTGTATGTGTGTGTGTGTGTGCGTGTGTGTGTGTGTGTGTGTCTATAATAATAATAATAATTAATAATTACAATATTTATATAGCGCAAAATCTTGATAAAATCAAATCTAAGCGCTGAAACACACACACGCACGCACGCACGCACACACACGCACTCACGCACACACACACACACACACACACACGCACACGGCTATAAATGGGGAGAAAGAATAAAAGCAATGGAAAATTATAGAGAGCATATTATATACAATTATATATTGCAATGTGATTCCCCTCCGAGTGGAGACAGGCTGCAGAGATCAGGATTTTATGCAGAGGAGAAAAGGTGAGTTTTGAGAGCGGACTTGAAGGAGACAAAAGTAGGTTGCTGACGGACTGAGAGAGGAAGTTTGTTCCAGGAGAGCGGACCAGAAACAGAGAAGGCTCGTGGACCATAGGTATTGAACTTAGTGCGTGGAAAGCGAAAAGTCAGAGGATCGGAGGCAGAGCGGAGGATACGTGAGGGAACATAGATCTCAAGTAGGCTTGACAGATAATCGGGGACTGCGTTATTGAGGCTTTTGTAGTACATGGTGTCTAGTTTGTACTGTATGCGCTTTGATACAGGGAGCCAGTGAAGTTGTGCCAGGAGAGGAGATATGTGGTCAGCTTTTTTCTTTTTGAGTACAAGGCGTGCAGCATTGTTTTGAATGCGCTGTAGGATGTGAGTGGTGGAGGCAGGAAGACCGGACAGGAGTGAATTGCAATAGTCAATGCGAGACATTATGAAGGAGAGAACGAGTTTTGCAGTTGTTTCCACAGAGAGATACTTCCTGATCAGCCTTATACGATGGAGATGATAGTAGCAAGATCTGGCGGTTTGAGAAACAAAGTTGTTCATGGAGAGGGTAGAGTCAATGCAGACACCAAGGTTTTTGGCTGAATCAGAAATTGGGACTGATGTGTTACATAATGGGAAGAAAGAGGAGGCAGCTGAGAAAGTTTCTGACGGGTGCCAATGAGGATAGCTTCTGTCTTGTCATCATTTAGCTGAAGTTTGTTGTATGTCATCCAATTTTTAATGTCCGAGTAACACTCAGTGGTGCGAGTCAGGAGGCGCTGTATATTGTCAGGTGAGTCACTGTCTTGAAGTTGGGTGTCATCAGCATAGAAGTGATGTTTTATAGAGTGGGAGTTGATGATAGTGGACAGGGGGGAGGTGTAAAGAGTGAAAAGAACAGGGCCAAGGACAGATCCTTGTGGAACACCACAGGTCAGGTATGCAGGTTGAGAGTAAGTGCCATTGATGTGTGTTTGTACGTGTGTCTGTGTGTCTGTGTGTGTGTGTGTGGGGGGGGGGGAGTTGGAGGAGATAGGGGACTCTGTATGTGTGTGTGTTTGTGTGTGTGTGTGTGTTTGCGTATGTGTGTTTGCGTGCGTGTGTGTGTGCATGTGTGTGTGGCGTGTGTAGGTATGTATGTGTGTATGCGTGTGTGTTTGCGTGTGTGTGTGTATGTATGTGTGTGTGTAGGTGTGTGTGTGTAGGGTGTGTGTGTAGGTGTGTGTGTGTGTGTGCGTGAGTGTGTGTGTGTGTATGTGTGTGTGTGTGTGTGTGTGTGTGTGTAGGTATGTGTGTAGGTGTGTGCGCATGTGTGTGTGTGTGGTTGCGTGTGTGTGTGTGTGTGTGTGTGTGTGTGTGTGTTTTGTGTGTGTATTTGTGTGTGTATGTGTGTGGTTGTGTGTGCGCGCGCGCGTGTGTGTGTGTGCGCGCGCGCGTGTGTGTGCATGCGTTGCGCAGATACACGTTGTTTGTGTGTGTGCGGTGAAAACTGGTATTCATCATCATCATCATCATCATCATCATCATCATCATCATCGTCATCATTGTCATCATCATCATCATCATCATCATCATCATTATGTGCCCTGCTGCATGGCGTTAGCGATCATGGCCCTCCATATGAATCTATCCTTTGTCGCTGCAAGTATATCTCCCACCCTGTCCTGTCTTCATCCACTCGGCAAGTCCGTCCAATATTTTCTCCCTGGGTCTAACTGGTACTCGAGCTTTCCTGCTGTGACTAGCTGCTCTAATTTCTTTTGCCCCGTAAAATGTCCTGTAAATTTGTTTGTTTTCTAGTCCTGTATGTGCTTGTCTTTTCCTAAATGTCCTGTAAATGTTGCTTGTCTTTTCCTAAATGTCCTGTAAATGTTGCTTGTCTTTTCTAAATTCTGTAAATGTGCTGTCTTTCAAATGTTGTATGTCTTGTCTTTTCCTAAATTCTAAATTTTGCTGTCTTCTAAGCTGTAAATGTTGCCTGTCTTTTCCTAAATGTCCTGTAAATGTTGCTTGTCTTTTCCTAAATGTCCTGTAAATGTTGCTGTCTTCCTAAATGTCTGAATGTTGCTTGTCTTTTCCTAAATGTCCTGTAAATGTTGCTTGTCTTTTCCTAAATGTCCTGTAAATGTTGTTGTCTTTTCTAAAGCTTAATGTGCTTGTCTTCCTAAATGTCCTGTAAATGTTGCTGTCTTTTCCAATGTCCTTATGTTGCTTGTCTTTCCTAAATGTCCTGTAAATGTTGCTTGTCTTTTCCTAATCTTCTTTATTAATGTTCTGTTTGTGTCTGTCTCCTTCAAGACTGTCTCGATTGCTTTCTTTGTGGTCCATCATCATCATCATCATCATCGAGTGCCTTGCTACATGCCGTTGGCGATCATGGCCTTCCATCTGTTTCTTTCCCTTGTTGCCGTAAGCACCTCTTCCACCCTCTCTGTCTTCAGCCACTCTGCAAGTCCGTCCAATATTTTCTTCCTGTGTCTACCAGGTGCTCTCTTTCCCTCCAGCTTTTCTGTTGTGTGACCAGGTGCTCAATTCCCCTTTCCTCATAAAATGGCCTATAAATGCTGCCTGTCTTTTCCTAATCTTCCTTATGAATGATCTTCTTGTGTCTGCCTCATCAAGACTGTCTCGTTTGTTTTCTTTGCTGTCCATGGAACTCTCAACATTCTTCTTAGAAACCACATCTCGGCTGCCTCAATCTTGTTCTGGCTTTGCTTTTTGACTGTCCACGCCTCACAACCGTATAACATTATCGGTTCTATATAACATTGAAGAACTCTCTTCCCGATGTTAGTTGATAGGCATTTGTTGGTAAGAATGCTTTTCATTTTTTTGAATGCTGTTTAGGCTTGGCCGATTCTGCTGGCTATTTCTGATGTGCATCTGCCGTCTGGTGAGATGACCGTTCCCTGATATTTAAACTTATCAACCTGTCTTAAGGTTGTGCCGTTTGCTGTCATTTTGCATGAGGGGATTTCATGTTTTTTACTGATCACCATGACTTCAGTCTTCTTGCTGTTTAGTTCCAACCCCTTACCTTTACTTTCTATTTCTAGTATATTCACGAGGTTTTGTGGATCCCTTTCATTTTCTGCAATTAGCACGGTGTCATCTGCTGTCCATGGAACACATCAAATGTTATTTTGCTGTTCTTTGAATTGATTACAGTGACTCCTAAAGTTTATGTTATTATGGTTTCTTATTGTTGATTTCATTTCTATTTTTGTGAGCGTCTTTTCTCGATGTAAAGTGTAACGGTGTTCTGTTGCTGTAAAGTGTGAGGTGTTCTGTTGCTGTAAAGTGTAACAGTGTTCTGTTGCTGTAAAGTGTAACGGTGTTCTGTTGCTGTAAAGTGTAACAGTGTTCTGTTGCTGTAAAGTGTAATGGTGTTCTGTTGCTGTAAAGTGTGAGGTGTTCTGTTGCTGTAAAGTGTGAGGTGTTCTGTTGCTGTAAAGTGTAACGGTGTTCTGTTGCTGTAAAGTGTAACAGTGTTCTGTTGCTGTAAAGTGTGAGGTGTTCTGTTACTGTAAAGTGTGAGGTGTTCTGTTGCTGTAAAGTGTGACGGTGTTCTGTTACTGTAAAGTGTGACGGTGTTCTGTTGCTGTAAAGTGTAACAGTGTTCTGTTGCTGTAAAGTGTAACGGTGTTCTGTTGCTGTAAAGTGTAACAGTGTTCTGTTGCTGTAAAGTGTGAGGTGTTCTGTTACTGTAAAGTGTTAGGTGTTCTGTTTGCTGTAAGTGTGTGACGGTGTTCTGTTTACTGTAAAGTGTGACGGTGTTCTGTTGCTGTAAAGTGTAACAGTGTTCTGTTGCTGTAAAGTGTAACGGTGTTCTGTTGCTGTAAAGTGTAACAGTGTTCTGTTGCTGTAAAGTGTAACGGTGTTCTGTTGCTGTAAAGTGTAACGGTGTTCTGTTGCTGTAAAGTGTAACGGTGATTCTGTTGCTGTAAAGTGTAACGGTGTTCTGTTGCTGTAAAGTGTAACAGTGTTCTGTTGCTGTAAAGTGTAACGGTGTTCTGTTGCTGTAAAGTGTAACGGTGTTCTGTTGCTGTAAAGTGTGAGGTGTTCTGTTGCTGTAAAGTGTACGGTGTTCTGTTGCTGTAAAGTGTAACGGTGTTCTGTTGCTGTAAAGTGGTAAACGGTGTTCTGTTGCTGTAAAGTGTAACGGTGTTCTGTTGCTGTAAAGTGTAAGGTGTTCTGTTGCTGTAAAGTGTAACGGTGTTCTGTTGCTGTAAAGTGTGACGGTGTTTCTGTTGCTGTAAAGTGTGAGGTGTTTGTTGCTGTAAAGTGTAACGTGTTCTGTTGCTGTAAAGTGTAAGGTGTTCTGTTGCTGTAAAGTGTTGCTGTAAGTGTAGGTGTTCTGTTGCTGTAAAGTGTAACGTGTTCTGTTGCTGTAAAGTGTGAGGTGTTCTGTTGCTGTAAAGTGTAACGGTGTTCTGTTGCTGTAAAGTGTAACGTGTGTTGCGTAAAGTGTAGTGTTCTGTTGCTGTAAAGTGTAACGGTGTTCTGTTGCTGTAAAGTGTAACGGTGTTCTGTTGCTGTAAAGTGTAAACTGTTCGTGTTGCTGTAAAGTGTAACGTGTTCTGTTGCTGTAAAGTGTAACGGTGTTCTGTTGCTGTAAAGTGTAACGGTGTTCTGTTGCTGTAAAGTGTGACGGGTTGTTCTGTTGCTGTAAAGTGTAACGGTGTTCTGTTGCTGTAAAGTGTAGGTGTTCTGTTGCTGTAAAGTGTGAGGTGTTCTGTTGCTGTAAAGTGTAACGGTGTTCTGTTGCTGTAAAGTGTAAGTGTTCTGTTGCTGTAAAGTGTAAGGTGTTCTGTTGCTGTAAAGTGTAACGGTGTTCTGTTGCTGTAAAGTGTAACAGTGTTCTGTTGCTGTAAAGTGTAACGGTGTTCTGTTGCTGTAAAGTGTAACAGTGTTCTGTTGCTGTAAAGTGTAACAGTGTTCTGTTGCTGTAAAGTGTAACAGTGTTCTGTTGCTGTAAAGTGTAACAGTGTTTGTGCTGTTAAAATGTACATTGTTGTACTGTAAATTTGCAAGTAAGATGCTGTTGACATCAATGTTAAAAATTATGGTTTGATGCCTTGTATATGACATTTGGCTGATATGATTTTGAACTTGTCAAATTCTGACGGCTCATATTGTCATATGATTCGCTGATATTGTCACATTATTGGCTGATATTGTCACATTTTTGGCTAATATTGTCACATTTATTGGTTTGTATTTTATTACATTTATTGGCTAATATTGTCACATCTTATTGGCTAATATTGTCACATTTATTGGCTAATATTGTCACATTTATTGGCTGATGTTTTCACATTTATTGGCTGATATTGTCACATTTATTGGCTAATATTGTCACATTTTTGGCTGATATTGTCACATTTATTGGCTATTGTCACATTTATTGGCTGATTTATATTGTCACATTTATTGGCTGATATTGTCACATTTATTGGCTGATATTGTCACATTTATTGGCTAATATTGTCACATTTATTGGCTAATATTGTCACATTTATTGGCTAATATTGTCACATTTTTGGCTAATATTGTCACATTTATTGGCTAATATTGTCACATTTATTGGCTAATATTGTCACATTTGTTGGTTATATTGTCACATTTATTGGCTATATTGTCACATTATTTGGCTGATATTGTCACATTTATTGGCTGATATTGTCACATTTATTGGCTAATATTGTCACATTTATTGGCTAATATTAGTCACAATTTATTGGCTAATATTGTCACATTTATTGGCTAATATTGTCACATTTATTGGCTGATATTGTCACATTTGTTGGCTATATTGTCACATTTGTTGGCTGATATTGTCACATTTGATTGGCTAATATTGTCACATTTGTTGGTTTATATTGTCACATTTATTGGCTAATATTGTCACATTTATTGGCTAATATTGTCACATTTATTGGCTGATATATTGTCACATTTATTGGCTGATATTGTCACATTTTATTGGCTGATATTGTCACATTTATTGGCTGATATTGTCACATTTATTGGCTAAAATTGTCACATTTATTGGCTAATATTGTCACATTTATTGGCTGATATTGTCACATTTATTGGCTAATATTGTCACATTTATTGGCTGATTTTCACATTATTGGCTGATATTGTCACATTTATTGGCTAATATCGTCACATTATATTGGCTAATATTGTCACATTTATTGGCTAATATTGTCATTTATTGGCTGATGTTTTCACATTTATTGGCTAATATTGTCCATTTATTGGCTGAATATTGTCACATTTATTGGCTAATATTGTCACATTTATTGGCTAATATCGTCACATTTATTGGCTGATGTTTCACATTTATTGGCTGATATTGTCACATTTATTGGCTGATATGTCACATTTGGCTAATATTGTCACATTTATTGGCTAATATTGTCACATTTATTGGCTAATATTGTCACATTTATTGGCTAATATTGTCACATTTATTGGCTATATTGTCACATTTATTGGCTAATTTTGTCACATTTATTGGCTAATATTGTCACATTTATTGGCTATATTATCACATTTATTGGCTGATATTGTCACATTTATTGGCTAATATTGTCACATTTATGGCTAATATTGTCACATTTATTGGTTGATATTGTCACATTTATTGGTTGATATTGTCACATCTATTGGCTAATATTGTCACATTTATTGGCTGATGTTTTCACATTTATTGGTTTATATTGTCACATTTATTGGCTAATATTGTCACATTTATTGGCTGATATTGTCACATTTATTGGCTATATTGACACATTTATTGGCTGATGTTTTCACATTTATTGGCTATATTGTCACATTTATTGTTTAATATTGTCACATTTATTGGCTATATTGTCACATTTATTGGCTAATATTGTCACATTTATTGGCTAATATCATCACATTTTTTGGCTGATATTGTCACATTTATTGGCTAATATTGTCACATTTATTGGCTAATATTGTCACATTTATTGGCTGATATTGTCACATTTATTGGTTAATATTGTCACATTTATTGGCTGATGTTTTCACATTTATTGGCTGATATTGTCACATTTATTGGCTGATGTTTTCATATTTTTGGCTCATATTGTCAAACGTATTGGCTGATATAGTTAACCTATGTTGGATGATATTGTCAAAAATATTGGCTGATATCAGTTTTACTTCTTTTCTGTACAGTGCCGCCAGTGACGAGAAGGATTTTAATTTTGAAGATGTAGAAGAGGAATTGGCACTTACTACTACCCTGACAGTCCTAATGACCAGCCTGGGCAACTGCTGAACAAACAGCTTAGCCAACTGTCTCTGTGTAAGTCTTGGTGTGACTTTCCATTTAGCCAGCTGTCTGTGTGTGTAAGTCTTGGTGTGACTTTCCATTTAGCCAGCTGTCTGTGTGTGTAAGTCTTGGTCTGACTTTCCATTTAGCCAGCTGTCCGTGTGTGTAAGTCTTGGTGTGACTTTCCATTTAGCCAGCTGTCTGTGTGTGAAGTCTTGGTGTGACTTTCCATTTAGCCAGCTGTCTGTGTGTGTAAGTCTTGGTGTGACTTTCCATTTAGCCAGCTGTCTGTGTGTGTAAGTCTTGGTGTGACTTTCCATTTAGCCAGCTGTCTGTGTGTGTAAGTCTTGGTGTGACTTTCCATTTGGCCAGCTGTCTGTGTGTGTAAGTCTTGGTGTGACTTTCCATTTGGCCAGCTGTCTGTGTGTGTAAGTCTTGGTGTGACTTTCCATTTAGCCAGCTGTCTGTGTGTGTAAGTCTTGGTGTGACTTTCCATTTAGCCAGCTGTCTGTGTGTGTAAGTCTTGGTGTGACTTTCCATTTGGCCAGCTGTCTGTGTGTGTAAGTCTTGGTGTGACTTTCCATTTAGCCAGCTGTCTGTGTGTGTAAGTCTTGGTCTGACTTTCCATTTGGCCAGCTGTCTGTGTGTGTAAGTCTTGGTGTGACTTTCCATTTGGCCAGCTGTCCGTGTGTAAGTCTTGGTGTGACTTTCCATTTAGCCAGCTGTCTGTGTGTGTAAGTCTTGGTCTGACTTTCCATTTGGCCAGCTGTCTGTGTGTGTAAGTCTTGGTGTGACTTTCCATTTGGCCAGCTGTCTGTGTGTGTAAGTCTTGGTGTGACTTTCCATTTAGCCAGCTGTCTGGTGTGTAAGTCTTGGTGTGACTTTCCATTTAGCCAGCTGTCTGTGTGTGTAAGTCTTTGGTCTTGACTTTCCATTTAGCCGCTGTCTGTGTGTAAGTCTTTTGGTGTGACTTTCCAT
>JAPXFY010000024.1:2042500-2070000 GCA_030674185.1 Monoplex corrugatus
GTACCTGAAGGAGGAGTATTACCAGACACTCCATCAAAACCTGCAGGACTGGTTCCAGACAGACAAGGGAGCTGTGTGGATCTCTGACACTCTGCACGCAGACCTGGGTCTGCCTCTACAGAACTTTGTCCCTGACTCCATCGACGTGCAGGTCAAACAGTTTCATTTCGGTTTTGGGTCTTCGTCGGCCATTTTCTTCTTCTGTTTTCGTCTGTCTTCTGTCTTCCCACTTGTGCTATCATGTTGGTTTTGAAATTGTTTTGTAGATGACCATGTATCTCGAAAAAAAAGTCAGTGTTTTGTTAGTACAAGTTTTGTTAGCTATGCCTGTTCTGTGTTTGCTTGTTTTTTGTGTTTTTTGTTTTTTTCTGACCGACCCCTGTGGGGATGCCAGTGGCTCATTCAGTATAAACAGTATCCCCAACTTCTGGACATTCTATGCTAGAGATGTCTTGTTTTCTGTCACTCTCTTTGTTTCTGCCTTGTTCCTTTGCCTTCTGTCATGTCTTCCTATCATTTTCTGCCTTGTTCCTGTCATTTCTTCCTATCATTTTCTGCCTTGTTCCTTTGCTTTCTGTCACCTCTTCCTATCATTTTCTGCCTTGTTCCTTTGCTTTCTGTCATTTCTTCCTATCATTTTCTGCCTTATTCCTGTCATTTCTTCCTATCATTTTCTGCCTTGTTCCTTTGCTTTCTGTCATTTCTTCCTATCATTTTCTGCCTTGCTCCTTTGCTTTCTGTCATTTCTTCCTATCATTTTCTGCCCTGCTCCTTTGCTTTCTGTCATTTCTTCCTATCATTTTCTGCCTTGTTCCTTTGCTTTCTGTCATTTCTTCCTATCATTTTCTGCCTTGTTCCTGTCATTTCTTCCTATCATTTTCTGCCTTGTTCCTTTGCTTTCTGTCACCTCTTCCTATCATTTTTTCTGCCTTGCTCCTTTGCTTTCTGTCATTTCTTCCTATCATTTTCTGCCTTGCTCCTTTGCCTTCTGTCATCTCTTCCTATCATTTTCTGCCTTGCTCCTTTGCTTTCTGTCATTTCTTCCTATCATTTTCTGCCTTGTTCCTTTGCTTTCTGTCATCTCTTCCTATCATTTTCTGCCTTGTTCCTTTGCCTTCTGTCATCTCTTCCTATCATTTTCTGCCTTGTTCCTGTCATCTCTTCCTATCATTTTCTGCCTTGTTCCTTTGCCTTCTGTCATCTCTTCCTATCATTTTCTGCCTTGTTCCTGTCATCTCTTCCTATCATTTTCTGCCTTGTTCCTTTGCCTTCTGTCATCTCTTCCTATCATTTTCTGCCTTGTTCCTGTCATCTCTTCCTATCATTTTCTGCCTTGTTCCTGTCATCTCTTCCTATCATTTTCTGCCTTGTTCCTTTGCTTTCTGTCATTTCTTCCTATCATTTTCTGCCTTGCTCCTTTGCCTTCTGTCATTTCTTCCTATCATTTTCTGCCTTGCTCCTTTGCTTTCTGTCACCTCTTCCTATTATTTTCTGTCAACTGGTCCATTCACCTGTACGTGTTCTATAAAGCTTTCATAATTTCAGTTGGGACTGATAACTGGGTACATGTATTAATTATTTTTGGTTCTGAGGAAATGTGAAATGCAGAAGCCATCTTTGGTAGTTTAGGCCTGTTATCATATATGTATTAGCATACTTAGTTATGTTTACATTTGTACTCTGGTTTGTTGTTTTAAAACCTTGGTGATAAAAATTGAGCAGAGTGTACTCTGGTTTGTTGTTTTAAAACCTTGGTGATAAAAATTGAGCAGAGTGTACTCTGGTTTGTTTTTTTAAATCCTTGGTGATAAAATTGAGCAGAATGTACTCTGGTTTGTTGTTTAAATCCTTGGTGATAAAAATTGAGCAGATGTACTCTGGTTTGTTGTTTTAAAACCTTGGTGATAAAAATTGAGCAGAGTGTACTCTGGTTTGTTGGTTTAAAACCTTGGTGATAAAAATTGAGCAGAGTGTACTCTGGTTTGTTGGTTTAAAATCCTTGGTGATAAAAATTGAGCAAGTGTACTCTGGTTTGTTGTTTTAAAACCTTGTGATAAAATGAGCGAGTGTACTCTGGTTTGTTGGTTTAAAACCTTGGTGATAAAAATTGAGCAGAGTGTACTCTGGTTTGTTGGTTTAAAACCTTGGTGATAAAAATTGAGCAGAGTGTACTCTGGTTTGTTGGTTTAAAACCTTGGTGATAAAAATTGAGCAGAGTGTACTCTGGTTTGTTGTTTTAAAACCTTGGTGATAAAAATTGAGCAGAGTGTACTCTGGTTTGTTGTTTAAAACCTTGGTGATAAAAATTGAGCAGAGTGTACTCTGGTTTGTTGTTTTAAACCTTGGTGATAAAAATTGAGCAGAATGTACTCTGGTTTGTTGTTTTAAAACCTTGGTGATAAAAATTGAGCAGAGTGTACTCTGGTTTGTTGTTTTAAACCTTGGTGATAAAAATTGAGCAGAGTGTACTCTGGTTTGTTGGTTTAAACCTGGTGATAAAAATTGAGCAGAGTGTACTCTGGTTTGTTGTTTTAAACCTTGGTGATAAAATTGAGCAGAGTGTACTCTGGTTTGTTGTTTTAAAACCTTGGTGATAAAAATTGAGCAGAGTGTACTCTGGTTTGTTGTTTTAAAACCTTGGTGATAAAAATTGAGCAGAGTGTACTCTGGTTTGTTGTTTTAAAACCTTGGTGATAAAAATTGAGCAGAGTGTACTCTGGTTTGTTGTTTAAACCTTGGTGATAAAAATTGAGCAGAGTGTACTCTGGTTTGTTGGTTTAACTTGGTGAAAAAATGGCAGTTACTGTTGTTGTTAAACTGTGATAAAATGAGCAGGTACCTGTGTTGTTAACTTGTGATAATGAGCAGTGTACTCTGTTTGTGTTAACTGTGATAAAATTGACAGTGTACTGGTTTGTGTTAACCTTGGATAAATTGAGAGTGTACTCTGGTTTTTGTTAACTTGGTGATAAATGGCAGTTAGGTTGTGTTTGTATTGAGCGGTTATTGGTGTGTTAACCTGAAAATGAGCGACTCTGTTGTTTAACCTTGGATAAATGAGCGATGTCTTGTTTGTTGTAAACTGTTTTGAGCAAGTGTACTGTTGTTGTTAAACTGGATAAATTGACGAGTCTGGTTGTGTTAACTGTGTAAAATTGAGCAGGTACTGGTTTGTTTTAATTGGTGATAAATGACAGGTGTCTGGTTTGTTTTTTAACTGGTGATAAAATGAGCAGATGTACTTGGTTTGTTGTTATTGGTGAAATTGAGGTGTCTGTTGTTGTTAACTTGTGATAAATTGAGCAGAGTTACTGTTTGTGTTTAACTGGATAAAATGAGCAGAGTGTACTGTTTGTTGGTTTAAATCTTGTGAAAATTGACGTTACCTGGTTGTGTTAACCTGTGAAAATTGAGCAGAGTGTACTTGTTTTGTTAAACTTGTGATATGGCAGATGTACTCTGGTTTGTTGTTTAAACTTGGTGATAAAAATTGAGCAGAGTGTACTTGGTTGTTGGTTTAAACCTGGTGTAAAAATTGAGCAGGTGTACTTGGTTTGTTGTTAAACCTTGGTGATAAAAATTGAGCAGAGTGTACTCTGGTTTGTTGTTAAACCTTGGTGATAAAATTGAGCAGAGTGTACTTGGTTTGTTGTTTAAACCTTGGTGATAAATTGAGCAGAGTGTACTTGGTTTGTTGTTTAACCTTGGTGATAAATTGAGCAGAGTGTACTCTGGTTTGTTGTTTTAAAACTTGGTGATAAAAATTGAGCAGAGTTACTTGGTTTGTTGTTTAACCTTGGTGATAAAAATTGAGCAGAGTGTACTCTGTTTGTTGTTTAAATCCTTGGTGATAAAAATTGAGCAGAGTGTACTCTGGTTTGTTGTTTTAAAACCTTGGTGATAAAAATTGAGCAGAGTGTACTCTGGTTTGTTGTTTTTAAACCTTGGTGATAAAAATTGAGCAGAGTGTACTCTGGTTTGTTGTTTAAATCCTTGGTGATAAAAATTGAGCAGAGTGTACTTGGTTTGTTGTTTTAAACCTTGGTGATAAAAATTGAGCAGAGTTGTACTCTGGTTTGTTGTTTTAAATACATTGGTGATAAAATTGAGCAGGTTGTACTCTGGTTTGTTGGTTTTAAAACCTTGGTGATAAAATTGAGCAGAGTGTACTTGGTTTGTTGGTTTAAATCCTTGGTGATAAAAATTGAGCAGAGTGTACTCTGGTTTGTTGTTTTAAAACCTTGGTGATAAAAATTGAGCAGAGTGTACTCTGGTTTGTTGTTTTAAAAACCTTGGTGATAAAAATTGAGCAGAGTGTACTTGGTTTGTTGTTTTAAAATCTTGGTGATTAAAAATTGAGCAGAAATGTACTGGTTTGTTGTTTTAAACCTTGGTGATAAAAATTGAGCAGAGTGTACTCTGGTTTGTTGTTTTAAAACCTTGGTGATAAAAATTGAGCAGAGTGTACTCTGGTTTGTTGTTTAAACCTTGGTGATAAAAATTGAGCAGAGTGTACTCTGGTTTGTTGTTTTAAAACCTTGGTGATAAAATTGAGCAGAGTGTACTCTGGTTTGTTGTTTTAAAACCTTGGTGATAAAAATTTGTAGAATGGTATACAATTGGTTTGGTTTGTTTTAAACCTTGGTGATAAAAATTGAGCAGAGTGTACTCTGGTTTGTTGTTTTAAACCTTGGTGATAAAAATTGAGCAGAGTTTACTCTGGTTTGTTGTTTAAATCCTTGGTGATAAAAATTGAGCAGAGTGTACTCTGGTTTGTTGTTTTAAACCTTGGTGATAAAAATTGAGCAGAGTGTACTCTGGTTTGTTGTTTTAAAACCTTGGTGATAAAAATTGAGCAGAGTGTACTCTGGTTTGTTGTTTAAACCTTGGTGATAAAAATTGAGCAGAGTGTACTCTGGTTTGTTGTTTAAATCCTTGGTGATAAAAATTGAGCAGAGTGTACTCTGGTTTGTTGTTTTAAAACTTGGTGATAAAAATTGAGCAGAGTGTACTCTGGTTTGTTGGTTTAAACCTTGGTGATAAAAATTGAGCAGAGTGTACTCTGGTTTGTTGTTTTAAAACCATGGTGATAAGAATTGAGCAGAGTGTACTCTGGTTTGTTGTTTTAAAACCATGGTGATAAAAATTGAGCAGAGTGTACTCTGGTTTGTTGTTTTCAAACCTTGGTGATAAAAATTGAGCAGAGTGTACTCTGGTTTGTTGTTTTAAAACCATGGTGATAAAAATTGAGCAGAGTGTACTCTGGTTTGTTGTTTAAAACCTTGGTGATAAAAATTGAGCAGAGTGTACTCTGGTTTTTGTTTTAAAACCTTGGTGATAAAAATTGAGCAGAGTGTACTCTGGTTTGTTGGTTTAAAACCTTGGTGATAAAAATTGAGCAGAGTGTACTCTGGTTTGTTGTTTTAAAACCTTGGTGATAAAAATTGAGCAGAATGTACTCTGGTTTGTTGTTTTAAAACCTTGGTGATAAAAATTGAGCAGAGTGTACTCTGGTTTGTTGTTTTCAAACCTTGGTGATAAAAATTGAGCAGAATGTAGCCTACTCTGGTTTGTTGTTTTAAAACCTTGGTGATAAAAATTGAGCAGAATGTACTCTGGTTTGTTGTTTTCAAACCTTGGTGATAAAAATTGAGCAGAATGTAGCCTACTCTGGTTTGTTGTTTTAAAACCTTGGTGATAAAAATTGAGCAGAATGTACTCTGGTTTGTTGTTTTAAAACCTTGGTGATAAAAATTGAGCAGAATATACTCTGTTTTGTTTTAAAACCTTGGTGATAAAAATTGAGCAGAATATACTCTGGTTTGTTGTTTTAAAACCTTGGTGATAAAAATTGAGCAGAATGTACTCTGTTTTTTTTAAAACCATGGTGATAAAAATTGAGCAGAATATACTCTGGTTTGTTGGTTTAAAACCATGGTGATAAAAATTGAGCAGAATGTACTCTGGTTTGTTGGTTTAAAACCATGGTGATAAAAATTGAGCAGAATGTACTCTGGTTTGTTTTAAAACCATGGTGATAAAAATTGAGCAGAGTGTACTCTGGTTTGTTGGTTTAAAACCTTGGTGATAAAAATTGAGCAGAATGGTCAACACCAGGGGCATATTCTTAGATCATGTGTACGAATGTGTTCATAGGTATACTGAATGTTTTTTCCGTGTGTTTACTTAGCGAGGTGTTGTGTGGGTTTTGAAATGGTTATAGCCTGTGATGGTTGTGTGTAGTTGGCTGGGCTTTAAACAATAAGAATATATTCATGTTCATATTCATATTCATATTCATTTCTTTTGTAACAATGGGTTTGCCATAGGACACTCGGGCTGCCTTCCCTTTTGAGAGCGCGTCGCCACAGTACAGCGCCACCAAACTTTTTTGAGTCCCAGACTTCAGAAGGGCAAGGACGCTAATTGGTCTTCAACGGGAGACAGCTGAGAAATGAACTTCTCTCTTGAATGTTTTATACCAGGGAAACCGAGCAAATGCTTTACTTTTTACGATTTTTAACTACCGTGGGATCTCAAACGTGTATAGGCCAGAAGGCATACAGGTCGTTTTTCGTTCCCTTCCGAAGGACTGGACATTCAGTTTGATTTTCTGGTCAAACAGAGGAGAAAAAATCGAGGCCATAATGGGGAACGAACCCTGGAACCTGGAGTTTAGTTATTGGCAGGTGAACGTCTGAACCATTCTGCCACTCTACCGAAATAGTTGTGGGAGGTAATTCATCATCATCATCAAGTGTCTTGCCACATGGTACTGGCGATCATGGCCTTCCATCTGTTTCTGTCCCTTGTTGCCGCAAGCACCTCATAAGGTAATTATGACTCAATAATATTTTCTTTAATGTCAATTAAACAGATCCTGTTTCTGGCCCCTCGTCACTCGCCATGTCTCATCACACTCTTCGACACTAAAAAGACCCCCCAGGTCACCCAGACCCCCCAGGCTTCCCAGACCCCCCAGGCCACCCAGACCCCACAGCCATCCTACAATCCTCAACCTTACCCACAGCGAGACCCTCACACCCCGAAAAACCCGGAACACCAGAAGGTGGAATTCTTTACCACGCACATGGGGAAACTCCTGACCACGGCAATGCTCAACTTCTGTTCCTGCGACTTCCTTATTTTACCTGTTTGGGTGGACAGTGGCTCAGACAGCGACGTGGGGAACGCAGTGTCAGAGGCACTGAGCAGGCAGCAAGAGTTGTCGCGGAGATATTTCGGGGGTCCTCAGGTTCTGAGTGAGACATCCTACTGGCAGTTGAAGAGGGCTGTTACGGCCGTGGTGGCCATGACTAGAGTTCCTAGACTTTTTGACAATGGTGATGGTGGACGTGAGGTAAGTGTGTGTGTGTGTGTGTGTGTGTGTCGTGTGTGTGTATGTATGTATGTTATGTGTGTGTGTGTAGTGTGTGTGTATGTGTGTGTGTATGTGTTTGTGTGTGTGTGTGTGTGTGTACTTGCTCTGTGTGTGTGTGTGCATGTGTGTGTGTGTGTATTTGTGTGAATGCGTGTGTGTCTGTATATGCGCGTCTGTGTGTGCTTGTCGTGTGTGTGTTTGTATATGTGTGTGTATTTGTTCGTTCGTTCTTTGATTTAACGTCTTTTCACTGTAAAGTGATATTAGACGGAATTCGTGTGTATTTGTGTGTGTATATGTGTATGTGTTGTGATTGTGTATGGTGTATGTGTGTGTTGTGTGTTGGTGTTGTGTGTGTGTGTGTTGTGTGTGTGTGTGTGTGTGTGTGTGTGTGTGTGTGTGTGTTCAGTCCTACTCAGTTCGTGTTTTATAGCCCCATCAGTCACTCAGACCTATATCCAGCAATAGGAGCCATACTGATGGAATCATCGTCATCATCATCGTCATCATTATCGTCATCATTATCGTCATCATCATCTCGTCGTCATCATCATTATCATCATCATCATCGTCGTCGTCCGTCATCATCGTCGTCGTCATATCATCGTCGTCTCATGCGTCATCATCGTCGTCATCATCATCGTCGTCATCATCATCGTCGTCGTCTCATCATCATCGTCGTCGTCGTCGTCATCATCTTTCATCATATCATCATTTATGCTACTGCAACTGTTATTATTTATCGTCATTTATATTTTGTTGTAGTTATTATTATTACCAATTGTATTATTATTATTATTATCATTGTCGCCATTGTTGTTGTTATTGCCATCATTATGATATATTGCACTCTAAAGCCTAACCCAAACCCGGATTCTTCCAGCACTGAAACAAATCCACACTTTAGAACACGCACATCCGCTTTCAGGAACGAGAACTCTGTTTGCTGTTGGACTACGACTGGCGCGGAGTGATCTCCCTTGTGATCGAGCATCTGACCCGCGCAGAGAGCGTGAAGCAGCCGTTGTATGTTTCCTATCCCAGCGTTGCGTGGTTCAAGATGGTAGTGGCCGTTTTAGAGTCGGCCAGACGACTGAGCTTTGGAGATGAGGTTGTCATTTTGTCCGAGGTTGACCATGTTCGCAGGTGTACCGAGTGAGTATTTTGATCATTGGTGTTGTCTGTCTGTCTGTCTGTTTTTGATCGACTGCTTGTTAGTTGCTCGCTTGGTTCATTTCTTTCTGATTTTTTTTAACCCTTTGACTCCCGCACCCTGTCCACCAGCATCTTGCATTGCCAACCATGCTAGCAAAGCAAAGACTTAACCCTTTGACTCCCTCACCGCAGGAAGCTGGTGGATAGGGTGAGGGAATCAAAGGGTTAAGTTTTTGCAGTTGGTGGATAGGGTGTGGGAATCAAAGGGTTAAGTTTTTGCAGTTGGTGGATAGGGTGTGGGAATCAAAGGGTTAAAGCCCTTTTCTCCCACTGGACGAAGCAGCAGGGAAATTTTAGTATTTCTCTAATTTTTGTATATGTTTGTTCTTTGTTTGTGATCTTACGTTAATGCTTGACAAAGGCCAGTTGACCGAAAATGTGTGCCTGTCTTGTCTGGTTGTATTAAATACGTGTTCCGATTCTGTTTTCGTGTTTTTCTGGGTCTTTGTGTGTGTGTGTGTGTGTGTGTGTGTTGTGTGTTATGTGTTTATGTGTGTGTATGTGTGTGTGTGTTATGTGTGTGTGTGTGTTTGTGTGTGTGTGTGTTGTGTGTTGTGTGTGTGTGTGTGTATTGTGTGTGTGTATGTGTTGTGTGTGTGTGTGTGTGTTTGTGTGTGTGTGTATGTGTGTGTGTGTGTGTGTGTTGTGTGTGTTTGTGTGTGTGTTTGTGTTGTGTGTGTGTGTGTATGTGTGTGTGTTGTGTGTGTGTTGTGTGTGATTGTGTGTGTGTGATTGTGTGATGTGTTGTTGTGTGTGTGTTGTGTGTGTGTGTGTTTGTGTGTGTGTGTGTGTGTGTGTGTGAACTAAATCTTTTAAAATTCATTTTGAGACGTTACAGAAGTTTGATATATACTCCTAATCATAATTTAAGGGCCACTTCTTCCTTCCTCTCTAATTTTAAGTTGAAATAATTGACAATGTTTAGAATTGATTCTATGTTTTATTTCATTTCCACACCTGTTTTGGAAAAAGAAATTAGCACAATGACCCATTAGTGAACAGCACATGCATTTAAAGGAACATCCCCCCCTTTTCAAAAAACAAAAGTGTCAGATTTGGCCAATCTGTTTTCAATATCGCGTGTGTCCGCCCCGAGCCTGGATGCATGCTTCACAGCGCGATGCATCGACCCCACAAGGGTACGGAGTGTGTCCTGAGGGATGGCCGCCCACTCGATCTGCAGGATGTCGACCAGCCTGGCCAGGGTGCCCGGTGGGGGGTGGTTGTCCCTGATGCGCCTCCCGAGCACATCCCAGAGGTGTTCAATTGGGTTCAGGTCAGGTGAGCACGCTGGCCAGGCCATACGAACGACTTCATGCTGCTCCAGGAAGTCGGTCACAAGGCGTGCTCGATGCGCAGGTGCATTGTCGTCCTGGAAGATGGCGCCTTGACCAAGGTCCACAAGCGCAGGCAGTGCCACGGCCGCCAGAACCTGTCCCGGTACCAGACCCCGTTCAGGATGCCGTCAATGGGGAGCAGGGGGGTCCGGGTACCACGGCTCATGCCACCCCACACCATCACCGACCCGCCGCCGTACCGGTTATGCTCTTGGACAGTGGCGTCAGCGAACCTCTCCCCTTGACGTCGCCACACCCGAGCCCGGCCATCGTTAAAGGTCAGGGTGAACCTGGACTCATCCGAAAACAAGACCCGGGCCCACTGTTGCCTTGTCCAGGTCACGTGCTCCCTGGCCCAGGTCATGCGGCGCACTCTGTTGACCGGTGACAGCACGGGTCGGACGGCCGGTCTCTTGACCTCAAGTTTGCCTCATGTAGCCGTCTTCTCACCGTGCTGCAGCTGATGTTAGCACCTGTTGCGTCCCTCAGCTGACCCCTCAAGGTCACCGCAGTGGATGCCCTTTCCCTCAGGACGGAGAGGGCAAGGTAGCGGTCTTGCTGTCTTGTCGTTACTCTGGGTCGACCCGTGTGACGCCTTTCCTGGACTGCTCCAGTCTCATTGAAGCGCTCTAGCAGTCTCTGGATTGTGGAATGCGACACTTCAAGTCGTCTAGCAACTTCCCGCTGCGCTAGGCCTTCATCAAGCAGAGCGAGGGCTCTCCCCCGCTGCTCATCCGTCATCCGTCATCTTGCAAGCATGGTTAAAACGAACCAAGAACGGGTCCTTTTTATCCTCGTCTGCGGGCAACTTTGGCTGGAGTAGTGTTCAAAAAGGGCTTGCCTTTGCACGTGCAAAGCGAATTTTGTCGCTACCTTGCCTGCGTCGTCAGAGAGACCCTGCTGAAGATTCGACAATTTCGTGTGGAAATTGTCTTCCTTGGGCCGCCCATTGCAAATCGGCAAATCCCCAAACACGTGCCAAAAGGAAACTGCAATGTTGTCCGAGCTCTTATCCATTCAGTTACGGCAACGAATTGGAGGAGTAAGAAAATAACCCTATTGACTCAAAAACGTTCCTGGCCCTTCAATAATGACGTGTAGTATATATAAAACATCCACACATAGTACGTACATATCTACATACATAACTAAACAAATGATGGAATAACCTCCAGTGGTCTGTCTGACAGCTTACTGAAAGAGCAAGTCCAGAACAGCACTGGGCTGGAGCTGAGGCTGACTGTGCTGATGCCCTACGAAGATCACACCAGTGTCAAGGACTCCTCCTTCATCATCGTTCTTGATCAACCTCAGCTTCGTCTGAGCGCGGCAAACTCTGCTGTGCTGTACATGACCAAGGGAGGATACTGTGCTTCTTCTCCTTCTTCGGCTTCTGTGTCGGGCGCTTTATTTTCACCGACTGCTGCATTGAAAAGCAACTGAGAGGGGGCTGGCTTCTTGGTCGTTCCTGGTCAGCTTGTGTTTTGTACTTTGTGAGGTGTGTGTGTGTGTGTGTGTGTGTGTGTGTGTGTGTTGTTTGTGTGTGTGTGTGTGTTTGTGTGTGTGTTGTGTGTGTGTGTGTGTGTGTGTGTGTGTTTGTGTGTGTGTGTGTGTTTGTGTTGTGTGTGTGTGTGTGTAGAATAATCCAAAAGCAAAGTTGTAAGCTACACGTTACTCAGAATCCACAACCAGAATACCGTATCTGTGATTGATTGACACCAACATTTTGTGATACAGTCTGACTCCTGCGTGACTGGCCTGAACAGGTTGGCTGTTCCTTCTTCACGTCAGATCGGTGGTACACTCCATTCCATAAGAAAAGATGATTATGGCCGTGATGGTGTTGGTGGCCATGATGATGGTTATGATGAGGAGTGACCATATTCCGTTTTCCCATTGCATTCAGAGATCATGCAATACATCAGACAGTTCTCTTCCTGCAATTATTTCTGAGAATATGTATGTTGTCACGTGATGAATAAACAGATAACTCCCCATCCCCGTTGATCTATTACACCCTGTATTATATAATATCATGCTTGCTTGTAAGTTTGTTTTAAGTTTTGTGTAAATATTCACAAGCATCATCGTATTTATATAGATAACTCCAAGTTCTCTCGATCAGTGTGACGTTGTATTAACAAGTATTACGCAATCTGAAGTGTTTTCCGTCAGCTGTGATATGTAGAGTCTGTCTTCTGCCTTTGTTTCATGTGTTGGTGATCTCTTTGTTCGTCTGTCACTTTTCTTGTCTCTTGTTGTCTCTTTGTTAGTTGTCTCTTTGTTCGTCTGTCTCTTTTGTTCGTTGTCTCTTTGTTCGTTGTCTCTTTTGTTCGTTGTCTCTTTGTTCGTTGTCTCTTGTTCGTTCTTTGTTCATCTGTCTCTTTGTTCGTTGTCTCTTTGTTCGTTGTCTCTTGTTCGTTGTCTCTTTGTCGTTGTCTCTTTGTCGTTGTCTCTTTGTTCGTTGTCTCTTTGCTCGTCTGTCTCTTGTTCTTCTTTGTTCGTTGTCTCTTTGTTCGTTGTCTCTTTGTTTTCGTTTGTTCCGTTCTTTTTAGTCTGTCAACGTGAATAGTGCCTTTTAGTAAACGTAATTTTTTTTCCTAAAATTTCTTTTATTCATTTGTAACTAGATGCACAGACAAACATATTCACAAAGCACAATCATTTGTATCAAAGATTCAAAAGTTCGAAATACATGCATGACATTTACATGTACATCTTCATCAAAGGGTGCTCATGTATGAAATAGGTTCACTGCCAACAATATATACAATGATTATAATAGAAACATACTACAGTGGGTCTTACAGGAAGCATGTGCGTATGTCTTGAACGTCAAACTTTATCTGAAACTGCGGATAGCTTTATTCATTCATTCATTGATTTTATTGATTGATTGATTGATTTATTCACTCTTTTATTTATTCATTTAATCACTCAATTATTGATTGATTGATTTATTTATTCATTTGTTTTCAGTTACGTAGTATGGTTCAATTTAAGTTGCTTGAGTTGAGGTAGGTTAGATTATGTTGAATTGGGTTGGTTTGGATTGGGTTGGGTTGAGTTGAGTTGAGATGGTGTGAGTTGAGTTGGGGTTGGGTCGAGTTTGGTTAGGTAGGGTTGGTTGGATTGAGTAGGGCCGAGTTGGGTTTTGCTATGTACATATGTATATTTTGTTTTCTTTGTGTATGTATCTTCTTCTTCTTCTTGTTCTTGTTCTTTTTCATCTTCTTATTTTATTATTAACTTATCTATTTTATCGTTATTATTATCGTTATAATTAGTATATCAATATTGTTTTCTTGTTGATGATGATATTGTTGTTGCTGTTGTTAATATTGTTGTTGTTGATGATGATATATTGTTAGCTCTAATATCATATAGAATATTTGAGATTAAAGCAGTTATCAATTATTACCAATTATAGTGTGTGTGTAAAGACAGACAGGGGGGGGGGGGGAAGAGGGAGAGAGAGAGTTATTTCACAATAAGTTGATAGCTGATGACGATGACGATAGTGATGATGATGATGATGATGGTGGTGTGCTGTACAGGTTTGCACGTTGAGATGATAATAATGATAACGGTAACAAAATAATTACAGAATATGTTGTGTAATAATACGTATCACGTTCGTACCAATAAAATGTACAATTCGTTCATGCTGTCTTCCTTTGATTCTTCTTGCTTGGTGGATTGCTCTGTGGTTGTTGTGTTATTGTTTTGTTGTTGTGTTGTTTTGTTGTTGTGTTATGTTTTGTTGTGTTATTGTTTTGTTGTTTGTTATTGTTTTGTTGTTTTGTTGTTATTGTTTTGTTGTTGTGTTATTGTTTTGTTGTTTCTTTGTTGTCACAAACCGCCAGCTTAATACGGTCTAGGGATTGCTAGCGGCTGGACATACTATACAAACTTAGTATGAGCACTTCACATTTAGGTTTTGCATACAGGGTTGGAATCATTCACACACACTAATACCAACACCATACTACCATTACACAACCAAACCACCTTCCATTCATCCCATACACCATTAACCTACCAAAACAGATCCATCAACCCACCCTATAACTAAACTGTACAAAAAGACCAGTCTAAATGTTCAAGTCCCAACATTTATTTCTAATCAACAACAAAAACTAAGGCAAAAAATCCAACATTTCCCTTTCTCTCACTCTTCCTCACTCACGCACAAAGTCTACTTAAATTCACAAAAACGGCTTCCCTACAACACATTCAACATGGCCCTACAAATCATCATTGCCAGCTTCAACGACGTAATGGCCCTATAATGTCAGTCAGCTTCACTTAGCTCGGTTGCTGCCGGAAGCCCCGGTGATCGCCACCGCTACACTGCCTCCCCTGGTGCCCCTCCGGTCATATGCCTCAGCTCTTGTCCCCTGAAGACTGGTACTGGACACTGGGGAATACTGGACACCACTGGTCCGCTCCTGTGGAATACTGGACACTGCTGGATCTGGGAAAGAGCATTCCAGTTACTCTCCCCTGTCACTCGACACTCCCCCATACTTTGAATCACCAGTTGGTGGCTCAGACAAAGTCGTTGGAAAGGGAACTCCCGGTTTCCCCCATCAACAACATTACACTAAATCAATATTCAACAACACAAAATAATTTATCAACTCTTACAACAAGCCCACACAAACAAAAGTATTCCCTCCATGTGTGCATCAACCACCCAAGCTCAACTCAGCCCACACCACACCTATAAGAAAAAAAAAATTAACCCTTAATATTTATAACACAACCAGGTAATCTTGTACAATAGAATACGAAAATAATTGGAGCTAATTTCACGCACTTTTACGGGTGTTTTCGGTTCTGCTCGATGTAAAGAGACGTAAGACACCCTTACCTACTCACTTTGACCAGTCCTTCCCCACAAACATGCACAAAGTATCCCTGAATGACTGGCGACCACAGCTCCAGCAGTCACCTGCACGCCATTTTGGTTGCTGATCACATGGGCACAACGTCATCACTAGTGGGGAGTTATTGTCTATAAATAGTAACATCAACCACGTGTGTCAGTGCAATCACCGACCTAAAATATGTGTGCAGTGCAACACTTGTTTACCCCTTCGGTTACCCCTTCACGACTTGCTGCTGGAGTTGCTGCTGCATCTGGTTTGTTTGCTTTGTGTTTTTTATCTTCTACGTAAGGTAGGCGGGATGCTTGTGGTGTAAATGTTCATGTCCTTTTGTTTGTGTGTTTTTTTGTACGTGCTGGTGGCTTTCACTGAGCATCCGAATGGAAAAAAAACTATTTGGCTTTTTCCGCGTTTTTTTCGGCATTTTCCGGAGTTTACTGGTCTCGATCTAGATGTAAACATTACCACGTGTTTCCCATTTTCGGTTTCAAATAAAAACACAGTGATGACGTTTTCACCCACGTGATCAGGGTTATGGTCGCCAGTCATTCAGGGATATTTAATGCATGTTTGTGGGGAAGGACTGGTCAAAGCGAGTAGGTAAGGGTGTCTTACGTCTCTTTACATCGAAGGTAAGGGTGTCTTACGTCTCTTTACATCGAGCAGAACCGAAAACACCCGTAAAAGTGCGTGAAATTACCTCCAATTATTTTCGTATTCTATTGTACAAGATTACCCACAACCAAAACATCCACACACCAACATCAATAATAACAAAGAAAATTTAAATTTCCTTACCAATCTCTCCTGTGGATTAACACAGACCCCTTACTCCAGGGAATAATTATCCACGACACAGTTACATCCACCATCACCAAAAGAAAAATATAGTTCCTTCAGCAGCACTGCCCAGCTGGTTCACTCCCATCCACACCTGTTGAACGAATCCGTTCCTTGGCAGAACCCTGCCCCTAGCCGAATCTACCTTCAGCACAGTACCAAATGTACTAAACAGTTAAATCAAATGCGGCCTATCCCCACGCTGGCTGTGGCGAAACTCCCGCAACCGGAACAATTCCCCAAAAACAATTTCTTTGGCTAGTCCAAAGCGCTAGATCAAAAGGGGAAAATCTTAACTTTCTGCATAAGAACGATCGACCTCGACCGTCGTTCCATACCTATGCAAATTAGGTAGATGGACCGCTCCATCTAACATTTTGACGTCACAGGCATCACACCTCCTTCCCCTTTTCACCTTACTAGCTAGCTACTCTCTAAACCATAAAAGGAAGCCCGTAAACAAAACGGGAAGTAATTAACTCCTAACAGTCCCTGCTGTACAAGAGTTGCAACCCTTAAATACCATTGTCACAGTCTGCTCGTGACAGTTGTTATTGTTTTGTTGTTGTTGTTTTGTTGTTGTTTCTTTGTTATTGTTATTGTTTTGTTGTTGTTGTTTTGTTGTTGTTGTTTTGTTGTTGTTTCTTTGTTATTGTTTTGTTGTTGTTTTGTTGTTGTTTTGTTGTTGTTTCTTTGTTGTTATTGTTTTGTTGTTGTTTTGTTGTTATTGTTTTGTTGTTGTTTTGTTGTTGTTTCTTTGTTGTTGTTATTGTTTTGTTGTTGTTTTGTTGTTGTTTCTTTGTTGTTGTTATTGTTTTGTTGCTGTTGTTTTGTTGTTGTTTCTTTGTTGTTGTTATTGTTTTGTTGTTGTTGTTTTGTTGTTGTTTCTTTGTTGTTATTGTTTTGTTGTTGTTGTTTTGTTGTTGTTTCTTTGTTATTGTTATTGTTTTGTTGTTGTTGTTTCATTGTTGTTTCTTTGTTGTTGTTATTGTTTGTTGTTGTTGCTGTTTGTTTTCTTGAAGCCAGTTGCTTTCTAATTCTATTGTAGTCTAGTTGTTTTGTCTGGCCATGGTTTACAAATAGCCAGCAGAATCGGCCAAGCCAAAACAGCATTCAAAAAGACGAAAAGCATTCTTACCATCAAATGCCTTTCAATTAACATCAGGAAGAGAGTTCTTAAATGTTATACAGAACCGATAATGTTATACGGTTGTGAGGCGTGGACAGTCAACACGCAAAGCCAGAACAAGATTGAGGCAGCTGAGATGTGGTTTCTAAGAAGAATGTTGAGAGTTCCATGGACAGCAAAGAAAACAAGCGAGACAGTCTTGATGGAGGCAGACACAAAAAGATCATTGATAAAGAAGATTAGGAAAAGACAGGCGACATTTATAGGCCATTTTATGAGGAAAGGGGAATTGGAGCACCTGGTCACAACAGGAATGCTGGAGGGAAAGAGAGCACCGGGTAGACCCAGGGAGAAAATATTGAACGAACTTGCAGAGTGGCTGAAGACAAAGAGGGTGGAAGATGTGCTTGAGGCAACAAGGGATAGAAACAGATGGAAGGCCATGATGGCCAACGCCATGTGGCAAGGCACCTGATGATGATGATGATGATTGTAGTCTACAATACCAGATAGACGAAGGATGCCTGGTGGAAGGGAGGAGCTGTGTGCTCTGCTGACCTTTCACCTTTGACTTTATGGACAAAGATGGTGAACGTGTTACAACAGTCTCCTTCACTTGTATTTCACATTCATGTTCATATTCACACTCATATTCATTTTCATGTTCATATTCACATTCATGTTCATATTCATGTTCACATTCATGTTCATATTCATTTTCACATGCGTGTTCATATTCACATTCATGTTCATATTCACATTCATGTTCATATTCACATCCACGTTCATATTCATGTTCATATTCATTTTTGTATTCATGTTCATATTCACATTCATGTTCATATTCATTTTACATTCATGTTCATTTTCACATTCATGTTCATTCATTTTCACATTCATGTTCACATTCATGTTCACATTCATTTCTTTTGTCACAGTGGATTCACCACGTAAAACTCGGGATGCTCTCTCCTTTGAAAATGCGTCGCCGCAATGCAGCGCCACCTAATTTTTTTGTACTAAGACTTTCTATACACAAGAAATGCCAACCCCCAACCCCTACGTGGGGATGCCGGGGGCTATTTCAACATAAATAATATTCCCACCTTCAGGGTATTCTGTGCTAGAAATGTCCTCTTTTCTGTCACTGTCTTTGTTTCTGCCTTGTTCCCTTGCTTTCTGTCATCTCTACCTATCATAACATTTTCTGCCTTAATGGTCCATTCACCTGTATTTGTTCGATAAAGTCTTACGTACTTTTTCTTAGGATTGATAATTGGGTACATGTATTAAGTGCATTTTTGGCTCTCGAGAGGTGAAATATGCGGAAGCAATTTTAGGTAATTTATGTCTGTTTTTATGTTTGTTTAGGTGTCCTTAGGGATGTTTATATTTGTATTCAGGTGTTTTTTTAAAATCCTCTATGCGATAAATTGGACGGAGTGGTCAACGCCAGGGGCATGTCCTTAGATCATGTGCGCGAATGCACTGATATGTGTACTCAACTTTCTTTTATTTATTTATTTTTTCTTGTTGAAGTTTTGTATGTTTTGAAGCGGTTACAGCCCTGATATGGCTCTACGCAGTCGGCTGGGCTTTGAACAACAATAACAACAACACAAGAAGTGAGGACAGGCACTGGCAGGTCTGCACACATGTTGACCCGGGAGACTGGTACACTGTACACCCATGAACATCACCACTGGTACACTGTACACCCATGAACATCACTGGTACACTGTCCATCCATGAACATCACTGGTACACTGTCCACCAATGAACATCACATGGTACACTGTCCACCCATGAATCTCCACTAGTACACTGTCCACCCATGAACATCTCCACTGTCCACCCATGAACATCACTGGTACACTGTTCACCCATGAACATCTCCACTGGTACACTGTCCACCCAAGCACATCTCACTGTCCACCCATGAACATCACTGGTACACTGTCCACCCATGAACATCTCACTGGTACACTGTCCACCCATGAACATCACTGGTACACTGTCCACCCATGAACATCACTGGTACACTGTCCACATGAACATTACTGGTACACTGTCCACCCATGAACATCACTGGTACACTGTCCACACATGAACATCCTGGTACACTGTCCACACATGAACATCACTGGTACACTGTCCACACATGAACATCACTGGTACACTGTCCACCCATGAACATCACTGGTACACTGTCCACCCATGAACATCACTGGTACACTGTCCACCCATGAACATCACTGGTACACTGTCCACACATGAACATCACTGGTACACTGTCCACCCATGAACATCACTGGTACACTGTCCACCATGAACATCATGGTACACTGTCCAACATGAACATCACTGGTACACTGTCCACACATGAACATCACTGATACACTGTCCACCCATGAACATCTCTGGTACACTGTCCACCCATGAACATCACTGGTACACTCTCACCTGAACATCTTGGTACACTGTCCACCTATGAACATCACTGGTACACTGTCCCTGAACATCACTGGTACACTGTCACCCATGAACATCATCACTGGTACACTGTCCACCCATGAACATCACTGGTACACTGTCCACCCATGAACATCCACTGGTACACTGTCCACCCATGAACATCACTGGTACACTGTCCACCCATGAACATCACTGGTACACTGTCCACCCATGAACATCATCATGGTACACTGTCCACCCATGTACATCTCCACTGGTACACTGTCCACCCATGACCATCACTAGTACACTGTCCACCATGAACATCACTGGTACACTGTCCACCCATGAACATCATCACTGGTACACTGTCCACCCATGAACATCTCCACTGGTACACTGTCCACCCATGACCTTTCACTAGTACACTGTCCACCCATGAACATCACTGGTACACTGTCCACCCATGAACATCTCACTGGTACACTGTCCACCCATGAACATCTCCACTGGTACACTGTCCACCCATGACCATCACTAGTACACTGTCCACCATGAACATCACTGGTACACTGTCCACCAATGAACATCTCCATGGTACACTGTCCACCCATGAACATCTCCACTGGTACACTGTCCACCATGAATATCTCCACTGGTACATTGTCCACCCATGAACATCTCCACTGGTACATTGTCCACCCATGAACATCACTGGTACATTGTCCACCCATGAACATCTCCACTGGTACATTGTCCACCCATGAACATCACTGGTACACTGTCCACCCATGAACATCACTGGTACACTGTCCACCCATGAACATCACTGTACACTGTCCACCCATGAACATCACTGGTACACTGTCCACCCATGAACATCTCCACTGTCACCCATGACATCACTGGTACACTGTCCACACCATGAACATCTCCACTGTCCACCATGAACATCTTGGTACACTGTCCACCCATGAACATCTCACTGTCCACCATGAACATCACTGGTACACTGTCCACCCATGAACATCTCCACTGGTACACTGTCCACCCATGAACATCACTGGTACACTGTCCACCCATGAACATCTCCACTGTCACCATGACATCACTGGTACACTGTCCACCCATGAACATCTCCACTGTCCACCTGATACATCACTGGTACACTGTCACCCATGAACATCTCCACTGGTACACTGTCCACCCATGAACATCACTGGTACACTGTCCACCCATGAACATCTCCACTGGTACATTGTCCACCCATGAACATCTCCACTGTCCACCCATGAACATCACTGGTACACTGTCCACCCATGAACATCACTGGTACACTGTCCACCATGAACATCACTGGTACACTGTCCACACATGAACATCACTGGTACACTGTCCACCCATGAACATCTCTGGTACACTGTCCACCCATGAACATCATCACTGGTACACTGTCCACCCATGAACATCTCTGGTACACTGTCCACCCATGAACATCATCACTGGTACACTGTCCACCCATGAACATCACTGGTACACTGTCCACCCATGAACATCACTGGTACACTGTCCACCCATGAACATCACTGGTACACTGTCCACCATGAACATCTCCATTGGTACACTGTCCACCCATGAACATCTCCACTGTCCACACATGAACATCACTGGTACACTGTCCACACATGAACATCTCCACTGGTACACTGTCCACCCATGAACATCACTGGTATACTGTCCACCCATGAACATCACTGGTACACTGTCCACCATGAACATCTCCACTGGTATACTGTCCACCCATGAACATCACTGGTACACTTGTCTACCCATGAACATCTCCACTGGTACACTGTCCACCCATGAACATCTCTGGTACACTGTCCCACCCATGAACATCACCACTGGTACACTGTCCACCCATGAACATCTCCACTGTCCACCCATGAACATCACCACTGGTACACTGTCCACCCATGAACATCCACACTGGTACACTGTCCACCATGAACATCCCCACTGGTATACTTGTCCATCCATGAACATCTCCACCTCTACTCACTACGTGGAGATGTCCAGGTGGACTGGACCCCAGGACCTTCCAGTTGGAAGCTTGACGTGTATCTGTCTGAGTACCGAGACCCGTCACAGCTTTAGTGTGTAAAGTTGTGTTATGTACTGAATGTGGCTTGTAACTTGTATAAAGAAAATTTAGAAAAATGAAAATAAATGAAAAAAAGCTATCAAATCATACGTCAAACACGTCAGGCAGTCATCAAGTTTCTGGATGTTTCTTCTTTTTTTTTTTTTTCTTTTCTTTCTTTCTTTTTTCTTTTTCTTTTTCTTTCTTTTTTTCTTTTCTTTCTTTTCTTTTTTCTTTTCTTTCTTTCTTTTTTTTCTTTTTCTTTCTTTCTTTTTTCTTTCTTTCTTTTTTCTTTCTTCTTTTTTCTTTTTTCTTTTTCTTTCTTTTTTCTTTTTTCTTTCTTTCTTTCTTTCTTTCTTTTTCTTTTTCTTTTTTTCTTTCTTTCTTTCTTTTTTTTCTTTCTTTCTTTTTTCTTTCTTTTCTTTCTTTCTTTCTTTTTTTCTTTCTTTCTTCTTTCTTTTTTCTTTCTTTCTTTCTTTTTCTTTCTTTTTCTTTTCTTTCTTTCTTTTTCTTTCTTTCTTTCTTTCTTTCTTTCTTCTTTCTTTCTTTTTCTTTCTTTCTTTTCTTTCTTTTTCTTTCTTCTTTCTTTCTTTCTTTCTTTCTTTCTTTCTTTCTTTCTTTCTTTCTTTCTTTCTTTCTTTCTTTTTCTTTCTTTCTTCTTTCTTTCTTCTTTCTTTCTTTCTTCTTTCTTTCTTTCTTCTTTCTTTCTTCTTTCTTCTTTCTTCTTTCTTTTCTTCTTTCTTCTTTCTTTCTTTTTTTTCTCTTTTTTTCTTTTTCTTTCTTTCCTTCTTTCTTCTTTCTTTTCTTTTTTCTTTCTTTCTTTCTTTCCTTCTTTCTTTATTCATTTATTCTTTATTCATTTATTCTTTATTTAGGTATTCATTTAATTATGTATTTATTCATTTATTTATTCATTTATTTATTTATTCATTTATTCATTCATTTATTTATTTATTTTATCTGAAGCCACTACAGCGGTAACGATTATGACAAGGGCACTAAGAAGGCCTTGATCTTACAGTGAGGCTTTCGCTGTGCAAGAGTTGCTTCCCTTTTCCTGAGAGACTGTGTCTTCAACAAGCTTATAAATACACTGTAGTAGCTTACACTAAATAATGTAAAAAGCTAACATTTGAACCAGCAGCCAGCAGAACAAGTATGCTGGTTAGTCTTGCTATACAAACATTACAGGACTGATTAGGAGACGACACACACAGATGAGGACGGGAGAGACAGAGAGAGGGAGAGAGAGGGAGAGAGAGAGAGAGAAGAGAGAGAGGGAGAGAGAGGCTGGTTGATCGATTAATTGTATAAATGTTTACGTCAACGTTTACCTCAGATGACAGGCTAACAGGGAAAACCATCTCACGGAAGAGAGGGAGCGAGGGGATTGTATTTATCTAATTGTACACTGAACACCACCACTCTGACAATATTTTATCAAGATTGGCAGAAAGATTGGCAGTTTGTGTAGCCGGCCTCTAACAACCACTAGTATGTCAATCCTACACTCAATCAAATGAGATATTGAGGCTCCAGGGACAGAACCCGACGGGAAGGTGGGAGCCAGGGAAAGAGAGAGAAAGAGGGACAGACAGACAGACAGGCAGAGAGAGAGAGAGAGATATGGACAGAGAGAGAGGGGGGGGGGGCAGACAGACAGAGACAGACAGAGACAGAGAGAGAGAGAGATAGGGACAGACAGACAGAGATAGACACAGAGAGAGGGGTCGCAGACAGACAGACAGAGAGAGAAGGACAGACAGACAGACAGAGGGACAGGCAGACAGAGAGAGGGACAGACAGACAGACAGACAGACAGAGAGAGAGGGACAGACAGACAGACAGAGGGACAGACAGACAGACAGAGGGACAGACAGACAGAGGGACAGACAGACAGACAGACAGACAGACAGACAGGCAGACTGAGACACAGAGAGAGAGAGACACACACAGAAAACTGACTGTATACACCACACACACACACACACACACACATACACACACACATACACACGCACGCACGCGCACACACCACACACACACACACACACACACACACACACACACACACACACACACAATGCCATGACATATGTTCTACAAAATCCATTAAAATATAGAATGGTGCAGTGGTTTTGTCGAGATGTTTGAACAACAATTTACCGTACATAACAAACATTTCAAATTAGTCGCCATAAAAGACAACACATGTATTGCCGATCAAGCTTGAGCTTTCTGTGTTTCAAAGTCTCAAAGACAGATTTTGCCAGCAGAAGATTAATATTGTCATCACATGCTCTCAGTAAGGAAAAAACAACTTTCATATCTATATTGGAAAGAATATTGCAAACTTGTGTCATACTTGGAATGAATAGTAGCGTAGGCAAGACATTGAAAAATGAAATCTATTTCATCGTCTCCGCCATTTCCACACAAAGAGCAGGATATATTGTTAATATTTTCTGTTGAAAAGCACCACAGGAGATTTACTTTTTAATCCACAAACCCTGAAACTAAACTTTGCAAGAGCATCTTTCAAGTATATATTTATAACTCTCACAAGATACTTTTCAGGTTGAAATACATCTTTAAAGGAGTAGAACTAAGGGTATTTTGCATTGCTTTCCATATCTGAGAGCCAGGTTTTGTTTACAGTTAGCAATATAAACGGTCTCAAAACAAGTGTGACTGCCCGTGCCCAAGCAAACAGGAACCAGAAGAACAAGCAAACCAAAGCAAGCGCGTATTTAATACAACAAGACAAGACAAACGCAAATTTTCGGCCAACCGGCCTTTGTCAAGCGCGACTGCACGGTCACAAACAGACCACACACAACACCAAACAACGGATAATAAAAAGAAAGAGGACTAACAACTTCCCTGCCGCCTCGTCCAGTGGTCCCTTTGGTCCCTTTGGTCGCTTTTTATCCACTGGACAGGGAAGTTGTTAGTCCTCTTTTTTTTATTATCCGTTGTTTGGTGTTGTGTGTGGTCTGTTTGTGACCGTGCATTCGCGCTTGACAAAGGCCGGTTGGCCGAAAATTTGCGCTTGTCTTGTCTTGTTGTGTTGAATACGCGCTTACTTTGGTTTGCTTGTTCTTCTGGTTCCTTTAATATAAACGGTCTTTAAATTCAGCGATAAAATGCGTTTCAAAACCAACATCTTGGTTTAACCCGACAATATCGACATCATTTTCTGCAAGTATCTTCTTTACTTCTGACACACAGTTATACTTTCCAGACTGATCTTGTCATAATCACATTTCATTTGTTTGTCTGCGCAGTCTTGGTATTGGCAGTGAAGTACGTTTAAGCAATGTTTCACGCATTTAACATGAGTTTTCATATAAAGAGAACATCTTCCAGAATCTCTGTAAGTGTGTTTGTACGAGGCATGTAGCGGTAAATATTTTGGTAACATAAGTATGGACTTTTTCCATTTGACATGTTTTATTTAGGCCTCAAATTTCAGAAGCATATGTTAGGGTAAGCATAGAAAACAAACAAGACAGTCTTGATGGAGGCAGACACAAGAAGATCACTCCTAAGGAAGATTAGGAAAAGACAGGCAACATTTATAGGCCATTTTATGAGGAAGGGGGATTTGGAGCACCTGGTCACAACGGGAAAGCTGGAGGGAAAGAGAGCACCAGGTAGACCCAGGGAGACAATGCTGGACGGACTTGCAGAGTGGCTGGGGATGAGGAGGGTGGGGGAGATACTAGGGGCAACGAGAGATAGAGATGGCTGGAAGTCCATGGTCGCCAACGCCATGCGGCAGGGCACCTGATGATGATGATGTTAGGGTAGGCTCAATTTAGGTATCAAATATTGTAAAATGTATAAATGGATCGGTCGTTCTCAGTCTTCACAATGATCCCTGTCTTTCCATAACTTCTCTTTTGCCCCTCCCCCCCCCTTTTCTTTTTTAAAAAATTTTGTTACATAACCTCTGACAAGGTCACAGTAAGGGCAAGCTTTGTGGTAAAAATCAGAACAATGTATTTCAGGGCTTAAAACAGGAGGAGGAAAAAACCCACTGAAACTAGGGGGGTCCAGGGGCATGCTCCCCCGGGAAATTTTTTTAAAAACCAAGTGTAAATCTATGCCATTTTGCGCTTTCTGGACATAATTTCAAGAGATATTTAGTGCATAAAAATGTCTGTAAACACATAATTATTACAGGAAGATATATTTGGGAAAAGGGGAGAAGGGGTTAAAAACTAATAATCACGGATGCCTTGCTCCTTTCGTTTTTTGTTTGTTTGTTTTGTTTGTTTGTTTGTTTGTTTGTTTGGGGGGTTTTTTTGGGTTTTTTTTTGACAAACCGAAATCGCGGAATTCCGCCCAGACGCGGAACGTTTTAAGCCCTGGTACTTACACCAATTAGACACCATAATTTCGTCTGAATTATAAAAATCTCATCTGAACCATAAAACCATTGTTTTCCGAGATATTTACATGTTCACCATTTCGAAACACCATTACATTCATTTCTGTACGATCAATAGGCAGAGAAAGC
Source organism: Monoplex corrugatus (assembly GCA_030674185.1). NCBI lineage: Eukaryota > Metazoa > Mollusca > Gastropoda > Littorinimorpha > Ranellidae > Monoplex > Monoplex corrugatus. The sequence goes on from JAPXFY010000024.1 coordinate 2,068,417, forward strand.
CTGTCTGTTCGCCTTATTGAAATAACTGCGCGGTACGGTTATTGTGTAACAGACTCTGTAACAAATACTACATCAAGAGCTAAAAATATCCCTGTGACACCTGCGATTCGTTGAACACAGTACTTTGCAGTTTCTGACAGTTTCATTGACAGCTGATTTGTGAAGAAAGAGAGCATCAGAGGACCGAGCAAACCTCTTGGCTTTACGCTACGTGAACAATTGGAGAAATAAGTGTGGAACGCTTATCACGAGCGCCAGCAAGCACTGAACTGTATATTGCTCTTACAGCATGATATCATTTCCTTTTTACATCAGCCTTGAGAAAAAGAGAGAGACAGAGAGAGACAGACAGACAGACAGACAGTGAAAGAGAGAGAGACAGAGACAGACAAACAGACAATGAAAGAGAGAGAGAGAGAAAGACAGGGAAAGAGAGAGAGAGAGACAGACAGACAGACAGACAGACAGAGAGCGAGAGACAGACAGACAGACAGAGACACACAGAGACAGACAGACAGACAGACTGACAGACAGTGAAAAAGAGAGAGAGGAGACAGACAGACAGTGAAAGAGAGACAGAGAGAGAGGGGGAGAGAGAGAAGACAGACAGAGAGAGAGAGAGAGAAAGAGAGACAGACAGAGAGAGACAGACAGACAGTGAAAGAGAGAGAGAGACAATAGAAAGAGGTAGGGGGGGGGGAGATTGGGGGGGCAGGGTGAGGGAGGGAGACAGACAGACAGACAAACAGAGCGAAAGAGAAAGAGGGAGGAAGGGACATAGTGGGAGAGAGAGAGACAGATAGACAAACAGACAAACAGACAGAGATAGAAAAACAGAAAGACATCAGACTTCAGATGGTTTATTCATATAGTCCACAGCCCCTAGGAAGGGGGGGGGGGGGAATGCACATAATTATGCATTCTCACAATTATACAAACATTCATTAACTAGCCGGGTAACAGTAGTTCTAATTTGAAATGTTTTGTACAAGTGCATAACAAACAGGGGAAAGAACATAACACACAGACATTCTGTTTACAATCGAACCTTGGGGAGAGAGAGACAGAGAGACAGACAGACAGACAAACAATGAAAGAGAGAGAGAGAGAGAGAAAGAGAGGGGAGAGAGACAGACAGACAGACAGACAGAGAGATAGACAGACAGAGAGACAGACAGCGAGACAGAAAGACAGACAGCGAAACAGACAGACAGACAGAGAGAGACAGACAGACAGACATAGAGAGAGAGACAGACAGAGACAGACAGACAGACAGAGAGACACAGACAGAGAGACAAACAGACAGACAGAGAGACACAGACAGTCAGAGAGAGACAGACAGACATACAGAGACAGAGACAGAGACAGACAGACAGAGAGACAAACAGACAGACAGCGAGATAGACAGACAGACAGAAACAGACAGAAGACAGAGACAGACAGAAGACAGAGAGACAGACAGAGAGAGTGACCGACAGACAGACAGACAGACAGACAAAAAACAGACAGAGATAGAGAAACAAAAGAATCAGACATCAGACTTCAATCAGACTCAGAGGTTTATTCATATTGTCCACAGCCCTT
>JAPXFY010000024.1:2075000-2082500 GCA_030674185.1 Monoplex corrugatus
CCAACCACTTATTGTCTAAACACACTTATTGTCTTGTCCAACCACCTTATATGTCAACCACCTTATTGTCTAAACACCTTAGTCATTGTCCAACCACCTTATTATGTCAACCACCTTATTGTCTAACACCTTAGTCATTGTCCAACCACCTTATTGTCTAACACCTTAGTCATTGTCAAACCACCTTAGTCATTGTCCAACCACCTTAGTCTATTGTCCAATCCACCTTCATTGTCTAACCACTCTTAGTCATTGTCCAACCACCTTATATTGTCAACCACCTTAGTCATTGTCCAACCATTTATTGTCTAAACACCTTATCATTGTCCAACCACCTTATTGTCTAAACACCTTAGTCATTGTCCAACCACTTATATGTCTAAACACTTAGTCATGTCCAACCATCCTTATTTAATCTAACACTTATTGTCTAAACACCTTAGTCATTGTCCAACCACCTTATTATCTAACCAGCTTATTGTCTCTAAACACCTTAGTCATTGTCCAACCACCTTATTGTCTAACTACCTTAGTCATTGTCCAACCACCTTATTGTCTAACCACCTTAGTTATTGTCCAACCACCTTAGTCATGTCCAACCACCTTATTGTCTAAACACCTTAGTCATTGTCCAACCACCTCATTGTCAACCACCTTAGTCATTGTCCAACCACCTTAGTCATTGTCCAACCACCTCATTGTCCAACACCTTAGTCACTGTCCAACCACCTTAGTCACTGTCCAACCACCTTAGTCACTGTCCAACCATCTTATTGTTCCAACAATTTAGTCACTGTCATTTCACCACTTTAGTCATTGTCCAACCACCTTAATCCAACCTCAGTCATTGTCCAACCACCTTAGTCACTGTCCAACCACCTTAGTCACTGTCCAACCACCTGTCACTGTCAACACCTTGTCAGTCAACCACCTTAGTCACTGTCCAACCACCTTAGTCACTTTCCAACCACCTTAGTACCACTAGTCACTGTCCAACCACCTTAGTCTCCAACCCTAGTCACTGTCAACCACCTAGTCACTGTCCAACCACCTTAGTCACTGTACTCAACCACCTTAGTCACTGTCCAACCACCTTAGTCACTGTCAACCACCTTAGTCACTGTCCAACCACCTTATGTCCACCCTAGTCACTGTCCAACCACCTTAGTCACTGTCCAACCACCTTAGTCACTGTCCAACCACTCTATTGTCCAACCACCTTAGTCACTGTCCAGACCACCTTAGTCACTGTCCAACCACCTTAGTCACTGTCCAACCACCTTCATTGTCCAACCACCTTAGTCACTGTCAACCACCTTAGTCACTGTCCAACCACCTTAGTCACTGTCCAACCACCTTATTGTCCAACCACCTTTAGTCAACTGTTTCCAACCACCTTGGTCACTGTCACCACATCCTCACCACTTAGTCACTGTCCAACCACCTAGTATTGTCCAACCACCTTAGTCACTGTCCAACCACCTTAGTCACTGTCCAACCACCTTAGTCACTGTCCAACCACCTTATGTCACATGTCCAACCACCTTAGTCACTGTCCAACCACCTTAGTCATGTCCAACCACCATTAGTCACTGTCCAACCACCTTAGTCACTGTCCAACCACCTTAGTCACTGTCCAACCACTTAGTCACTGTCCAACCACCTTAGTCACTGTCCAACCACCTTAGTCACTGTCAACCACCTTAGTCACTGTCCCTAACCAACACCTTAGTCACTGTCCAACCACTTTAGTCACTGTCCAACCACTTAGTCACTGTCCAACCACCTTAGTCACTGTCCAACCACCTTAGTCACTGTCTAACCACCTTAGTCACTGTCCAACCACTTAGTCACTGTCCAACCACCTTCAGTCATGTCCAACCACCTTAGTCACTGTCCAACCACCTCTAGTCACTGTCCAACCACCTTAGTCACTGTCCAACCACCTTAGTCACTGTCCAACCACCTTAGTCACTGTCCAACCACCTTTAGTCACTGTCCAACCACCTTAGTCACTGTCCAACCACCTTAGTCACTGTCCAACCACCTTAGTCACTGTCCAACCACCTTAGTCACTGTCCAACCACCTTAGTCACTGTCCAACCACCTTAGTCACTGTCCAACCACCTTAGTCACTGTCCAACCACCTTAGTCACTGTCCAACCACCTTAGTCACTGGCCAACCACCTAGTCACTGTCCAACCACCTTAGTCACTGTCCAACCACCTTAGTCACTGTCCAACCACCTTAGCACTGGTCCAACCACTTGTCACTGTCCAACCACCTTAGTCACTGTCCAACCACCTTAGTCACTGTCCAACCACCTGTCACTGTCCAACCACTTAGTCACTGTCCAACCACCTTAGTCACTGTCCAACCACCTTAGTCACTGTCACCTACACGTCCAACCTTAGTCACTGTCCAACCACCTTAGTCACTGTCCAACCACCTCACTGGCCAACCACCTTAGTCACTGTCCAACCACCATCACTGGCCAACCACCTTAGTCACTGTCCAACCACCTCACTGGCCAACCACCAGTCACTGGTCCAACCACCTTAGTCACTGTCCAACCACCTTAGTCACTGTCCAACCACCTCACTGGCCACACCACGGGCCAACCACCTTAGTCACTGTCCAACCACCTTAGTCACTGTTCCAACCACCTTAGTCACTGTCCAACCACCTTAGTCACTGTCCAAACCACCTAGTCACTGTCCAACCACCTTAGTCACTGTCCAACCACCTTAGTCACTGTCCAACCACCTTAGTCACTGTCCAACCACCTCACTGGCCAACCACCTTACTGAAGCTTTCAGTTTGTCTAAAGACATCATCACATCCAAAAATAATTCCAAAATTCCAAGAAAAAACCCATTACACACGATCAACTGAGTTATTGTCTGGAAGACCCCTTAAGCCCACGCAAAACAAAGTGCACTGACTGTATCTCCAAATGGGAGGGGTGGAGGAAGGAGGGGGTGGAGGAAGGAGGGGTAGAGGAAGGAGGGGGTGGGGTGGAGGAAGGAGGGGGGGAGGAAGGAGGTGGAGGAGGAAGGAGGGCGGTGAAGGAAGGAGGGGAGTGGAGGAAGGAGGGGGTGGAGGAAGAAGGGGGTGGAGGAAGGAGGGGGTGGAGGAAAGAGGGGGCTGGAGGAAGGAGGGGGTGGAGGAAGATGGGGATGGAGGAAGGAGGGGGTGGAGGAAGGAGGGGGTGGAGGAAGGAGGGGGGTGGATAAAGGAGGGGGTGGAGGAAGGAGGGGGTGGAGGAAGGAGGGGTGGAGGAAGGAGGGGGTGGAGGAAGGAGGGGGTGGAGGGAGGAGGGTGGAGGAAGGAGGGGGTGGAGGAAGGAGGGGAGTGGAGGAAGGGGGTGGAGGAAGAAGGGGGTGGAGGAAGGAGGGTGGTGGAGGAAGGAGGGGTGGAGGAAGGGGATGGAGAAGGAGGGGGTGGAGGAAGGAGTGTGGTGGATGGAAGGAGGGGGGTGGAGGAAGGAGGGGTGGAGGAAGGAGGGGTGGAGGAAGGAGGGGGGTGGAGGAAGGAGAAGGGTGGAGGAAGGAGGGGGTGGAGGAAGGAGGGGGTGGAGGAAGGAGGGGTGGAGGAAGGAGGGGGGTGGAGGAAGGAGGGGGTGGAGGAAGGAGGGGGTGGAGGAAGGAGGGGGTGGAGGAAGGAGGGGGTGGAGGACGGAGGGGGGTGGAGGAAGGATGGGGGTGGAAGAACAACCTGCAGGCTGGATTTGAATCCATGACCAGTGATCTGGAGCCAGTGGCTGTATCGTATCAACAGAGACAGTTCGTACTGACCACACGGAGATTGGAGAGGGGTGGGGGGTCAACACCCTCCCTCTTCCCCCTCTCTACGTATGGGCCAACGACCGTAAGGTTATTGAGGACTGACTTTTGAATTTTTTTTTTTTATTTTTTTTTTTTAGTTATTGATTTTATTAATCTCGTGAATTGTCATTCTTTGAACCGATTGATGTGACTGATGATCGATGTGACTGATGATTGATGTGACTGATGATTGATGTGACTGATGATCGATGTGACTGATGATTGATGTGACTGATGATCGATATGACTGAAGACTAGTGTGACTGAACAACTGGGCTGTTTGTGGGCAGGCCTAAGTGAGGTGTGCATAGTGATGTACAGCCACGCCCACGGCCCCCAGACTGTAATCTGATCAGGGTGGAGTCCACAACAGGTAATCGATGGTCAGAGTCCGTGTTCAATTAACATCGTCCGTTGTCTCAGGGCAACCACAGGTGTTACAATAAGTGATCAGGCAATATCTATATTGTTCGCCAGTTTTGAAATGTTTATGTACGTGTAGCTTACGCGATAAAATGTTTGTATTCCAAACTCACCATTACTCCTTAAGTCACGATATCAGTCAGAACAAAACAGTCAAGCCATTCAAATCAATGTTAAGTTGTTTATCCTTCAGTATATTGTTTACTTCAGTATAAAGCGTTTTCAAGTTGTTCATTTCCAGTGGATCCTGCAGCTACTATCCTGGAGTAATAAAGTGTTTTAAATGTTCATTCAGGACTAGTGAGATCTACAGCTATTATCCTGGAGTAATAAATTGTTTTAAATGTTCATTCAGGACTAGTGAGATCTACAGCTACTATCCTGGAATAATAAAGTGTTTTAAATGTTCATTCAGGACTAGTACATCCTACAGCTAATATCCTGGAATAATAAATTGTTTTAAATGTTCATTCAGGACTAGTGAGATCTACAGCTATTATCCTGGAGTAATAAAGTGTTTTAAATGTTCATTCAGGACTAGTGAGATCTACAGCTATTATCCTGGAGTAATAAAGTGTTTTAAATGTTCATTCAGGACTAGTGAGATCTACAGCTATTATCCTGGAGTAATAAAGTGTTTTAAATGTTCATTCAGGACTAGTGAGATCTACAGCTACTATCCTGGAATAATAAATTGTTTTAAATGTTCATTCAGGACTAGTACATCACTACAGCTACTATCCTGGAATAATAAATTGTTTTAAATGTTCATTCAGGACTAGTGAGATCTACAGCTACTATCCTGGAATAATAAAGTGTTTTAAATGTTCATTCAGGACTAGTGAGATCTACAGCTATTATCCTGGAATAATAAAGTGTTTTAAATGTTCATTCAGGACTAGTGAGATCTACAGCTACTATCCTGGAGTAATAAAGTGTTTTAAATGTTCATTCAGGACTAGTGAGATCTACAGCTACTATCCTTGAGAATAAAGCATGTTCAACTTCCGGCATTAACCCTTTGACTCCCGCACCCTGTCCACCAGCTTCCTGCATCGTTAATCATGCTAAAAAAAGCAAAAACATAACCCATTGTTTTCCCTCACCCTATCCACCAGTTTCCTTTGACTCTCTCACCCTATACACCAGCTTCCTGTAGGAAGCTTGCGGATGGAGCGAGGGAGTCAAAATGTTAAGTTGTTACAGTTGGTGGGTAGGGTGTTGGAGTCAAAGGGTTAAGTTGTTACAGTTGGTGGATAGGGTGTGGGAGTCAAAGGGTTAAGTTGTTACAGTTGGTGGATAGGGTGTTGGAGTCAAAGGGTTAAGTTGTTACAGTTGGTGGACAGGGTGTTGGAGTCAAAGGGTTAAGTTGTTACAGTTGGTGGACAGGGTGTGGAGTCAAAGGGTTAAGTTGTTACAGTTGGTGGATGGGGTGTTGGAGTCAAAGGGTTAAGTTTTACAATTGGTGGACAGGGTGTAGGAGTCAAAATGTTTAGTTGTTACAGTTGGTGGATAGGGTGAGGGAGTCAAAGGGTTAAGTTGTTACAGTTGGTGGATAGGGTGTTGGAGTCAAAGGGTTAAGTTGTTACAGTTGGTGGACAGGGTGAAGGAGTCAAAGGGTTAAGTTGTTACATACAATTGGTGGACAGGGTGTTGGAGTCAAAGGGTTAAGTTGTTACAGTTGGTGGACAGGGTGTTGGAGTCAAAGGGTTAAATTGTTACAGTTGGTGGATAGGGTGTTGGAGTCAAAGGGTTAAGTTGTTACAGTTGGTGGACAGGGTGTTGGAGTCAAAATGTTTAGTTGTTACAGTTGGTGGATAGGGTGAGGGAGTCAAAGGGTTAAGTTGTTACAGTTGATGGATAGGGTGTTGGAGTCAAAGGGTTAAGTTGTTACAGTTGGTGGACAGGGTGAAGGAGTCAAAAGGTTAAGTTGTTACAGTTGGTGGATAGGGTGCTGGAGTCAAAGGGTTAAGTTGTTACAGTTGGTGGACAGGGTGATGGAGTCAAAGGGTTAAGTTGTTACATACAATTGGTGGACAGGGTGAAGGAGTCAAAGGGTTAAGTTGTTACAATTGGTGGACAGGGTGAAGGAGTCAAAGGGTTAAGTTGTTACAATTGGTGGATAGGGTGTGGGAGTCAAAGGGTTAAGTTGTTACAGTTGATGGATAGGGTGCTGGAGTCAAAGGGTTAAGTTGTTACAGTTGGTGGACAGGGTGTTGGAGTCAAAGGGTTAAGTTGTTACATACAATTGGTGGACAGGGTGATGGAGTGAAAGGGTTAAGTTGTTACAGTTGGTGGATAGGGTCAGGGAGTCAAAGGGTTAATGTTGCAGTTGGTGGATAGGGTGTTTGGAGTCAAGGGTAATTTTTACAGTTGGTGGATAGGTGCTGGAGTCAAAGGGTTAAGTTGTTCAGTTGGTGGATAGGGTGCTGGAGTCAAAGGGTTAAGTTGTTGCAGTTGGTGGATAGGGTGCTGGAGTCAAAGGGTTAAGTTGTTGCAATTGGTGGATAGGGTGATGGAGTCAAAGGGTTAAGTTGTTACAATTGTGGACAGGGTGATGGAGTCAAAGAGTTAAGTTGTTGCAGTTGGTGGATAGGGTGTTGGAGTCAAAGGGTTAAGTTGTTACAATTGGGACAGGTGTTGGTCAAAGGTTAGTTGTTACAGTTGGTGGATAGGTTTGGAGTCAAGGGTTAAGTTGTTGCAGTTGGTGGATAGGGTGCTGGAGTCAAAGGGTTAAGTTGTTACAGTTGTGGACAGGGTGTTGGAGTCAAAGGGTTAAGTTGTTACAGTTGGTGGATAGGGTGTTGGAGTCAAAGGGTTAAGTTGTTACATACAATTGGTGGACAGGGTGATGGAGTCAAAGGGTTAAGTTGTTACATACAATTGGTGGACAGGGTGATGGAGTCAAAGAGTTAAGTTGTTACAATTGTGACAGGGTGTTGAGTCAAAGGGTTAAGTTGTTACAGTTGGTGGATAGGGTGTGGGAGTCAAATGGTTACAGTCTTGTGGAGAGGGGAAGACCCCTGTCCAATCCGTGACTTGACTCCAACACTTTCTGACATCCGTGTAATAATAATAATATCCGTTCAAAAAACACCGTCCATAAACACTTCAAATGTACCTCCAAGTTTTCCATCAGGTGTAATAACTCCACAATTCCTACTTTTACCAGCAAGCCAGATGCTTCAGTCATACTTTGCCTGGCCCATCTGCCGGGAGGAAACCACGGACTAGTTGGTAGAGCCCTGGA
>JAPXFY010000024.1:2087500-2090000 GCA_030674185.1 Monoplex corrugatus
TGCAGAATTTTGCAACTTTTTTATTGCCATAGGATCTTTAATTCAGAACAGCAGTGCCTCACTTGGTGCCAGTTTCTATATATATATATATATGTGTAATAGCAAACTGATTTTTATCCTTCATGTTTTTAATGCAGACCATGTTTATCAAATTAGTTTCTGTGACCAGTCTTCCTGCCTACATGTGAATTATGTTTGGCAGTCTTTCTTTGGGTGTTTGCACTGAGAATGTCAGAACATCAGAGGTATAGGGGGAAGACATAGGCAGCCTTAGTCAAGAGTGTTGTGTGGTTGAAGGCTGAAATGTCCTGAATGCATTAACTGTTTGACTCCCACACCTGTCCACCAACAACCTATATTGTCTACCATGTTAGACAAGTGTGTGTGTGTGTGTGTGTGTGTGTGTGTGTGTGTGTGTGTGTGTGTGTGTGTGTGTGTGTGTGAGAGAGAGAGAGAGAGAGAGAGAGAGAGAGGAAAGAGAGAGAGAGAGAGCAATTCACCAAATACTGATGTATGTATTGATAGTTCATGTGTCATATTTTGTGCTTGTGTGCATAATTATGATCATGGTTCTATGTGTTCAGGTTATATGTATATAATTATGTGGTGTGTCAGGAGGGCGGGTGGATTGGGTGGGTGGGCAGGGGAGGGAGGGGGGATGCGGGGGCGAGGAGGGGGTCAGTAATATGACTTTGTGCTGATGTCATTAGTGATAGGTCATGATGCCTACTGTGTACTTGTGTCACCATGTGTGCATAATTATTTTAATTTGTAGGTCTCTTTCGCTGGTTGCCACAGGCTGTAGAGACATAATTATACTCAGTTCTTCAGAGGTGTAATTATCTCAGTGCAGCAGTCTTGTTCTTCAGAGGTGTAATTATCTCAGTAGGATAGTCTTGATGGTGACAGTACCGTGAATGAAATGTGAGCGAAATGTGAGCGTGTGGTTAAGTTTGCGGCATGTCAGCTTTCCTTTTGGGAATGGAATCTGTGGAATGGGAGGCAGTTTGCTCAGATAACTGGTTTCTCATGAACTGTTGTAACCATAGAGTCAGACTCCCTCACCCTGTCCACCAGCTTTATACCCTTTGACTCCCTCACCCTGTCCACCAGCTTTCTGTTTGTGACTGTCACCCTATTCACCAGCTTTCTCAGTTTCTGTCCTTTGATTTCCTCATCCTGTCCACCAGCTTTCTACCCTTTGACTCCCTCACCCTGTCCACCAGCTTTCTGTCTTAGACTCCCTCACCCTGTCCACCAGCTTTCTGTCTTAGACTCCCTCACCCTGTCCACCAGCTTTCTGTCTTAGAGACTCCCTCACCCTATCCACCAGCTTTTTTAAGTTGACTCCTCACCCTGTCCAGATGCTAGCTGTTGGAAGCAGGTGGAGAGGATGAGGAAGTCAGGGGGTTAAACCGTTAGGTTATTTCATGGAGCTGTTGGAAGTGAGGAGATAGGGGGTTAACCACTAGTTTATTTCATCGAGCTGTTGGAAGTAAGGAGATAGGGGGTTAACCACTAGTTTATTTCATCGAACTGTTGGAGATAAATAGACAGGGGGTTAATCACTGGTTTATTTCATCGAGCTGTTGGAGGTAAATAGACAGGGGGTTAACCACTGGTTTATTTCATCGAGCTGTTGGAGGTAAAGAGATAGAGGATTAACCACTAGTTCATTTCATTGAGCTGTTGGACGTAAGGAGATAGGGAATTAACCACTAGTTTATTTCATCGTGCTGTTGGAGGTAAAGAGATAGGGGGTTAACCACTGGTTTATTTCATCGAACTTTTGGAGGTAAAGAGATCGAGGGTTAACCACTAGATTATTATATCGAGCTGTTGGAGGTAAAGAGATAGAGGGTTAACCAATAGTTTATTTTATTGAGCTGTTGGACATAAGGAGATAGGGGGTTAACCACTAGTTTATTTCATGGAGCTGTTGGACGTAAGAAGATAAAGTTCGAAAGTCAAGGGGTTAATGGTCAGAGCAAGAGCATGCAGTAGGAATGGGCCATGGAGGCTCATACTTATGTACATGTATGGTTGTATGACAAAGGATGGTGTGTGTGCTCTTCCAGTGGTAAGTAATACTTAACATGGTTGTTTGTACGACACAAAGCATGCAGTGTAATACTATGTTCTTCTGCATTCTTCTCCCCTGTCTTTATCCAGTAACAATCAGTGATGTGGGTCTGGTGTCACTGCTGTAGTGGGATAGGGATGCTGAAAGTGTAGATCAGATGTGGAGATAATGTGGATGTGGGTGTGGAGGTCAGGGAGTACATGACATGTGGTTTTCCAGCTGCTGCACGTGTGGGGTCGGGGTCGCTAGTGGTTCTTCCTGTTTGGTCTTCCTGTTTACTGCTATCAGGATAGGATAGATAACAGTTAACTGTTTATGTACACGTGATAGGGTGACAGTTAACTGTTTATGTATATATATGTGTGTGATAGGATGACAGTTAACTGTGTATATGTGGTAGGATGACAGTTAACTGTT
>JAPXFY010000024.1:2097500-2100000 GCA_030674185.1 Monoplex corrugatus
CAGCTGCCGTGAGAATGAAGGCAGTAGGTGTGTTTGTGTTTGTGGTGGACTGGGGGCGCTTGGAAATTGTCACATGTTTTAGGGAAGTGTTCATCGTGGGAGTCTACACTTGACAGAAGGTCTTCTGGTATTCAAGCTAGATTGAGTGAACACTCACTTCTTTGTTCTGGCTAGATTGAGTGAACACTCACTTCTTTGTTCTGGCTAGATTGAGTGACCACTCACTTCTTTGTTCTGGCTAGATTGAGTGAACACTCACTTCTTTGTTCTGGCTAGATTGAGTGAACACTCACTTCTTTGTTCTGGCTAGATTGAGTGAACACTCACTTCTTTGTTCTGGCTAGATTGAGTGAACACACTTCTTTGATCTGGCAAGATTGAGTGAACACACACTTCTTTGTTCTGGCTAGATTCACTTCTTTGTGCTGTGCAGGCTCAAATTCACTAACACTTATTTCTTTGGTTCGTTTTGCTCTTGTCTCTATAATCTATTTCAAGTACATAATTGATGACATAGACACGTCACCTGTCAGTCGGCCATAACTTTTAAAATTTTGTACAGGGAGCCATAAATGCAACAGCTGCGCAATGTTTGGTCTTTCTGTCGTTTGTAACGTTAACGAAGACTGGATGGGAGTAACTTGAGGAAGAAAGAAAGAAACACAACAAAACAAACTCAGGCACACACGCAGGCACACACACATTTTTGTTTATTTTGTAAATTCTCAGAAGCGGTCCGGCATGGTGCTCCAGTCACAGCCTCTTTTGCTTTTTAGATTCTACACTTTGATCTTAGCCAAAAGGCCGAGAAGTGATAAAAGTACGTCCATCGACCAGGAATCGAACTTGGGTCACCCGCGTGGCAGGCGAGTATTCTACGAGTACTACTAGACAATTCGTTCCGAGCGCGGAGACATCATCTTGAGAAACTGAAACTGAAACTGCTGTTTTAGGTAAGTCTGACATGCCCCCATAGGGACCTCAAGCAAGCCGTCTTTGCCAGCTGTCACCAGGACTTTTCCTGCAGTCATACGACATAGTTCTGATTGTGTGAAGCCAGCACAAGCGTGTTCTGTTGTTTGGTAATGTACATAACCAGGATGCATATTTAGTGTCTGTATGTAGTGCGTCAGAGACACTGGTATTTTGTGCTGCCTGCTGTCTGTGTGTCTGTGTGGGACACCTGATAGTCCCCGTGGTGGGTGCTGTGCTGTCTGTGTGGGACACCTGATAGTCCCCGTGGTGGGTGCTGTGCTGTCATCTTTCTGGTGTCAGCATTGGGACAACTGAGAATATCCTTGCTAGGTGGCATGCTGCTAAATTTGCTGGGTGGTTTTGTGTCATATTGTTGTCAATATTCAGTTTTTGGGATACCCAATAATCCCCTTACTGGGTGGTGGTGTGATATTGTTGTTGTTGTCAATATTCAGTTTTTGGGATACCCGATAATCCCCTTACTGGGTGGTGTTATGTTATATTGTTGTTGTTGTCAATATTCAGTTTTTGGGATACCCAATAATCCCCTTACTGGGTGGTGTTATGTCATATTGTTGTTGTCAATATTCAATTTTTGGGATACCCGATAATCCTCTTACTGGGTGGTGTTATGTTATATTGTTGTTGTTGTCAATATTCAGTTTTTGGGATACCCAATAATCCCCTTACTGGGTGGTGTTATGTCATATTGTTGTTGTTGTCAATATTCAGTTTTTGGGATACCCAATAATCCCCTTACTGGGTGGTGTTATGTCATATTGTTGTTGTTGTCAATATTCAGTTTTTGGGATACCCAATAATCCCCTTACTGGGTGGTGTTATGTCATATTGTTGTTGTTGTCAATATTCAGTTTTTGGGATACCCGATAATCCCCTTACTGGGTGGTGTTATGTCATATTGTTGTTGTTGTCAATATTCAGTTTTTGGGATACCCGATAATCCCCTTACTGGGTGGTGTTATGTCATATTGTTGTTGTCAATATTCAGTTTTTGGGATACCCGATAATCCCCTTACTGGGTGGTGTTATGTCATATTGTTGTTGTCAGTATTCAGTTTTTGGGATACCCAATAATCCCCTTACTGGGTGGTGTTATGTCATATTGTTGTTGTCAATATTCAGTTTTTGGGATACCCAATAATCCCCTTACTGGGTGGTGTGTTGTCATATTGTTGTCGTTGTCAGTATTCAGTTTTTGGATACCCCATAGTCCCCACACGGGTGGCGTACTGTCATTTCTCTATGTCATTGGTAGCTTACATCTGTTCTTACTGGGTGGCTTGTTGTTATATCTTTGCTGTGAATAGTAACTTAAACACTATTTTCTGATTGTGGAATTTCGAGTTTATTCAAAAAGGGATTCGTATCTCGTTGCATTTAGAAAATTCCATATGTGCGCTGTACAAGTCTGCTAGCAATTATCTTACAGACTCCTCGAGTTTGTGCAAAATCCTGTGTGCTTGAAATGTGGAGTGGTGAAGAGAACCTTTGAAACACCCTGTGT
>JAPXFY010000024.1:2105000-2107500 GCA_030674185.1 Monoplex corrugatus
ACAGCAACAATCGATCTCAAATGATACATAGAAGAATACTGCAATTTTTTACATACATTTTGAACGGTAAGTTTTATCATTTTTTGTGACACAAACTGTTCATCTGAATGTTCAAGAAATCGAGTCCATGAGGCTGATTCGAGCAAGTTGCAAGCTTCTTTTACGGAGCTATGAATATGTAATTCTATAGCATTATCAGCATTCTGGGCGCCTTGCTTAGCTGCTCTGTCAACTACTTCGTTGCCGTGAAGACCAACATGAGAAGGCACCCAGCATAAACTGATATCTGTACCTTTGACCCTTAAACGATGTATAAGATGATTTGCCTCAGTAATTAAATCAGGTCTTGTGTCGGCATTAAAAGACCGTAAGGCATATAATACAGATTTTGAGTCAACAAAGAGAACTACTTTGAAAGACATGGGTTTAAGATTTACTAGATAATGCAATGCTTGATTAATAGCGACTAATTCCGCTGTAAAGATCGATAAGTTTGCCCCAACGAAAAATGACTTTTTTATCTTAAATTTTGGAACATAAAATGCTGCTCCAGCACATTTATTTTCTAAGACTGATCCATCGGTAAAAATGTGAAGGTGGGTACGGTATTTTTCATCGATGTGTTCTCTTGCTGTGGATATCGAAATGTTGACGTTTTCAGATTTCTTAGCGTCTGTATAATCAATATCAAAAGAGGCTTTTTGCATTTCACATGTAGGGATAGGCGTTGTTGATGGTGTCTCAGCTATTTCATCCATATTTATGTTAGACTGTTTGACCAAGTCAGATATGTAAGTTGAAACAGTCATTTGTGATGAAATGCTTTTTGCTCGCTTTGGAAAGTCAACATCAGACCTGATTTTAATTTCCTTACTCACAAAATTGTCCGTTTGTGAAGTAGTTCTAACTGCAAATTTTGCTGTCGCTAGCTCACGATAGTTGTTCAGAGGCAGAATTCCAGCAACTTTGTACGTTTCCAGATTAGAGGCATGAGTAGGGACACCTAGAGCAATTTTAATACTTTTGCAGTCTAAGCTTTGTATCTTCTTTAATAAATATTTTGGTGCACTGAAAAACACTTCTTGCGCATAGGATAATTTAGATCGTACAAGTGCTGTTGACAGATGAATTAGTATGTTCGTATCCATTCCCCAAGGTAATCGGCTTATTATCTTTAGAAAATTTAGGGCTTTTCTTGCTTTTGTTGAAATATAATCAAAATGGACATTCCAGTTTAATTTCGATGTCATAAAGACTCCCAGAAATTTTACAACCTGTTTGTAATGTAACACTTCACCAAGCAATCTGAAAGTAGGCAAGTTACTTAAAGTACCACCAGAATTAAATAGCATCATGTTAGTTTTTTCCGCTGACAACGACAGACCATTTTCTAACATATAGTTTCCAAGATTATCAAGATCAGATTGATACAATTTCCTAATGTAATTCTGTGCTCTCTGTGGAGTTGTCTTTTTTAAAGTAATATTCATCCAAATACATATATCATCAGCATACTGTGCCAAAACAACACGATTTGAGAGTGCTTTAGGAAGATCCTGTATAAGGATATTAAATAAAAGCGGTGCTATCACTGAACCTTGTGGAATTCCCATATCAAGATGTCGTGAAGTAGAATAACTAGTTCCCACTCTTGCCTGAATAGTTCTATTGGCTAAAAAAGACTTAATGTAATCATACATATTGCCAGATAAACCAATAGATTTCAGCTTGTACAATAAACGCGTATGCCAAACTTGATCGTAAGCTTTTTTCACATCAAAAAATGTAGCTAAAAGACTTTTTCTGCGGGCAAACTCTTTCTTGATGTGAGTGGTAAGTTTAACCAGATGCTCAACTGTAGATCTCCCTTTTCTAAAACCAGCCTGATTTACTGGAATAACGTTATTTTTATCACAGTAATGTACAAGTCTGTTTAATACCAATTTTTCCAATAGTTTGCTCGTATGGGACGTTAAAGCAATAGGTCTGTAACTGTTTTTATTGTTTTTAGGCTTTCCTGCTTTTAATACTGGTATAACAACAGACGTTTGCCATAATTGTGGTATAGTTCCACCAGCCCAGCATTTCTGAAAAATTTTGTGTAAAAAAATAATATAGTTTTCTGGAAGATGTTTAATCATTTCAGTTGAAACTGCATCAACACCTACCGAACTCCTTTTGTTGCGCAGAGACAAGATAGTGTTTTTTAACTCTTCTAAGGTGATTGGAGAATTAAACCAGAGATCATTTTGAGGTATTGGATCAGTGTATATAGGGTTGTTAGCTGCCATTTCCCTGTAGTGTTTGCAGGTAGGAGTCAAACCATCTACTTTACTATTTTGGGCAAAAAGTTCCACAAAAGTTTCAGCTTTGTCCATGTCGGAAAGAAATTTGTGACTTGTATCAATCATTATTGGACACCTAGGTAAGTTGGCTCCATTTTTCATTTGATTCATTTTTGTCCATACTTTATGGAAATCCTTGAAATCTGAAATTTCTT
>JAPXFY010000024.1:2122500-2127500 GCA_030674185.1 Monoplex corrugatus
TCCCAAGACACGAGCTTGGTCACTTGACTGCCTTACCTATACCGGTAGTCTGCGTCATGGGACTAGCAAGTTATTGATGGATTTGGTCCCTCACAGTTAGCTGGGTATGGTGCGACCGACTTTGGTGACTGTGGAGAAATATTGACGAGTTGGGTCACACTGTTACTTTGCCTGCTGGGACTGGCTTCTAAGCTTGTCGGTATTGATTTGAGCAAGGCTTTTCCAGGGCCGAAGGGACAGTGAGCGGAGGAGGTTGTGTTTTTTTTTTTTTTTTTTTTTTTTTCCTTCATCAGTTGTTTGTGTATGAATTTTCACACGATTTGATTCAAGCCTTTTTTTTTTTTTTTCCCCCGAGTCGTTGGGAATATGTAAATCATACACTGGGGTGGTCCAGTGTTTGGACTGGAATGGTCATTATTATCACTGTTTTCTCACGTTTATATATATATATATATATATTTTTTGTGTGTGTGTGTGTTTTGTTTTGTTTTGTTTGTTTGTTTCGCAATGAACTGACATCAACATACAACGTAATAACAAAAAAACAAAACAAAAAAATATCAATTCATGCACATAAGAGGAACATTTTGGACATACAAGATAGTTTATTTGTCCCAAAGGAAATTACGTTGCCAATCACATTACAAATTAGACATAAAATTAGACATTATAAATTATAATAAAGGCATTAAAAACAAACAATATTATCACATACATTATAATATCACATACTCTCGCATACCACAGCGCGCTGCTCTCACATAGACCAAGTGCCAACATAACAACGTACAACATCCAGGAAACATGTAACAATGCCAACATAACAATGTACAACATACAGGAAACATGTAACAATATTCATTATTGTACACACTGGAGGTCCTTATCATTGTTATTGCTAATATCAGTATCAGAAAGCGTTCTTATATTGCGCTGTTTTCCAAACTCACATGTACTCTGTTCTTATATAGCGCTGTTTTTCAAACTCACATGTACTCTGTTCTTATATTGCGCTGTTTTCCAAACTCACATGTACTCTGTTCTTATATAGCGCTGTTTTTCAAACTCACATGTACTCTGTTCTTATATTGCGCTGTTTTCCAAACTCACATGTACTCTGTTCTTATATAGCGCTGTTTTTCAAACTCACATGTACTCTGTTCTTATATTGCGCTGTTTTTCAAACTCACATGTACTCTGTTCTTATATTGCGCTGTTTTTCAAACTCACATGTACTCTGTTCTTATATTGCGCTGTTTTCCAAACTCACATGTACTCTGTTCTTATATAGCGCTGTTTTTCAAACTCACATGTACTCTGTTCTTATATTGCGCTGTTTTTCAAACACACATGTACTCTGTTCTTATATTGCGCTGTTTTTCAAACTCACATGTACTCTGTTCTTATATTGCGCTGTTTTTCAAACTCACATGTACTCGCTACACATAATGCGTGGTCAGATTTTGTAGTGGATTACAGAGAATTACAGCTACAGGGCGAGCTGGGGGTGTACTGATTCACTTTTATGTTTTACTTCTCCTCTGTCATGTTATTTATGAATGCTGTGTATTGATTCACACTGTGATGCTGTCTTCTTCTTCTTCTTCTATCAGTTATTTATGAAAGATGTGTATTGGTTCATTGTTATATTATTCCCCTTAGTTATCTGTGAAGGATGTGAATTGATTGTGGTGTTGTTCACATCTTCTGTCATGTATTTGTCCCCCCTTAGTTATCTGGTGAGGATGTGTATTTATTCACTCTGTGATGAAGGATGTGTATTTATTCACTGTGTGATGAAAGATGTGTATTTATTCACTGTGTGATGAAGGATGTGTATTTATTCACTGTGTGATGAAGGATGTGTATTTATTCACTGTGTGATATTGTTCCATCCCCCGTGGGGATGCCGGGGGCTTTTTCATTATAAATAGTGTCCCCACCTTCTGGAAATTCTGTGCTCTTCTCTGTTACTCTCTTTGTTTCTGCCTTGCTCCTTTGCTTTCTGTCATTTCTTCCTATCATTTTCTGCCTTGCTGGTCCATTTACCTGTATGTGTTCAGTGAAGTCTTACATACTTTCTCTTAGGATTGATAATTGGGTGTATTTTTGGCTCTGGAGAGGTGAGATATGCTGAGCAGTTTTAGGTGATTTGGGCCCGTCCGTTTTTATGTGTGTTTTGTTTGGATTTGTGATCAGGTGTGTTTGTTTGGGTCCTCTGTGTGATGGGGTGGTCAGCACAGGGGCCGTCTCTTTGGATTGTGTGCGTGGATGCATTGATATTGATATGTGTACTTAATTTTCTGTTTCTTTTTCTTCTTCTTTTTGTTGAAGTGCTGTGAGTGTATTGAAATAGTTATAGCCCTGATGTGGCTCTACGCAGTCACCTGGGCTTGGAGCAACGATAAGAATGAAAATGTACGAAGGGGGATGTTATTGATTCACTTTGTGATATTGTTCTCCCCTTCCTCTGTCTGCTGTTTATGAAGGATGTGTATTGATTGATTTCAGAGTGTCCTTGGAAGGTTACTGAGTGAGCAAAGTCTTCTTGCCAGCTTTGTATTTCATCGACGCCATTTTTCGCTGCTGCTAGTACCAGACCATCGCCATCATGAGTTGTGGAGCAAGCTGTGCGCGTATGCTGTTGATCGCCTTCAACTTTGTGTTTTGGGTAAGTTTTGTCAAAATTGTGTTTATGTGTAACTTTGTGTTTTGGGCAAGTTTTGTCAAAATTGTGTTTATATGTAACTTTGTGTTTTGGGTAAGTTTTGTCAAAATTGTGTTTATATGTAACTTTGTGTTTTGGGCAAGTTTTGTCAAAATTGTGTTTATATGTAACTTTGTGTTTTGGGTAAGTTTTGTCAAAATTGTGTTTATATGTAACTTTGTGTTTTGGGTAAGTTTTGTCAAAATTGTGTTTATATGTAACTTTGTGTTTTGGGCAAGTTTTGTCAAAATTGTGTTTATATGTAACTTTGTGTTTTGGGCAAGTTTTGTCAAAATTGTGTTTATATGTAACTTTGTGTTTTGGGCAAGTTTTGTCAAAATTGTGTTTATATGTAACTTTGTGTTTTGGGCAAGTTTTGTCAAAATTGTGTTTATGTGTGCGTGTGTATGGTGGAGGGATGAGAGAGATCGGGTATAGGTTTTGCTCTGTGTGTGTGTGTATGTATGTATGTGTGTGTGTGTGTGAGAGAGAGATAGACAGACAGACAGACAGACAGAGAGTGATGGGAGAGAGCGAGCGTGTGTGTATGAGTGTTTGTGTGTATGTGTGCATGTGAGTGTGTGTGTGTGTGTGTGAGTGTGTGTGTGTGTGTGTGTGCGTGTGAGTGTGTGTGTGAGTGTGAATGTGCATGTGAGTGTGTGTGTGAGTGTGACTGTGAGTGTGTGTGTGTGTGTGTGTGTGTGTGTGTGTGTGTGTACATGTTTGCACATGTCTGTCTCTCTGTCACCTTTTGATGATTACGCATTTTAACCTTTAAGTACTTAGGTTTAGATCAAACATTACTTAATGTTGTGTAATTGCAATGATACTTTGAAAATATTTGTACATTACAGAACCAAAATAAGTTGAGAGAGAAGGAAAGTATTGCATAATTCATCAGAGAGAGAGAGAGGGGGGGGGAGGGAGGGAGGGGGAGAGAGAGAGAGAGAGGACATCAAATAACATACTGTCAGCAGTGTTCGTCCTGTAGACTGTGTGTGTTGATCATGATAAGACAGTGTGTGGTGGGTGGTGATGGTGAGAGAGAGAGAGAGAGGGAGGAAGAGAGAGAGAGCGGAAGAAAGAGAGAGGGGGGTAAGAGAGAGCGGAAAAAAGAGAGAGAGAGGGGAAACTGAAACTGGTTTATTGCCATTGACATTTTTGTCCTTGTGGCAAGGAGCATAAAACAAAGTCATTAAATTTTACGGCGACGTTTTCGCGAAATAAAGATTTATAAATATAGTCATGTCTGAGAGAGGGGGGGGGGGGGGGGGGTTGAGAGAGAGAGAGAAGACGATCAAACAACGTACTGTCAGCACTGTCCTTTAGACTGTGTGTGTTGATCATGATAAGACTGTGTGGTTGGTGGTGATGGTGTGAGAGAGAGAGAGAGAGAGTGCCAAGACTATTATAATGCATGCACCATTTTGTGTCCATCTCATCATCATCATCATCATCAGTCCCGTAGTCTGGTTGACCGTTGGGGCACCATTGAAGATTTTGCAACCAACTTCCTCCACTCCTCACGGTCCTCAGCTTTCCGCAGAATGATATTCCATTCAAGGCCAGTCCACTCTCTGATATTGTCTTCCCATCTTTTTCTCTGTCTGCCTCTTCGTCTCCCTCCCTGAACTGTTCCCTGCAAGACGGTCTTGGCCAGTCCAGATGATCGTGTGACGTGCCCGTACCACCTCAGTTTGCGTCTTTTCACTGAGGTCAGGAGGTCTTCATACGGCCCGATGGCGTTTTCGATTCGGGTTTTCACTTCTTTATTGGTTATATGATCTATGTACGAGATACCAAGGAGTTTGCGGAAGCATCTCATCTCCATTGCCTGTATCCTTCTTTCAATGTCTGCTGTTATGGTCCATGTTTCGCATGCATACAAAAATATTGACATGACCAGGGAACGCATCAGTCTGATCTTGGAGCCGATTGCAATATTCTTGTCGTTCCAGATGACTTTTAGCTTGGTCATTGCAGCTGTGGTCTGTGCAATCCTGGAAAGTACCTCGGGCTTTGATCCTTCATCTGATACTATAGCTCCCAGATATTTAAATCTATGGACGGTCTCAAGTTTCTTGTTGTCTATGGTAATGTCAGTGCTGATGCCATTGGTATTATTTGTCATCAACTGGGTTTTCTCTGCACTGATCTGCATGCCATATGATGTGGAGGCCTCATCAAGATGTTTTATCAAGCTGACTAGCTCTTGCTCTTGCCCAGCTAGTCCGTCAATGTCGTCGGCAAAACGCAAGTTTGTGATTGTTCTACCTCCGATGCTGACTGTTCC
>JAPXFY010000024.1:2132500-2142500 GCA_030674185.1 Monoplex corrugatus
CCTCAATAGCCATAGGATAGCAGCAGTCCTCATGCATAGGATAGCAGCAGTCCTCAATAGCCATAGGATAGCAGCAGTCCTCAATAGCCATAGGATAGCAGCAGTCCTCAATAGCCATAGGACGTAAGCTCTCTTGTATCAAGGAAAGTGTGTTTATTAAATGTGATTTTAGGAATAAAGGTTTTCTCTATAACTGCCACACCGTCCCCACCCAGTCTGTTTACTTTGTGTAGGTGTCTAAAATGTGCAAACTGGTTTTTTTAATGCCCCTTACCTCGACAGCCTTCAGTGGAATTTTCAGCATAAGTGCACTTAGGTGGCGCTGTCATCATGTTTGCATAAGACACACACACACACCCTTCCATTTGTCATTGTCTGTTGCTGTCTCCTACCATTTTCTTTCTTTCTTTTTTTTTTTTTTCTTCTTAAGGACGATTATTTCGTTTGGACCAGAGAGCGGTGTGTGTGTGTGTGTGTGTGTGTGTGTGTGTGTGTGTGTGTGTGTGTGTGTGTGTGTGTGTGTGTGTGTGTGTGTGTGTGTGTGTGTGTGTGTGGTGTGTGTGTGTGTGTGTGTGTGAGTGTAAGGTGGTGGTGGTGTGTGTGTGTGTGTGTGTGTGTGTGTGTGTGTGTGTGTGTGTGTGTGTGTGTGTGTGTGTGTGCGCGTGCGCGCAAATTTCTCAGCTCTTTTGGTCAAAGGTGTGGACTGGGATGAATTCATGAAAAGTTTTCTGTTGTTGTTGTTGTTATTGTTAATTTTGTTTCAATCCCAGCTGACTGTATAGAGCCATATTAGGGCTATAACCGTTTCAAAACGTATACAGTAGTTCAACAGGGAAAAAAATAGAAAAGAAAATTAGATATACGTATCAGTGCATTCGTGCACTTAATCTAAGGACATGCCCCTGGCGTTGACACTTCATCCAATTTATCGCACAGGGGATTTAAAAAAAACATACATGAACACAAGTTTTAACATAGCTAAGAACAGTAAAACATATATGAGAATGGACCTAAATTATCTTATAATAATATATAATAATTAATAATTACAATATTTATATAGCGCAAAATCTTGATAAAATCAAATCTAAGCGCTGAAACAGACACGCACGCACGCACGCACGCACGCACGCACGTACGCACGCACACACGCACGCCCACACCACAAACACACACACACACACACACAACACACACACACACACACGCATGGCTATAAATGGGGAGAAAAAATAAACGCAATAAAAGCAAGAATAAAAGCAATGGAAAATTATAGAGAGCATATCATATACAATTATATATTATAATAATGTGATTCCCCTCCGAGCGGAGACAGGCTGCAGAGGGGGGTTGAGTGAGGTTAGGATTTTATGCAGAGGAGAAAAGGTGAGTTTTGAGAGCGGACTTGAAGGAGACAAAAGTAGGTTGCTGACGGGTTGAGAGAGGAAGTTTGTTCCAGGAGAGTGGACCAGAAACAGAGAAGGCTCGTGGACCATAGGTATTGAGCTTAGTGCGTGGAAAGCGAAAAGTCAGAGGATCGGAGGCAGAGCGGAGGGTACGTGAGGGAACATAGATCTTAAGTAGGCTTGACAGGTAATCGGGGGCTGCGTTCGGCATATCTCATTTCTGTACAGCCAAAAATGCACTTAATACAGGCACTCAGTTATCAATCTAAAGATACATAAGTAAGTACGTAAGACTTTATCGAACACATACTGGTGGATGGACTAGCAAGGCAGAAAATGATAGGAAGAAATGACAGAAAGCAAAGGAACAAGGCAGAAACAAAGAGAGTGACAGAAAAGAGGTCATTTCTAGCACAGAGTTTCTAGAAGGTGGGGTTACTATTTATACTGAAAGAGCCCGGGCATCCCCACAGAGGGGCGGGGGATGGGGGAGGGGGGCGTTGAAAGGGTAGTTTAGAACTCCAAAGCCAAGATCATTGGTGTTGTTTGAGCAGCACTTTCTCAGGAACCGCTAACAGTGTTTCAGTTCTGTTTTCACTGTTGTAACAGTCGTCATTCATCATTGTCCTCTTTGCACACCAGTTATAAGTACATCTGGAGTTTCTTCAAGGTCACAGTGACTGAAAATAGTGATATTCAAGGTCATGTATGTTCATGATTGGGCCATACACAGTTTACAATAAAAAATTTTAAACTTCAAGGGGACTGATTGTCTACATATAACTTTAATCACGAAGGATGTGACCATAATTTCATCTCTCTCTCTCTGTCTCTCTCTGTTTCTCTGTCTCTCTCTCTCTCTCTCTCTCTCTGTGTGGACTGCTCAGAGAAAATCATTAGAGGACATAGAAATGTGGTTTTGAATGTTTTCTGCTTCATACACGAGCTTACTGTAAACACATCATCATCATCATCATCAGTCCCGTAGTCTGGTTGACCGTTGGGGCACCACTGAAGATTTTGCAACCAACTTCCTCCACTCCTCACGGTCCTCAGCTTTCCGCAGAATGATATTCCATTCAAGGCCAGTCCACTCTCTGATATTGTCTTCCCATCTTTTTCTCTGTCTGCCTCTTCGTCTCCCTCCCTGAACTGTTCCCTGCAAGACGGTCTTGGCCAGTCCAGATGATCGTGTGACGTGCCCGTACCACCTCAGTTTGCGTCTTTTCACTGAGGTCAGGAGGTCTTCATACGGCCCGATGGCGTTTTCGATTCGGGTTTTCACTTCCTTATTGGTTATATGATCTTTGTACGAGATACCAAGGAGTTTGCGGAAGCATCTCATCTCCATTGCCTGTATCCTTCTTTCAATGTCTGTTGTTATGGTCCATGTTTCGCATGCATACAAAATTATTGACATGACCAGGGAACGCATCAGTCTGATCTTGGAGCCGATAGCGATATTCTTATCGTTCCAGATCTGGAACGACTGTAAACACACTGATAGATTACATGTTGAGGGACAAATTAGGAATGCCCAAAGCAATAGATTTATACATGTTGAGGGACAAATTAGGAATGCCCAAAGCAATAGATTTATACATGTTGAGGGACAAATTAGGAATGCCCAAAGCAATAGATTTATACATGTTGAGGGACAAATTACGAATGCCCAAAGCAATAGATTTATACATGTTGAGGGACAAAGTAGGAATGCCCAAAGCAACACTTGTTGTTACATAGAGAAAATGCTTTCTCAAACATTTAATGAATACGTTCCATGCTTAAATTAAACTTCAAAAGGAAATGGAGTCATGGAGACAAAAGTCCCTGATGAAAGACGTCAGATGACGTGTTCTCTAAAGAGTGTATGACGTAAAGGAATAAATGACATAGTCATCAAAAAAAAAAAAGTGGTGACGTAATCTTGATCTTGATCTTGATGTGTAGACATTGGCAGAATCCAATTCTGGATATACGCGCCAACGGGGGAAAAACTGGGGGAGAGCACACAGGATTTTAAAAAAAGAGATTTTTTTTTGGGGGGGGGGGGGGTGGGGTGGGACTGACCGTCGGCAGGCTTCACTTCAGCTTAAAGTTGGTATAATCAGCTGGCCTAGCCGATCCCCAGCACCATCTAGTATGGTCGCTGGGGCCCCCTCCTCGTTCAGCAGGCTGGTTTTGGGCTGCATCTGAGGCCAGACACAGCCATCCTGAACTGGTGTGCCGACGATAAGGTGATGATATCGTCTGGCAGACCATTCCACTCTGTTGTTCGAGGGAAGAAAGAATTCCTAAAGGTGGTGGTGTTTGAGCGTTCAACCACGAAGCACCTGTTGTTGTTTCTGGCCATGGTTGATACTATATTAGTTGTTACGTGGTCCTTCTCTAAGCGTGGTATGATTTTCCTTTTTGATTTGGCCACAGGTCTGAGAAACTGCTCTGCTGGTATGGCTGGGATTTCCCCCCTGACGATCTTGAAGAACAGGGTAAGGCGTTGCTTCTTCCTCCTGGTCTGCAGTAGTGGTAAATTCTGCTGCTTCAGAATGGTTGTGATGCATCAGGGGTGCGGTCTTTGTAATTCTGGGTGATGAAGCGAGCCGCATGCCTCTGGATGCTCTCCAGCCTATCAACATCCTTCTGGAGGAACGGGTCCCACACTGACGAACTGTACTCAAGGGTTGATCTCACCAGGGAGATGTACGCTGTGCGCCTACTTTGAGCTGGGCAGCAGCGTAGATTCCTTCGTAAGAACCCCAGGGTCGAACTTGCTTTCTTGACGATGGTGTCAATGTGTGCCGTCCATTTGAGTTCGTCAGTGAGGGTGACTCCGAGGTATGGATTGCAGGGAACTTGCTGCAGGATCTCGTTGTTTAGCATGTAGAAGTGTGATGACCTGGGTCTGATGCTGAGGATGTAGCATTTTTTTGCATTAAACCTCATGCCCCATAGATGAGCCCACTTCTCCAGCTCCTTAAGATCAGACTTCAGGGTGTGATGGTCCTGTTGGCAAGTGATTGGTCGGTACAGGAGGCAGTCATCAGCGAACAAACGAACCTGCGACTTGACACAGTCTGGAAGGTCGTTCAAGTGACAGAGGAACAGTAAGGGTCCTAGCACGGTACCTTGAGGTACTCCCGAGTCCACAGTCACTTCCTTTGACTCTTCACCATCCACCACTACCTTCATGAGCCTTCTGGTTAGGAAATGGTCCAACCAACTATGCAGGGGCCCAGAAATGCCGTAACTTCTCAGTTTGTACAGAAGTTTGGAGTGGGGGACTGTATCGAAGGCTTTTGAAAAGTCAAGTACAGCCATGTGGTCTTTTCCCCTGGTCGATATTTCTGCAGAGGTCGTGAAGGGTTGTGATGAGCTGGGTTTCCATAGGCCTTTGATGGACATTAATGGCCGGGTCAGAACAATATATCTGGATAATTTACGCTGCAGGAGCCTTTTCAGGCTATCGTCGCAGCGGGTGGTAGGAGCGCATGGCTTGATTTGAATAAGTAGTCCTCATTTATTTTATGTTATTTTTTGGCTATAATAACTTAATTTTTCTTATTTATTTATTATTATGGGTCAGATTTGTAATTAGAAGTAAAACCAAGAGTAATGAAATCTATTGCATTTACAAGTCACGGTGGCGTAGTGATTGGCGTAACGGATTGACGTCTACAAGGTTGTGGGTTCAGATCCTGTGAATCTAAATGATGGAATGTTCATCTGCTGCAAGCGCCAACCCAGATTTCAACACGTTGGGAAAACTGAAACCACACCCGACACCGTGGATTGTCATCGTTTTTGATGGTATAACATGTATGTCTTGAGGCTGTTGCTCAAATCTCTGACCATTTCTACCCAGGACTGTTAGGGACTGGAACCATCTTCCCAGTGAAACAGTAGAGGCAGCAACAGTCGACGCTTTTGTGTCGCGAGCCTCCGCCCAACAGTGAGTCTCTGGACACCACGTGGCCCTTACAGTAACGGATTTCAGCTATGTTTACGGACAATGAGAATAGTGAAATGATCGGAGCTTACGAATGGACTGTGTCTACAACACACACATCCCCCCTCCCCCCCCTTTATGTGCCGGAATGAGCATCCTCAAGATCGTGGGCACCAAAGGAAAGAAGAAGACCAAAACCACTTTTATCCCTCGACCTTCGCTGACGCCATGTGGGATGTAAAAAGACGTATAGTTACAGACCTGTCACACAGTCTGAATTTCAACATATATTGAACAGTTGAGACGTTCATGTGTATCATATTTGTTGCTGAAAACTTCTCAAGTGTTTGTAAACGAAATATGATTCAGAGATGACTCATCAGTACACAACAGTTTTGGATCACATCAAACACGGATAATTATTGAAAGGCTGGGAGGTAAAGTTTGGATAAGAAATTTTCAAAATTCATGAAAAAAAAAGTCATTTAGGAATATACTGCCGTTCGGGTAAGAATTATTAAAAAAAAAAAATTAATGAGGAGTAAAGACAATTTATATAAGGTGTTCCAAACTAAAGACAATTTATTATATAAGGTGTTCCAAACTACTACATTTGTAATTGATCTTACATTTGTATCTGTTCAAAAACACACACAGAACATAACAGAAGTCACAATACTTAGACTTCGAACAAATGAAAACGACCACCATGGAAAACTGTTTACCGTTGCTAAACTTTAATTAGCTTCAGATCGGAGAGCTCAAAATAAACATGCGCATGCGCACACATGTATTCATACACATGCACGAGCACACATCACCAGACTGTACTACTGCCACACGCAATCCACAACAGTATCAAATTTCCTATCCTAGGCTTTGATGTTTCCATTGCTGCAACTCTTCTGTATAAAAACCGACACTGGCTTTGCTTCATTTCAAAACTGTTAGCATTATGGCCTGTAATTGGGTCACAATGACTAAACTGTTAGCATTATGGCCTGTAATTGGGTCACAATGACTAAACTGTTAGCATTATGGCCTGTAATTGGGTCACAGTGACTAAACTGTTAGTATTATGGCCTGTAATTGGGTCACAATGACTAAACTGTTAGCATTATGGCCTGTAATTGGGTCACAATGACTAAACTGTTAGCATTATGGCCTGTAATTGGGTCACAATGACTGAATTACTGCCAGCAAGTTGTCAACAATGATGTTTATCACATACATCTGCCTTTTCCTCAATGTTTTGTATTTTGTTGATCATTCCTTTTTTTGTCATGGGTGAAAGTGAAATATGACAAACTGTACTGATGTCTGAATAATGCAATACTGTTTTATATATACATATACTACACGTCATTATTGAAGGGCCAGGAACGTTTTTGAGTCAATTTTTGAAAGGAGAAATAACCTATTTTCTCTTACTCTTTTCTCCAATTCGTTGCCGTAACTGAATGGATAAGAGCTCAGACAACATTGCAGTTTCCTTTTGGCACGTGTTTGGGGATTTGCCGATTTGCAATGGGCGGCCCAAGGAAGACAATTTCCACACGAAATTGTCGAATCTTCAGCAGGGTCTCTCTGACGACGCAGGCAAGGTAGCGACAAAATTCGCTTTGCACGTGCAAGGCAAGCCCTTTTTGAACACTACTCCAGCCAAAGTTGCCCGCAGACGAGGATAAAAAGGACCCGTTCTTGGTTCGTTTTAACCATGCTTGCAAGACGACGGATGACGGATGAGCAGCGGGGGAGAGCCCTCGCTCTGCTTGATGAAGGCCTAGCGCAGCGGGAAGTTGCTAGACGACTTGAAGTGTCGCATTCCACAATCCAGAGACTGCTGGAGCGCTTCAATGAGACTGGAGCAGTCCAGGAAAGGCGTCACACGGGTCGACCCAGAGTAACGACAAGACGGCAAGACCGCTACCTTGCCCTCTCCGTCCTGAGGGAAAGGGCATCCACTGCGGTGACCTTGAGGGGTCAGCTGAGGGACGCAACAGGTGCTAACATCAGCTGCAGCACGGTGAGAAGACGGCTACATGAGGCAAACTTGAGGTCACGGAGACCGCCCGTCCGACCCGTGCTGTCACCGGTCAACAGAGTGCGCCGCATGACCTGGGCCAGGGAGCACGTGACCTGGACAAGGCAACAGTGGGCCCGGGTCTTGTTTTCGGATGAGTCCAGGTTCACCCTGACCTTTAACGATGGCCGGGCTCGGGTGTGGCGACGTCAAGGGGAGAGGTTCGCTGACGCCACTGTCCAAGAGCATAACCGGTACGGCGGCGGGTCGGTGATGGTGTGGGGTGGCATGAGCCGTGGTACCCGGACCCCCCTGCTCCCCATTGACGGCATCCTGAACGGGGTCCGGTACCGGGACGAGGTTCTGGCGGCCGTGGCACTGCCTGCGCTTGTGGACCTTGGTCAAGGCGCCATCTTCCAGGACGACAATGCACCTGCGCATCGAGCACGCCTTGTGACCGACTTCCTGGAGCAGCATGAAGTCGTCCGTATGGCCTGGCCAGCGTGCTCACCTGACCTGAACCCAATTGAACACCTCTGGGGTGTGCTCGGGAGGCGCATCAGGGACAACCACCCCCCACCGGGCACCCTGGCCAGGCTGGTCGACATCCTGCAGATCGAGTGGGCGGCCATCCCTCAGGACACACTCCGTACCCTTGTGGGGTCGATGCATCGGCGCTGTGAAGCATGCATCCAGGCTCGGGGCGGACACACGCGATATTGAAAACAGATTGGCCAAATCTGACACTTTCTGTTTTTTGAAAAGGGGGGGATGTTCCTTTAAATGCATGTGCTGTTCACTAATGGGTCATTGTGCTAATTTCTTTTTCCAAAACAGGTGTGGAAATGATGAAATAAAACATAGAATCAATTCTAAACATTGTCAATTATTTCAACTTAAAATTAGAGAGGAAGAAGAAGTGGCCCTTAAATTATGATTAGGAGTATATAACGAGGTGTGGTTTCTAAGAAGAATGTTGAGAGTTCCATGGACAGCAAAGAAAACAAACCAGACAGTCTTGATGGAGGCAGACACAGGTAGATCATTCATAAAGAAGATTAGGAAAAGACAGGCAACATTTATAGGCCATTTTTATGAGGAAAGGGGATTTGGAGCACCTGGTCACAACGGGAAAGCTGGAGGGAAAGAGAGCACCAGGTAGACCCAGGGAGAAAATACTAGACGGATTTGCAGAGTGGCTGAAGACAAGGAGGGTGGAAGAGATGTTTGAGACAACAAGAGATAGAGACAGATGGAAGTCCGTGATCGCCAACGCCATGCGGCAGGGCACCTGATGATGATGACAGGTTGTAGACTGGCACATTTGGACTTCACCAACAAACATCTGTAATTTTATTAGTCTGATATTTATACTGGTTGTAGACTGGCACATTTGGATTCAACAAATCTTCAACCCTTTCCCAGAATTTTTTGACATGCAAACTCCTCCAAAATGTATAGCCATTGCTGTCTTTGGTTTCCAAATAAAATAGTCACACACATATACATACATACATACATACATACATATACAGACAGACACACACACACACATGCACATACACATACACACACAAGCACATACTCACACACACACACTCACACACACACACACACACACACACACACACACACACACACACACACACACACACACACACACACACACACATACACAGTATTTACAGGTCCCGTTTTTTTTTTTTTAATGAGATTAGTTGCCAGAATCTTTTCTTTGTACAATATTATTTATCTCCCCCTCCTTTTTTTTCCTTCCCTCCCCCCTCTCACTCATTGTCTCACTGTCTGTTGCATACGTCACACATTTGTAGTGCTCATTTCTGCTCATGTGATATAGTGTACATGATGGTGCAGTTAAAGAATCAACAATAGTAATTCTTACATCGTCATGTGAACGTCTCCTGCCTCTTCTGTCTTCCCTTTTCGATCTACACCACTATTTTCATTACTTCTCCCACCTCCATACCACCCCCGTAAAAAAAATCCAACAACAGCAAATCATCATCAACCCAGTAACAACAGATACAAGACAAATCCAGAAGAAAGCGATCAAAGGCGACGTAACAACATCTGCTGTGACTGCCATCTTTTTTCTCCGTTGTCATCATCTTCCGTTCTGTCTTATTGCAGGAAATAATGAATGGAGCCCTGGCCATGCCCGGAGTTCTGTCCCCTGATAGCCCAGCAAGAAAATCAATCATTCCCGGCTTACGTTTCCCGTAATGATGGAAGACTTACCCGGCATCAGTATAAAGATGGACAGGAGATGGAGATGCACTAGGCATCTCTTAGAGAGATGGGCAGAAAATTTAGATGTGGTATGACCGGAGATTTGATAGGCTATTGTAAGATGATCTGGCTGTCCGGTTTGATCCGAAAGCGAAAGGGTCTGTGCATAGTAGGCCTACCTACCGTAATGTCCATGTTATGATTGGCGAAGGACAATCCAGAGTGTAACAGGACACACCAGTATAGAGCAGGAAGGTTAGTGTATAACAGGAAAGGAACACCAGAATATAAAACGCACCTCAGCAGTATATGTACATCAGAACTATAGAAGTCCTTTGTTCCAAAACTATAGTGTTAGGTGTAATGGATTTTTAC
>JAPXFY010000024.1:2150000-2165000 GCA_030674185.1 Monoplex corrugatus
TATGTGTTGTGTGTGTGTATGTATGTGTTGGTGTGTGTATGTATGTGTTGTTGTGTGTAGTGTATGTGTGTGTGTGTGTGTATGTATGTGTTGTGTGTGTATGTAGTGTTGTGTGTGTATGTATGTGTTGTGTGTGTGTATGTATGTGTTGTGTGTGTGTGTGTGTGTGTGTGTGTGTTGTATGTGTTGTGTGTGTGTATGTATGTGTGTGTGTGTATGTATGTGTTTTGTGTGTGTGTTGTGTGTTGTGGTGTGTGTGTGTTGTGTTGTGTGTGTGTGTATGTGTTGTGTGTGTGTATGTTGTGTTGTGTGTGTATGTATGTGTTGTGTGTGTGTTGTATGTGTTGTGTGGTATGTATGTGTTGTGTGTGTGTATGTATGTGTGTGTGTGTGTATGTATGTGTTGTGTTGTGTGTGTGTATGTGTTGTGTGTGTGTATGTATGTGTTTGTGTGTGTGATGTATGTGTTGTGTGTGTATGTATGTGTTTTGTGTGTGGTATGTATGTGTTTGTGTGTGTGTGTATGTGTTGTGTGTGTGTATGTATGTGTTGTGTGTGTGTATGTATGTGTTGTGTGTGTGTGTATGTTTGTGTGTGTTGTGTGTGTATGTATGGTTGTGTGTGTGTATGTATGTGTTGTGTGTGTGTATGTATGTGTTGTGTGTGTGTATGTATGTGTTGTGTGTGTATGTATGTGTTGTGTGTGTGTATGTATGTGTTGGTGTGTGTATGTATGTGTTGTGTGTGTATGTATGTGTTTTGTGTGTGTGTATGTATGTGTTGTGTGTATGTGTTGTGTGTGTGTGTTGGTGTTGTGTGTGGTGTTTTGTGTGTGTGTGTATGTGTTGTGTGTGTGTTATGGTGTTGTGTGTTGTGTGTTTTGTGTGTGTGTGTAGTGTTGTGGTGTGTGTGTTTTGTGTGGTGTGTGTAGTGTGTTGTGTGTGTGTGTATGTGTTGGTGGTGTGTGTTTTGTGTGTGTGTATGTATGTGTTGTGTGTGTGTGTATGTGTTGTGTGTGTGTGTTTTGTGTGTGTGTATGTATGTGTTGTGTGTGTGTGTATGTGGATATGGTCATTCCATGCGTCATGGCCATGTTTAGCATTGAAGAACTGCATGCTTACCTTAAAATTGTAATTCATAAATGAAAGCCTGGCTGAGAAATATCAACCCTTTGAATCCCGCACCCTATCCACCAAAAGCAAAAACTCTCTCTCATTCACTCACTGTCTCTGTCTGTCTGTCTGTCTCTCACTCTCTGTTTCTCTTTCTCTCTCCCTACCACACACACACACACACACACACACACACACACACACACACACACACACACACACACACACACACACACACACACACACACACACACACACACTCTCACTCTCTCTCTGTGTCTCTCTCTTTGTCTCTCTCTCTCACTCACCTCTTGAGAGAGAGAGAGAGAGACTCAGAGAGAGAGAGAGAGAGAGAGAGAGAGAGAGAGAGAGAGAGCAAGCTTGCTGCAACACATAATTGATATAACTGCCAAGCAGCATGCACTGCCAAAGGCTGCAGTGTGTGACAGTTTTATTGTAGCTTTGGCATGAATCCTAATGGTGAATAATCACCCAGGTAAAAATCAGTGCTGTTTGGATGTGCATCACCACTGTGTACAATCATCGATCCTGATGTGACGTGTTTGTCTGTCCGATTCTTAATCACTACATAATTACTGACATCAGTTCTTTTTTCGTTTTCTATTGACTGAGGTATCTCTTTGTGTGTGTGAGTGTATGTGTGTGTGTGTGTGTGTGTGTGTGTGTGTGTGTGTGGTGTGTGTGTGTGTTGTTGTGTGTGTGTGTGTATGGTGTGTGTATTCGTTCTTTATTTCTTTTAACGTCTATTCACATATGTGCTTTTAGAAGTATGTGTATGTTTGTGTGTGTGTGTCTGTGTGTGTGTATGTGTGTGTGTGTGTGTGTGTGTGTGTGTGTGTGTGTGTGTGTGTGTTGTGTGTGTTGTGTGTGTGTGTGTTGTGTATGCACATGTGTGTGTTGTGTGTGTGTGTGTTGTGTGTGTGTGTGTGTGTGTGTGTTGTGTGTGTGTCTTTTTTTTTATATAGAAATAACAGTAAATCTTTTTATTATACTATTGTTTTCAAAACTCCCTTGGACTTATGCATTCTCATTATGCAAGATATGGAGTGTATTGTATTAGTACATTCACAGTGCAACCACTATGAGTAATGATATCACCACATTACCAGAAAAACACTACTTAATACATCGCATTAAGCTAGAAACAAAACACGTCGTAGATAACCATGCAACTTGACTCTTACCCTACCTGTGTAGGTCATATCAACATGCTACAGCAAAATTACTTTGATTCCCTCACCCTGTCCATCAGTCCTGCATTGCCAACCATGCTAGCAAAGCAAAAACTTAACCCTTTGATTCCCTCACCCTGTCCATCAGGTCCTGCATTGCCAACCATGCTAGCAAAGCAAAAACTTAACCCTTTGATTCCCTCACCCTGTCCATCAGGTCCTGCATTGCCAACCATGCTAGCAAAGCAAAAACTTAACCCTTTGATTCCCTCACCCTGTCCATCAGCGTCCTGCATTGCCAACCATGCTAGCAAAGCAAAAACTTAACCCTTTGATTCCCTCACCCTGTCCATCAGCGTCCTGCATTGCCAACCATGCTAGCAAAGCAAAAACTTAACCCTTTGATTCCCTCACCCTGTCCATCAGCGTCCTGCATTGCCAACCATGCTAGCAAAGCAAAAACTTAACCCTTTGATTCCCCACTGTCCATCAGTCCTGCATTGCAACCATGCTACAAGCAAAAACTTAACCCTTTGATTCCCACCCTCCATCAGGTCCTGCATTGCAACCATGCTAGAAGCAAAAACTTAACCCTTATTCCTCACCCTGTCCACAGCCCTGCATTGCAACATGCTAGCAAAGCAAAAACTTACCTTTATTCCCTCACCTGTCCACAGCTCCTGCATTGCCAACCATGCTAGCAAAGCAAAAACTTAACCCTTTGATTCCCTCACCCTGTCCACACTCCTGCATTGCCAACCATGCTAGCAAAGCAAAAACTTAACCCTTTGATTCCTCACCCTGTCCATCAGTCCTGCAATGCCACTGTACGCAACTTAATGGACAGCCAAGTTTCATTGCAAACCATGTACAAAGAAAATTAACCTTGATTATGTCCAACCCGCATGCACATATGTAGAAAGAAAACCTTAATTGATCCCACCATGCACCGTCTCATTTACCACAGCAAAGCAAAAACTTACCTTTGACTCAGCATTGGAGCAAGACAGAAAGAAAATACTCTACCGTCACCACTCTGCATTGCAACCATCTCAAACAAATCCCTACCCTTCCGTCCACCAGCTTCCTGCATTGCCAACCATGCTAGCAAAGCAAAAACTTAACCCTTTGATTCCCTCACCCTGTCCACCAGCTTCCTGCATTGCCAACGATGCTAGCAAAGCAAAAACTTTACCCTTTGATTCCATCACCCTGTCCATCAGCTTCCTGCAATGCTGTGTCACTGTACTGCTGTGACATGCTCTCAAAGGGGAGAGCAGCCAGAGTTTCATATGGTAAAACCCACTGTGACAAAAGAAATGAATATGAATACGATAATCGTATGATTATGTTACACCGCATGGTCGGTAGTTAACTGTTGTAAGTGTAAATGCATGTCGCTGGACGAGCAGTTGTGGTATCAACAATGGCGGAAGACCCGGATGGACAGTCATTTAGCCCACAGATGACAAAAACAGATGGGGCACTTGGAACTG
The DNA here is from genome assembly GCA_030674185.1 of Monoplex corrugatus. NCBI lineage: Eukaryota > Metazoa > Mollusca > Gastropoda > Littorinimorpha > Ranellidae > Monoplex > Monoplex corrugatus. The sequence goes on from JAPXFY010000024.1 coordinate 2,153,802, forward strand.
GAAGCATTTGGGAGACAGGGACAGAGAGAGAGAGAGAGAGTAGAGTGAATCTTTCTTCATTCAGTTTTAGAATGTCTGTTTTGCTTGGTGTTTTCAGTACATCAAAATGTGTTGTTTGGTGTTTTCAGTACATCAAAATGTCTGTGTTGTTTGGTGTTTTTAGTACATCAAAATGTCTGTGTTGTTTGGTGTTTTCAGTACATCAAAATGTCTGTTGTTTGGTGTTTTCAGTACATCAAAATGTCTGTGTTGTTTGGTGTTTTTAGTACATCAAAATGTCTGTGTTGTTTGGTGTTTTTAGTACATCAAAATGTCTGTGTTGTTTGGTGTTTTCAGTACATCAAAATGTCTGTGTTGTTTGGTGTTTTTAGTACATCAAAATGTCTGTGTTGTTTGGTGTTTTTAGTACATCAAAATGTCTGTGTTGTTTGGTGTTTTAGTACATCAAAATGTCTGTGTTGTTTGGTGTTTTTAGTACATCAAAATGTCTGTGTTGTTTGGTGTTTTTAGTACATCAAATGTCTGTGTGTTTGGTGTTTTTAGTACATCAAAATGTCTGTTTGTTTGGTGTTTTTAGTACATCAAAATGTCTGTGTTGTTTGGTGTTTTCAGTACATCAAAATGTCTGTGTTTGGTTTTTTTAGTACATCAAAATGTCTGTTTGTTTGGTGTTTTTAGTACATCAAAATGTCTGTGTTTGTTTTGTATAAAGTGTTTTGTGTTAGTACATCAAAATGTCTGTGTTGTTTGGTGTTTTTAGTACATCAAAATGTCTGTGTTGTTTGGTGTTTTCAGTACATCAAAATGTCTGTTGTTTGTGTTTGTGTTTTTAGTACATCAAAATGTCTGTGTTGTTTGGTGTTATCAGTACATCAAAATGTCTGTGTTGTTTGGTGTTTTTAGTACATCAAAATGTCTGTGTTGTTTGGTGTTTTTAGTACATCAAAATGTCTGTGTTGTTTGGTGTTTTAGTACATCAAAATGTCTGTGTTGTTTGGTGTTTATCAGTACATCAAAATGTCTGTTGTTTGGTGTTTTTCAGTACATCAAAATGTCTGTTTGTTTGGTGTTTTTTAGTACATCAAAATGTCTGTGTTGTTTGGTGTTTTTAGTACATCAAAATGTCTGTGTTGTTTGGTGTTTTTAGTACATCAAAATGTCTGTGTTGTTTGGTGTTTTTAGTACATCAAAATGTCTGTGTGTTTGGTGTTTTTAGTACATCAAAATGTCTGTTGTTTGGTGTTTTTAGTACATCAAAATGTCTGTGTTGTTTGGTGTTTTTAGTACATCAAAATGTCTGTGTTGTTTGGTGTTTTTAGTACATCAAAATGTCTGTTGTTTGGTGTTTTTAGTACATCAAAATGTCTGTGTTGTTTGGTGTGTTTTCAGTACATCAAAATGTCTGTGTGTTTGGTGTTTTTAGTACATCAAAATGTCTGTGTTGTTTGGTGTTTCAGTACATCAAAATGTCTGTGTTGTTTGGTGTTTTAGTACATCAAAATGTCTGTGTTGTTTGGTGTTTTCTAGTACATCAAAATGTCTGTGTTGTTTGGTGTTTTTAGTACATCAAAATGTCTGTGTTGTTTGGTGTTTTCAGTACATCAAAATGTCTGTGTTGTTTGGTGTTTTTAGTACATCAAAATGTCTGTGTTGTTTGGTGTTTTTAGTACATCATGTCTGTGTTGTTTGGTTTTTCAGTACATCAAAATGTCTGTGTTGTTTGGTGTTTTAGTACATCAAAATGTCTGTGTTGTTTGGTGTTTTTAGTACATCAAAATGTCTGTGTTGTTTGGTGTTTTTAGTACATCAAAATGTCTGTGTTGTTTGGTGTTTTAGTACATCAAAATGTCTGTGTTGTTTGGTGTTTTTAGTACATCAAAATGTCTGTGTTGTTTGGTGTTTATCAGTACATCAAAATGTCTGTGTTGTTTGGTGTTTTAGTACATCAAAATGTCTGTTTGTTTGGTGTTTTTAGTACATCAAAATGTCTGTGTTGTTTGGTGTTTTTAGTACATCAAAATGTCTGTTGTTTGGTGTTTTTAGTACATCAAAATGTCTGTGTTGTTTGGTGTTTTTAGTACATCAAAATGTCTGTTGTTTGGTGTTTTTAGTACATCAAAATGTCTGTGTTGTTTGGTGTTATCAGTACATCAAAATGTCTGTGTTGTTTGGTGTTTTTAGTACATCAAAATGTCTGTTGTTTGGTGTTTTTAGTACATCAAAATGTCTGTGTTGTTTGGTGTTATAGTACATCAAATGTCTGTGTTGTTTGGTGTTTTTAGTACATCAAAATGTCTGTTGTTTGGTGTTTTCAGTACATCAAAATGTCTGTTGTTTGGTGTTTTTAGTACATCAAAATGTCTGTGTTGTGGTGTTTTTAGTACATCAAAATGTCTGTGTTGTTTGGTGTTTTCAGTACATCAAAATGTCTGGTTGTTTGGTGTTTAGTACATCAAAATGTCTGTTGTTTGGTGTTTTTAGTACATCAAAATGTCTGTGTTGTTTGGTGTTTTTAGTACATCAAAATGTCTGTTGTTTGGTGTTTTTAGTACATCAAAATGTCTTGTTGTTTGGTGTTTTTAGTACATCAAAATGTCTGTGTTGTTTGGTGTTTTAGTACATCAAAATGTCTGTGTTGTTTGGTGTTTTCAGTACATCAAAATGTCTGTGTTGTTTGGTGTTTTTAGTACATCAAAATGTCTGTGTTGTTTGGTGTTTTTAGTACATCAAAATGTCTGTGTTGTTTGGTGTTTTAGTACATCAAAATGTCTGTGTTGTTTGGTGTTTTTAGTACATCAAAATGTCTGTGTTGTTTGGTGTTTTTAGTACATCAAATGTCTGTGTTGTTTGGTGTTTTTAGTACATCAAAATGTCTGTTGTTTGGTGTTTTAGTACATCAAAATGTCTGTGTTGTTTGGTGTTTTCAGTACATCAAAATGTCTGTGTTTTGGTTTTTAGTACATCAAAATGTCTGTTGTTTGGTGTTTTCAGTACATCAAAATGTCTGTGTTTGGTTTTTCAGTACATCAAAATGTCTGTGTTGTTTGGTGTTTTTAGTACATCAAAATGTCTGTGTTGTTTGGTGTTTAGTACATCAAATGTCTGTGTTTTGGTGTTTTTAGTACATCAAAATGTCTGTGTTGTTTGGTGTTTTTCAGTACATCAAAATGTCTGTGTTGTTTGGTGTTTTTAGTACATCAAAATGTCTGTGTTGTTTGGTGTTTTCAGTACATCAAAATGTCTGTGTTTGGTATTTTCAGTACATCAAAATGTCTGTGTTTGGTGTTTTTAGTACATCAAAATGTCTGTGTTGTTTGGTGTTATCAGTACATCAAAATGTCTGTTGTTTTGGTGTTTTTAGTACATCAAAATGTCTGTGTTGTTTGGTGTTATAGTACATCAAAATGTCTGTGTTGTTTGGTGTTTTTAGTACATCAAAATGTCTGTGTTGTTTGGTGTTTTTAGTACATCAAAATGTCTGTGTTGTTTGGTGTTTTTAGTACATCAAAATGTCTGTGTTGTTTGGTGTTTTTAGTACATCAAAATGTCTGTGTTTGGTATTTTTAGTACATCAAAATGTCTGTTGTTTGGTGTTTTCAGTACATCAAAATGTCTGTGTTTGGTATTTTCAGTACATCAAAATGTCTGTGTTTGGTATTTTCAGTACATCTTCTTCCTGGTGGTGGTGTTTGCTGGTGAACTGGCTGCCGGCATATTGGCCGCCATTTACAAAGATGAGGTGGGTAGTCAGCGTTTTCTTTTCTTTTTTGTTTGTCTATTTTTCTATGTTCAGTCTTTCATTTGTATGCCTGTCCTTTTTCTTTGTTCATTCTGTCATTTGTATGTGTGTCCTTTGTTCATTCGTTCATTTGTATGTCTGTCCTTTGTTCATTTGCATGTCTATTTTCTTTGTTCATTCGTTCATTTGTATGTCTGTCCTTTGTTCATTTGTATGTCCTTTTTCTTTGTTCATTCATTTATTTGTATGTCTTTTTTCTTTGTTAATTTGTTCATTTGCATGTCTGTTTTCTTTGTTCATTCATTCATTTGTGTGTCTTTCCTTTGTTCATTTGTATGTTCTTTTTCTTTGTTAATTTATTTGTATGTCTTTTTTCTTTGTTCATTTGTATGTCTTTTTTCTTTGTTCATTTGTTCATTTGCATGTCTATTTTCTTTGTTCATTTGTATGTCTGTCCTTTGTTCATTTGTTCATTTGTATGTCCTTTTTCTGTGTTCATTCATTTATTTGTATGTCTTTTTTCTTTGTTCATTTGTTCATTTGTATGTCTTTTTTCTTTGTTCATTTGTTCATTTGTATGTCTTTTTTCTTTGTTCATTTGTATGTCTTTTTTCTTTGTTCATTTGTTCATTTGTATGTCTATTTTCTTTGTTCATTTGTATGTCTGTCCTTTGTTCATTTGTTCATTTGTTCATTTGTATGTCCTTTTTCTGTGTTCATTCATTTATTTGTATGTCTTTTTTCTTTGTTCATTTGTTCATTTTCATGTCTAGTCTTTGTTCATTCGTTCATTTGTATGTCTGTCCTTTGTTCATTCATTCATTTGTTTGTCCTTTTTGTTTGTTCATTTGTATGTATGTCCTGTCTGTTATATCCTGTGGTTTGACTGTTCCTTGCTCATTTCAGCCCCCAACATACGTCTAGACCCACATTCATTCTGTCAGAAGCGAGCGAGGTGGTAAAGATCTCAGCTTGTCTTGAAATCAGCATCTAGTTGATCCCCTCTTCCTTGTGGCTCTGTTTCCCCCAGCTCTGAACAGCTCTGATCATCAAAGACCTTTGTGGGGGATGCTAGGGGCTCTTTCAGTGTAAATAGTATCCCAGCCTTCTGGACATTCTGTGCTAGAAGTTGTCTCTTTTCTGTCACCCTCTTACGTACAGTCTGTGTTGTGTCTCTGCCTCGCTGTTCTTTGCTTTCTGTCATTTCTTCCTGTCATTCTCTGCCTTGCTGGCCCATTCACATGTACGTGTTCCAAAAAGGCGTACATACTTGCTCATCGCTATGGCTTGACTGTTTTTGTGAGACAGGCAGTCTGAGAATCTTCCGGGAAAAAGATTAGGGTGTTTTCTGTCGCTATGCCCGGCCTGGCTGTGCAATAAAACATAGTATCTGGGAAGTAGACAGGAAAGAAGTGAACAAATAAACAAGCAAGCAAAACACACACACACACACACACACACACACACACACACACACACACACACACACACACACACACACACACACACACACACACACACACACACACACACACACACACACACACACCACACAACACACACACACACACACACACACACACACACACACACACACACACACACACACACCCTGGATAGTATGAAAATTGTAGGCACATTTTCACACACACACACACACACACACACACACACACACTCACTCACACTCACACACACACACACACACACCACACACACACACACACACACACACACACACACACACACACACACACACACACACCCTGGATAGTATGAAAATTGTAGGCACATTTTCACACACACACACACACACACACACACACACATACACACTCACTCACACTCACACACACACACACACACACACACACACACACACACACACACCACAGTGACACACACACTTCATGGATCATATGAAACACACACACACACACACACACACACACACACACACACACACACACACACACACACACACCCTGGATAGTATGAAAATTGTAGGCACATTTTCACACACACACACACACACACACACACACACACACACACACACACCACACACACACACACACACACACACACAAAACACACACACACACTTCATGGATCATATGAAAATTGTAGGCACATTTTCGTCCTGTGTTAGCCAGACCTTAGTGCTGTGCCATTCAGACTTTACACTTTCACAGTTCCTTAGCCGTCCACACCCATCACCAAAATCTGGTAAAAATCCACACATAAAGAAATGAGAAAGACATTTTTACTGTAGACAGGCACATAGGCACGTCTCTAGTTCATGTGAACCGGTTTAAAAAAAAATAAATAAAAAAAGGGGGGGGGGGGTGGCATGGCTTTGTGACTCTGCACTGTCCTGGAGAGAGCAGCTGGAATTTCGCAGTGTAAGTCTGTTACGGCCCTAAAAGGAAGTAGAATGCAGACTGACGGACAGACATAAACATCGACACACATCTTTCCATACCTCTATTAAATATACTCTGCTTGTAATCTCTTTTTTTTTTAAAAGGAATGTGCATATCGCAATTGTACAAAACACATTACAGTTAGAACTGGCAAAGTAAAAAATGGTCCCGCATAACAACATCTGGAAAGATCATGCAGTACCTAAAGTTCTCAAGGTAAAGATTGTTACGACTCTCTTTTGGCCAGTAATGGTGTGTGGATTGAAGCTTGGAGTCGGACATGGGAGAAAGCTGATGAAGTGACAACTAACTCAGTTGAAATGTAGTTCTACAGACGCTGACTGCGAATCAGCTGGACAGAAAAGTGAAACAAAGTAATCTGGACGAGCTGAATGCAACTCTCTATAATTTTCCATTGCTTTTATTCTTTCTCCCCATTTACAGCCATGCGTGTGTGTGTGTGTGTGTGTGTGTGTGTGTGTGTGTGTGTGTGTGTGTGTGTGTGTGTGGTGTGCGTGCGTGCGTGCGTGCGTGCGTGCGTGTGTGCGTGTGTGTGTGAGCGCGCGCGCGCATGCGTTTGTGTGCGTGCGTGCGTGTGTGTCTGTTTCAGCGCTTAGATTTGATTTTATCAAGATTTTGCGCTATATAAATATTGTAATTATTAATTATTATAACTCCACAAGTGTTTTCTGAAATCCACAAGAGAAAACTTGCGTACCTGGGACATACAATTGAAACAATAAGTATCACCTGATCAAAACAGTATTCCAAGAAAAAAGCAGTTACGAAGACGGAGAGGAAGACCAAAGTATCATACATGGACAGCATTGTGAAGATCATCTTGATGTCTGCAGTGAGAACCTGTGAGGACTGGATGAGGTGGAGGAAGACAGTCAAGACATTGATTGTAGCAGCTGTCATCATGGGTGATGATGGCAACAGGTGACAGGTGATTTCCTATTGACCAGAGAGAAGTGTGTGTCGTTTGTGAGAAAAATTGAACAAGATTTTGTTGGTTGAGCTGTTTATATTGACTTTTGTCACAATTTAGTCAGACATGTAGACTGTTTGTGTGGAAGGTAGGGCTCGAAGGTGAGGGCCTTTTGGACAAAAAAGTGCCTAAAATTAGCACATTTCAAAGTGAATGTATGAACAGCACTTTCTCACCAACTTTTGACAATATTTACAAGTCTGTTCTTCATCATCACGATGGTCAGCCATTGTCCTCGACACACATCAAGTTCTGTTTCAACAAAGATTCTTCAAGGTCCATAGAAAATAGTGTTGACAAAGCATCTTCAAAGTATGTATATGTACAACATCTGGATTTTCTGTAATGGTTTTTGTATAAAAAGGGAGATTGTTAGACTGGCCTGACTGTCTTGTTATATTTGGGTAAAGGGAAATAAACAAGAAGCAACATCAGTGTTGGAGTCTGCAGACTTGTTTCCCCCTGACACGTTCTGCCTGGATAAACATTTCCCTGTTTGAATTTTTTTATTTAGCATCCATTGATTTTTGTTACTTTCTGCTTACAGCTGATGGAGTTCTGTGTGTGGTTTGGAGTGGGGGGGGGGGGGGGGGTATGGATGAGGTTGTTTTTATTTTTGTTTTTCACCATTTTGTAAGTTTTTCTTTTTTGAGTGTGTGTGGTAAGCTTGTATTTTTTGTTTTGTTTTGCTGTTGTTGTTTATATATTTTTCCTGTCCTCCACATTCTGTTTGGAAAAAAAGGTGAAAGTAGAATAAAAGAAAAAGAAAAAAGTGATTGATAATGACATTGATGTAATTGTGTTTGAGACTTGTGATTGATAATGACATTGATGTAATTGTGTTTGAGACTTGTGGATCATGTGTTATAATGCTCAATTTTTGTGTTATTGTGTTTTTTTGTCCTTAACACTTGTTTATGACTACGAAGTATAATGAACCATGTGCATGTTATGGTATTGGTGTTTGAGATGTGTGTATTGTGATAATTGTACATTGAATTTAATTGTTTGTGTTTACTAACTTTGTGAGAAAACCCGATACAGGTGTGAGGCAGTGTAAGATAATCACAACAAGTTGTGAGGTTAGTTGTTCAATAAATCACTAGGTTGTAAACACGTGTTCGATAATAAACAGAGTTTAGAGACATCAAAGATAACAATCACAGACAGGTGTAGGGTGACAGTGTCAGATATGGTGTAGTGCTGTGTGATTAAAATGAGTGTGGCAAGATGTCATTAGATAAAATTCTGGCTTACATGTGTAGGGACTGTGTAGAAAAATCACAACAGAGTGTAGAGGACAGTGTCAAAGATAAAATCACAACAGAGTGTAGAGGACAGTGTCAAAGATAAAATCACAACAGAGTGTAGAGGACAGTGTCAAAGATAAAATCACAACAGAGTGTAGAGGACAGTGTCAAAGATAAAATCACAACAGAGTGTAGAGGACAGTGTCAAAGATAAAATCACAACAGAGTGTAGAGGACAGTGTCAAAGATAAAATCACAACAGAGTGTAGAGGACAGTGTCAAAGATAAAATCACAACAGAGTGTAGAGGACAGAGTATCAAAGATAAAATCACAACAGAGTGTAGAGGACAGACTGTCAAAGATAAAATCACAACAGAGTGTAGAGGACAGACTGTCAAAGATAAAATCACAACAGAGTGTAGAGGACAGTGTGTCAAAGATAAAATCACAACAGAGTGTAGAGGACAGTGTCAAAGATAAAATCACAACAGAGTGTAGAGGACAGTGTCAAAGATAAAATCACAACAGAGTGTAGAGGACAGTGTCAAAGATAAAATCACAACATTGCTAGTCAGATGTAGAGGACAGACTGTCAAAGATTAAAATCACAACAGTGTAGAGGACAGTGTCAAAGATAAAATCACAACAGAGTGTAGAGGACAGTGTCAAAGATAAAATCACAACAGAGTGTAGAGGACAGTGTCAAAGATAAAATCACAACAGAGTGTAGAGGACAGTGTCAAAGATAAAATCACAACAGAGTGTAGAGGACAGACTGTCAAAGATAAAATCACAACAGAGTGTAGAGGACAGTGTCAAAGATAAAATCACAACAGAGTGTAGAGGACAGACTGTCAAAGATAAAATCACAACAGAGTGTAGAGGACAGACTGTCAAAGATAAAATCACAACAGAGTGTAGAGGACAGTGTCAAAGATAAAATCACAACAGAGTGTAGAGGACAGTGTGTCAAAGATAAAATCACAACAGAGTGTAGAGGACAGACTGTCAAAGATAAAATCACAACAGAGTGTAGAGGACAGACTGTCAAAGATAAAATCACAACAGAGTGTAGAGGACAGACTGTCAAAGATAAAATCACAACAGAGTGTAGAGGACAGAGTATCAAAGATAAAATCACAACAGAGTGTAGAGGACAGTGTCAAAGATAAAATCACAACAGAGTGTAGAGGACAGACTGTCAAAGATAAAATCACAACAGAGTGTAGAGGACAGTGTGTCAAAGATAAAATCACAACAGAGTGTAGAGGACAGACTGTCAAAGATAAAATCACAACATTGCCCTAAGTCAGCATTTGTTTGAGGAAGGTGTGCAAACAGCACTTTCTCAGAAATCTGTGACAGTACTTTGTTTGTTGCACTCTACAACTGTCCTGGCTTCACATCAAGTCTTATGCCATCTGATGATTCCTCACGATTGCAGTGACCATAAAAAGTACAAATTCTGAATGTTCTGTGTGGGTCCCCAAAATATGATATCGCGATTTTCTCAGCTGTTTCTGGATGGGTCTTTATTACATTTTGACGTCAGAGATGTGAAGCGGCCATTGGGATACCTACCATAGGAGATCCTGCACTGTTGCTGCGTCGCTTTGATGGAGTTCAGCAGTGCATGTTCTGATCCAATTTGCTAAGGACGTTGCGTAGTAAGCCCCCTGCTAGTGACAGCAATCCTTCATTGCGATGTCAAACCGAGTGAGACACCTATCCCCCCCCCCCCCTGTTTCTTCCCTTGGTATGGACAGTACCACAACAGTTCTTCAGTGACAGCCCGCATGAACCACTGACACCAAAGTCCCCAACTTCAACTCACAGTATGCCATGTTACAGATCACTACAGGATTAAGCCTGAAGTTGTGTGTGTACCATGTTACAGATGATGACACAGACAAGATGTATGTACCATGTTACAGATGATGACACAAGATGTATGTACCATGTTACAGATCATGACACAAGATGTATGTACCATGTTACACTTACAGATCATGACACAAGATGTATGTACCATGTTACACTTACAGATCATGACACAAGATGTATGTACCATGTTACAGATCATGACATAATCAAGATGTATGTACCATGTTACAGGTGATGACACAGACAAGATGTATGTACCATGTTACAGATCATGACACAAGATGTATGTACCATGTTACAGATGATGACACAGACAAGATGTATGTACCATGTTACAGATCATGACACAAGATGTATGTACCATGTTACAGATCATGACACAAGATGTATGTACCATGTTACAGATCATGACACAAGATGTATGTACCATGTTACAGATCATGACACAAGATGTATGTACCATGTTACAGATCATGACATAATCAAGATGTATGTACCATGTTACAGGTGATGACACAGACAAGATGTATGTACAATGTTACAGATCATGACACAAGATGTATGTACCATGTTACAGATCATGACACAAGATGTATGTACCATGTTACAGATCATGACACAAGATGTATGTACCATGTTACAGATCATGACACAAGATGTATGTACCATGTTACAGATCATGACACAAGATGTATGTACCATGTTACAGATCATGACACAAGATGTATGTACCATGTTACAGATCATGACACAAGATGTATGTACCATGTTACAGATCATGACATAATCAAGATGTATGTACCATGTTACAGATCATGACACAGACAAGATGTATGTACCATGTTACAGGTGATGACACAGACAAGATGTATGTACCATGTTACAGATCATGACACAAGATGTATGTA
>JAPXFY010000024.1:2170000-2197500 GCA_030674185.1 Monoplex corrugatus
ACATGTTAGTCAGTACTTGTGGAGAAGTTGGTGATGTTGTTTAGTGACATGTTAGTCAGTACTTGTGGAGAAGTTGGTGATGATGTGTAGTGACATGTTAGTCAGTACTTGTGGAGAAGTTGATGATGTTTAGTGACATGTTAGTCAGTACTTGTGGAGAAGTTGGTGATGATGTTTAGTGACATGTTAGTCAGTACTTGTGGAGAAGTTGGTGATGTGTTAGTGACATGTTAGTCAATACTTGTGGAGAAGTTGATGGTGTTTAGTGACATGTTAGTCAGTACTTGTGGAGAAGTTGGTGATGTTTAGTGACATGTTAGTCAGTACTTGTGGAGAAGTTGATGATGTTTAGTGACATGTTAGTCAGTACTTGTGGAGAAGTTAGTAATATGCTCTCTATAATTTTCCATTGCTTTTATTCTTTCTCCCCATTTATAGCCGTGTGCGTGTGTGTGTGTGTGTGTGCGTGTGCGTGCGTGCATGCGTGTGTGTCTGTTTCAGCGCTTAGATTTGATTTTATCAAGATTTTGCGCTATATAAATATTGTAATTATTATTATTTATTATTATTATGATGTTTCTCTGCTATTGCAGTGGGGTAATGTGGATACAGAAATTAAGGTCCCCTTCTGTTTGTGAAGCACAGGAACCACACAATTCACTTGTAGATAGGTAGGGGTTTTCTCCCTTGTTCTGCTGTCTTTTGTTGTCTGCCTCACCCACCTGTATGTCTTCCACATTCTGTCCTTAGCTTCCCAAAGACAGAGTATGGCTACCTTTAACCCTTTTCCACCTGCACCCTATCTACCAACTGCAAAAACTTAACCCTTTGACTCCCTCACCTATCCACCAGCTTCCTGCAGGAAGCTGGTGGATAGGGTGAGGGAATCAAAGGGTTAAGTTTTTGCTCTTCCAGCATGGTTGACAAAGAAGGATGCTGTTGGACAGGCTGCAGGAGTCAAAGGGTTAAAGCAGGCTAAAGAACGGTCATACCACAAAAATATCCTCCCTGGGTTGGCTGTAGTCTATGGAAAAAGAAGACGAAGAAGTTTGTGTGTGTGTCGTGTGATGTAATGTATCGAATGATAATGTGTAGTTTGTGTTTTCAGATCAGTTTGAAGAAGCTTCAGCCCAAGGAAGAAGAAGTTTGTGTGTGGTGTGATGTGTCAAATTATATTATGTAGTTTGTGTTTTCAGATCAGTTTGAAGAAGCTTCAGCCCAAGGAAGAAGAAGTTTGTGTGTGGTGTGATGTGTCAAATTATATTATGTAGTTTGTGTTTTCAGATCAGTTTGAAGAAGCTTCAGCCCAAGGAAGAAGAAGTTTGTGTGTGGTGTGATGTGTCAAATTATATTATGTAGTTTGTGTTTTCAGATCAGTTTGAAGAAGCTTTAGTCTATGGAAAAAGAAGAAGAAGTTTATGTGTGGTGTGACGTACTGTATCAAATAATAATGTGTAGTTTGTGTTTTCAGATCCACAGTTTATGTGTGGTGTGACGTACTGTACCAAACAATAATGTGTAGTTTGTGTTTTCAGATCCACAGTTTATGTGTGGTGTGACGTACTGTACCAAACAATAATGTGTAGTTTGTGTTTTCAGATCCACAGTTTATGTGTGGTGTGACGTACTGTACCAAACAATAATGTGTAGTTTGTGTTTTCAGATCCACAGTTTATGTGTGGTGTGACGTACTGTATCAAATAATAATGTGTAGTTTGTGTTTTCAGATCCACAGTTTATGTGTGGTGTGACGTACTGTATCAAATAATAATGTGTAGTTTGTGTTTTCAGATCCACAGTTTATGTGTGGTGTGACGTACTGTACCAAACAATGTGTAGTTTGTGTTTGCAGATCCACAGTTTATGTGTGGTGTGACGTACTGTATCAAACAATAATGTGTAGTTTGTGTTTTCAGATCCTTAGTTTATGTGTGGTGTGACGTATCAAATAATAATGTGTAGTTTGTGTTTTCAGATCCACAGTTTATGTGTGGTGTGACGTACTGTATCAAATAATAATGTGTAGTTTGTGTTTTCAGATCCTCAGTTTATGTGAGGTGTGACGTATTACCAAACAATAATGTGTAGTTTGTGTTTTCAGATCCTCAGTTTATGTGAGGTGTGACGTACTGTACCAAACAATAATGTGTAGTTTGTGTTTTCAGATCCTCGTTTATGTGAGGTGTGACGTATCAAACAGTAATGTGTAGTTTGTGTTTTCAGATCCTCAGTTTATGTGAGGTGTGACGTATGTACCAAACAATAGTGTGTAGTTTGTGTTTTCAGATCCTCGGTTTATGTGTGGTGTGAGACGTATCCAAACAATAGTGTGTAGTTTGTGTTTTCAGATCCTCAGTTTATGTGTGGATGTGACGTACTGTACCAAACAATAATGTGTAGTTTGTGTTTTCAGATCCTCAGTTTATGTGTGGTGTGACGTATTGTACCAAACAATGATGTGTAGTTTGTGTTTTCAGATCCACAGTTTATGTGTGGTGTGACATACTGTATCAAACAATAATGTGTAGTTTGTGTTTTGCAGATCCACAGTTTATGTGTGGTGTGACGTACTGTACCAAACAATAATGTGTAGTTTGTGTTTTCAGATCCACAGTTTATGTGTGGTGTGACGTACTGTACCAAACAATAATGTGTAGTTTGTGTTTTCAGATCCACAGTTTATGTGTGGTGTGACGTACTGTACCAAACAATAATGTGTAGTTTGTGTTTTCAGATCCTTAGTTTATGTGTGGTGTGATACGTATCAAATAATAATGTGTAGTTTGTGTTTTCAGATCACAGTTTATGTGTGGTGTGACGTATGTACCAAACAATAATGTGTAGTTTGTGTTTTCAGATCCTCAGTTTATGTGAGTGTGACGTATCAAACAATAATGTGTAGTTTGTGTTTTCAGATCCTCAGTTTATGTGTGGTGTGACGTATTGTACCAAACAATGATGTGTAGTTTGTGTTTTCAGATCCTCGGTTTATGTGTGTGTGACGTATTGTACCAAACAGTGATGTGTAGTTTGTGTTTTCAGATCCTCATCCCAGAGTCGTGTTGCAAGATGGCCGATGGTCAGATCACAGACAAAGCTGATTGCCAGAAGAAGACCACAGGCTTATTTTACGACATTGTAAGTTGTCATGCTGTTTTCCTTAGTATTTTCTCTCTGGTTCTTTTTTTTTTTTTCTTTTTTTTTTTCATTTTTTAAATTGTCTCCCCCTCTCCCCCCCCCCCCCATGGGGGGATGCCAGGGACTCTTTCAGTATAAACAGTATCCCCAGAAGGAAATTCTGTGCTAGAAATGTCCTCTTTTCTGTCACTCTCTTTGTTTTTGCCTTGTTCCTTTGCTTTCTTTCATTTCTTCCTATCATTTTCTGCCTTGCTGGTCCATTCACCTGTGTATGTTCGATAAAGGCTTATGTAATTTCTCTTAGGATTGACAATTGGGTACATGTGTTAAGTGCATTTTTGGCTCTGGGGAAATGAGATATACAAAAGCTGTTGTGGGTAATTTAGGCCCTTTTTTTATATATAGTTTAGTGTCCTTAGTTATGTTTAAATTAGTATTCAGGCTTGGTTTTTTAGATCCCCTTGTGTGATAGATCGAACAGAGCGGTCAACGCCAGGGGCATGTCCTTAGATTATGTGCATGAATGCGTTGATGTGTGTACTTAATTTTCTTTTCGTTTTACCTGTCGAAGTACTGTATACGTTTTAAAATGGTTATAGCCCTGACTTGGCTCTACGCAGTCGGCTGGGCTTTAAACAACAATAATATGCTCTCTAAAATTTTCCATTGCTTTTATTCTTTCTCCCCATCTATAGCCATGCGTGTGTGTGTGTGTGTGTGTGTGTGTGTGTGTGTTGTGTGTGTGTGTGTGTGTGTGTTGTGTGTGTGTGTGGTGTGTGCGGTGCGTGTGTGTGTCTGTTTAGCGCTTAGATTTGATTTTATCAAGATTTTGTGCTATATATTGTAATTATTATTATTATTATTATTAATAACAATAACAATAAAATTGTTATCAGTTTTAAAAAATAATGTCTGGCATGGTACTGATATGGACGGACTTAGATCAGGGAAGGTGTGGAGGGTTTATGGGCTGTATGAAGATCAGGGAAGGTGTGGAGGGTTTATGGGCTGTATGAAGATCAGGGAAGGTGTGGAGGGTTTATGGGCTGTATGAAGATCAGGGAAGGTATGGAGGGTTTATGGGCTGTATGAAGATCAGGGAAGGTATGGAGGGTTTATGGGCTGTATGAAGATCAGGGAAGGTGTGGAGGGTTTATGGGCCGTATGAAGATCAGGGAAGGTGTGGAGGGTTTATGGGCTGTATGAAGATCAGGGAAGGTATGGAGGGTTTATGGGCTGTATGAAGATCAGGGAAGGTGTGGAGGGTTTATGGGCCGTATGAAGATCAGGGAAGGTGTTGGAGGGTTTATGGGCTGTATGAAGATCAGGGAAGGTGTGGAGGGTTTATTGGCTGTATGAAGATCAGGGAAGGTGTGGAGGGTTTATGGGCCGTATGAAGATCAGGGAAGGTGTGGGAGGTTTATGGGCTGTATGAAGATCAGGGAAGGTATGGAGGGTTTATGGGCTGTATGAAGATCAGGGAAGGTGTGGAGGGTTTATGGGCGTATGAAGATCAGGGAAGGTGTGGAGGGTTTATGGGCTGTATGAAGATCAGGGAGTTATGGCTGTGGGAGGGTTTATGGGCTGTATGAAGATCAGGGAGTAGGGGTTATGGCGTATGAAGATCAGGAAGGTATGGAGGGTTTATGGGCTGTATGAAGATCAGGGAAGGTATGGAGGGTTTATGGGCTGTATGAAGATCAGGGAAGGTATGGAGGGTTTATGGGCTGTATGAAGATCAGGGAAGGTATGGAGGGTTTATGGGCTGTATGAAGATCAGGGAAGGTATGGAGGGTTTATGGGCTGTATGAAGATCAGGGAAGGTATGGAGGGTTTATGGGCTGTATGAAGATCAGGGAAGGTATGGAGGGTTTATGGGCTGTATGAAGATCAGGGAAGGTGGAGGGTTTATGGGCTGTATGAAGATCAGGGAAGGTGTGAGGGTTTATGGGCTGTATGAAGATCAGGGAAGGTGTGGAGGGTTTATGGGCCGTATGAAGATCAGGGAAGGTGTGGAGGGTTTATGGGCTGTATGAAGATCAGGGAAGGTGTGGAGGGTTTATGGGCTGTATGAAGATCAGGGAAGGTAGGAGGGTTTATGGGCTGTATGAAGATCAGGGAAGGTGTGGAGGGTTTATGGGCTGTATGAAGATCAGGGAAGGTATGGAGGGTTTATGGGCTGTATGAAGATCAGGGAAGGTATGGAGGGTTTATGGGCTGTATGAAGATCAGGGAAGGTATGGAGGGTTTATGGGCTGTATGAAGATCAGGGAAGGATGGAGGGTTTATGGGCTGTATGAAGATCAGGGAAGGCATGGAGGGTTTATGGGCTGTATGAAGATCAGGGAAGGTGAGTGGAGGGTTTTATGGGCTGTATGAAGATCAGGGAAGGTATGGAGGGTTTATGGGCTGTATGAAGATCAGGGAAGGTGTGGAGGGTTTATGGGCTGTATGAAGATCAGGGAAGGTATGGAGGGTTTATGGGCTGTATGAAGATCAGGGAAGGTATGGAGGGTTTATGGGCTGTATGAAGATCAGGGAAGGTGTGGAGGGTTTATGGGCTGTATGAAGATCAGGGAAGGTATGGAGGGTTTATGGCTGTATGAAGATCAGGGAGTGGTTTATGGGCTGTATGAAGATCAGGGAAGGTATGGAGGGTTTATGGGCTGTATGAAGATCAGGGAAGGTTGGAGGGTTTATGGGCTGTATGAAGATCAGGGAAGGTATGGAGGGTTTATGGCTGTATGAAGATCAGGGAAGGTGTGGAGGGTTTAATGGGCTGTATGAAGATCAGGGAAGGTATGGAGGGTTTATGGGCTGTATGAAGATCAGGGAAGGTATGGAGGGTTTATGGGCTGTATGAAGATCAGGGAAGGTATGGAGGGTTTATGGGCTGTATGAAGATCAGGGAAGGTATGGAGGGTTTATGGGCTGTATGAAGATCAGGGAAGGTATGGAGGGTTTATGGGCTGTATGAAGATCAGGGAAGGTATGGAGGGTTTATTGGGCTGTATGAAGATCAGGGAAGGTATGGAGGGTTTATGGGCTGTATGAAGATATTTAATGATGATGATATGGGTGATATGTAAGAGTAATGATTGATGATTTTTGTTGTGCAATTAGTAATATAATTAATAGTTGATTACTTTTGACTGTTACAATTGATTGTAGTAATCCTTCATATGAAAAAAATGACAGTTATTTGATGATAATAATGGTGACAGTCATGTAAGTTCTATGTGTCTTGTTTGTATGTCATTGTTGGTGTTTAGCATGTACAAATTGTGTTGTGTGTTAATTGTCCGTTGTGTGTGGTTATGTGTGTGAAGTGTTTATGTGGTGTGTCATGTTACAAATGTATTGTGTTTTGTTTGTTAATTGTGTTAGTTAATGTTGTTACTGTTGGTGTTTCATGTATACAAATTGTTTGTGTTAATTGTCCTGTTTTGTGTGTGAAAGTGTTGTCACTGTTGGTGTTGTCATGTTACAAATTGTGTTGTGTGTTAATTGTCCTGTTTTGTGTGTGAGAGTGTTAATTGTCTGTTTGTGTGTGTGTTATGTCACTGTTTGTGTGTAATGTTAATTGTGTTGTGTTGTTAATTGTCCTGTTTTGTGTGTGAAAGTGTTGTCACTGTTGGTGTTGTCATGTTACAAATTGTGTTGTGTGTTAATTGTCCTGTTTTGTGTGTGGAGTGTTAATTGTCCTGTTTTGTGTGTGATGTTTCAATTGTGTTTGTTGATGTACAATGTGTTGTGGTAACTGTTTTTGTGTGTTGTTACATGTTACAAATGTGTTGTGTGTTAATTGTCCTGTTTTGTGTGTGAGAGTGTTGTCACTGTTGGTGTTGCATGTTACAAATTGTGTTGTGTGTTAATTGTCCTGTTTGTGTGTGAAGTGTTATTGTCCTGTTTTGTGTGTCAGTGTTAAATTGTCCTGTTTTGTTGTGTGTTAATTGTCCTGTTTTGTGTGTGAGAGTGTTTATTGTTCTGTTTCTGTTCATGTGTGTGTGTTAATTGTCCTGTTTTGTGTGTGAGTGTGTTAATTGTCTGTTTTTGTGTGTGTGTTAATTGTCCTGTTTTGTGTGTGAGTGTTAATTGTCCTGTTTGTGTGTGTGTGTTAATTGTCCTGTTTTGTGTGTGAGAGTGTTAATTGTCCTGTTTTGTGTGTGAAGTGTTAATTGTCTGTTTTGTGTGTGTGTTAATTGTCCTGTTTTGTGTGTGAGAGTGTTAATTGTCTGTTTTGTGTGAGTGTTAATTGTCCTGTTTTGTGTGTGTGTTAATTGTCTGTTTTGTGTGTGAGAGTGTTAATTGTCCTGTTTTGTGTGTGTGTTAATTGTCCTGTTTTGTGTGTGTGTTAATTGTCCTGTTTTGTGTGTGTGTGTGTGTTAATTGTCCTGTTTTGTGTGTGTGTGTGGGGTGTTTAATTGTCCTGTTTTGTGTGTGTGGTGTGTTAATTGTCCTGTTTTGTGTGTGTGTTAATTGTCCTGTTTTGTGTGTGAGAGTGTCCAAAGGCTGACTCGCTTTTGAAGGGAATTGGTCCATCCTGTTTTCGTTACAAGATCCTGGAACTTTTACATGTCAACAGACATGACTCTGTGTGTGTGTGTGGTGTGAGTGTGTGTGTGTGTGTGTGTGTGTGTGTGTGGTGTGTGTGTGTGTGTGTGTGTGTGTGCAGGGTGATGGTGATGATGATGATGACGATGATGATGATATGTATGTGTGTATCAGGGATGCAAAGATATAGTCTCACAGTGGGTGAATGTCATCCTGATGGGTGTTGGCTGATGATGATGATGATGATGATGATAATGATGATAATGATGATGATGATGATGATGATGATATATGTGTGTATGTGTGTATCAGGGATGCAGAGATAAACTGTCGGAGTGGGTGAACGATCACAGTATGATCCTGATCGGTGTTGGCTGCGGTATTGCTACACTGCAGGTATAACTTGTGTTTGACTGTTTGGTTTTCTGTTAAATTCAGATTATTATTTTATTTTATTATTTTTATTCATTAGTTTCCTCCTTTTATGTTTTTCATTTTTTGAGTGATTATGTCATCTGTTCTCACACCAAGGGACATAAGTCAGTTTGAGTTTTGGTTTCAATTTCTGACACTCATGTCTGTACATGTTAAATACACTCTAGGGGATCACATAAGTTATATAAGTTGAGGTGGCCATCTGATCAGATATTTTATCATCAATCAAGTAGTACCATTATTCTACAAATTATTCATTCACTCAACAACTTTGTTATGTAAACCAGCCAAGTGATCAGTCAGTCAAAAGTGATCGTTTAGATCAATCAGAACTGATCAATTAAATCATTCAGTGAAATCAGTTAATCATTTCATTTGTTAATCTCTGAATCAGTCCAAATTGTAATGTAAAATGTTTACCGTCGTCATCTAGAATTTCACAGTACGTCCACTGTCTCGCAAATTTGATTTGTTTCATGTTTGTTTGTGTAATGTGTTGCTCTGCTTTGAAGTTCATTTTCAGTTTTGTTTTAATGCGGGGTGTTGATGGACTTGTTTCAGATTTTTGGAATGGTGTTCGCCATCTGCCTGTGCCGCAGTCTGGAGGAGGAGAAGTATTGAAGGATTTGTTAGTTGACCCAACATCTTGCTGATACCGCCGTCTTCTTCATCTCCCTGCCTCACTCCCGGGCTTGCTGACCGGCCTTTCCCCTCCTCCTTGCTCATCCTGCATCCTTCATCACTGTCATCTGACCTACGTGACCCCATCTGACTAAAGGGTCAAAAAGTTTGTTCTTCACGGTGGGCTGTAAACATCGCTGGGGACCTTTGACCTCTTGTCTGAGCTGTTAGCATTTTCTGTCCCTAGAACGATTTTTCCCTGCTATATGTTAAGCCGACATTGAAACTGGTGTCTAGAAGCGTTGTTTATATTACTTTTGGATGTAGACATTTGTGCTGAAAATTATCAGATTTTGCGTTTTGAAGCAAGCTATGGCAGACATGTTTCATGTCTGAATTAAAAGAAGAAAAAGGAAGGTAAAGGGGGGCGGAGAGAAAAAGCCGTACAGAAAAGGATGATTGTCAAATTTTGTTCATTTTTTGTTCATTTCTGATCTTCCCAACTTTGAAACGTGTTTTCTCGAAACAGCTGACCCCAATGCCAAATTTAAATTGGTAGTAAATCACACTAGGGAAAAGATGTGCTTGTAAATCGTCAATATGGAAAAAAACTACATTTGTAAATCTGTGTATGGAAAAAGAACAATTGTAAATCTGCATATGGAAGAGCTGCAGTTGTAAATCTTTAAGATGGAAAATCTACAGCTGTAAATCTTCTGTGGGAAAAGGATACAGCTATGTCTTCTATGGGGAAAATCTCCAGCTGTAAATTTGTTATGAGAAAAATCTACAGCTGTAAATTTGTTATGAGAAAAATCTACAGCTGTAAATCTGTTGTGAGAAAAATCTGTAGTTGTAAATCTGTTTGGGGAAAATCTACAGCTGTAAATCTGTTGGGGGGAAAAGTTACAGCTTTAAATCTGTTATGGGAAAAACCTACAACTGTAAATCTGCTAAGGGAAAAAGTTACACCAGCAAGTCTTTTACATGGAAGAGTTACAGCTGTAAATTTTCCATCAAGTGAAACCTGAGAAACTATATTCTGTGTAATTTTCAATGATGTCACAGCTGTAACTCCTTTATAACAGGAAAATCAAGAAACTGTGTTATTCAGTAATGTCAGAATGCCCAGTAATATTCAGTAATGTCAGATCCCCAGTAATATTAAGTAAAGTCAGCATCCCCAGTAATATTAAGTAAAGTCAGCATCCCCAGTAATATTAAGTAATGTCAGCATCCCCAGTAATATTAAGTAAAGTCAGCATCCCCAGTAATATTAAGTAATGTCAGCATCCCCAGTAATATTAAGTAAAGTCAGCATCCCCAGTAATATTCAGTAATGTCAGCATCCCCAGTAATATTCAGTAATGTCAGCATCCCCAGTAATATTCAGTAATGTCAGCATCCCCAGTAATATTAAGTAATGTCAGCATCCCAGTAATATTAAGTAATGTCAGCATCCCCAGTAATATTAAGTAATGTCAGCATCCCCAGTAATATTCAGTAATGTCAGCATCCCCAGTAATATTCAGTAATGTCAGCATCCCCAGTAATATTAAGTAAAGTCAGCATCCCCAGTAATATTCAGTAATGTCAGAATGCCCAGTAATATTAAGTAATGTCAGCATCCCCAGTAATATTAATTCAGTAATGTCAGCATCCCCAGTAATATTAAGTAAAGTCAGCATCCCCAGTAATATTCAGTAATGTCAGCATCCCCAGTAATATTAAGTAATGTCAGCATCCCCAGTAATATTAAGTAAAGTCAGCATCCCCAGTAATATTCAGTAATGTCAGCATCCCCAGTAATATTCAGTAATGTCAGCATCCCCAGTAATATTAAGTAAAGTCAGCATCCCCAGTAATATTCAGTAAAGTCAGCATCCCCAGTAATATTCAGTAATGTCAGCATCCCCAGTAATATTCAGTAATGTCAGCATCCCCAGTAATATTAAGTAAAAGTCAGCATCCCCAGTAATATTCAGTAATGTCAGCATCCCCAGTAATATTCAGTAATGTCAGCATCCCCAGTAATATTAAGTAAAGTCAGCATCCCCAGTAATATTCAGTAATGTCAGCATCCCCAGTAATATAAGTAATGTCAGCATCCCCAGTAATATTCAGTAAAGTCAGCATCCCCAGTAATATTCAGTAATGTCAGCATCCCCAAACAGCCCAGGTAGAGACTCGCTGACCCCTTAGCCACAGTGGGCGACGTACGCCAAAGGCCTTGGCCGCTCTGATTTCCGTCAGTACCATCATGACGAGCCTCACCAAGGCAACCCCCCCCCCCCCCCCCATTCATCTCATTGGCATCACATCTAACTTGGATATATGTGCTCAACGTCATCATCACTTCTCCAGTGTTCAGTTTATCTATCAGAATATTTTATTTCTTTTATGTCGCCTTCTTGACCTCACGTACAGCAGATCAAAAACTATGGTTAAGGTGACGAGGGATGTTTTCACACACTAGGCAGTGAACAAGGCAGGTGGTGGTGGGCATGCCGTGAGCTGCAGGACCTCTCAGGGTCAGGACGGGTCACATGCGAGTCATGGACAGCTTCATTAACCCTTTTGACTCCCGCACCCTGTCCACCAGCTGCAAAAACTGAACTCTTTGACTCCCTCACCCTGTCCAGCTTCCTGCAAGAAGCTGGTGGGTAGGGTGAGGAAGTCAGAGTCAAGTTTTTGCTTTGTTAGCATGGTTGACAGTGTAGGGTGTGGGAGTGAAAAAGGGTTAATTATGGCCAGTGACAGAGAGCTAAGCTGGTTAGGTTAGCTATGGTGTTTGGTTTGTCAAGTGTAGTGATTAAACAGGGATTTGACAACAACATCCTGACTTTTCCCATGGTTCCTGCTTGTCCATGACAGTGGATTGTTCTCCACAATGTTGCCAGGAATTGTTCCTTTGTGGCCATGGCTCTTAGTACATGCAGTCAGCGCATGTCGCTTAAAAATTAAGAGACCTCAGGTTTTTTGCCTGCTCTGAAAGGCTAACACCCAAGTGACTACTTAAAGTCTTGTGGAAGGTTGGGGGGGGGGGGGGGGATACCTTTGTTTAAACAGGAATTGAACTTGGGTCTTTCCCACATGATAGGTAGGTGCCTTAATCACTAAGGCCACCATTCCAGTCCTGGAGGTTTGAGTTCGGTCCTTGCAAACTGCTTAGTGCGACATTGTGTGGAGGGTTTTGTGGTCAGAACAGTTTATATACTTTGCTTATTTCCCCTTTTGTCGACCATTCTGGTAGGAATTTTTAAAGATTGTATAGGTTGAGATGATCACACTTTTCCATCACAGTGTTTGTTTGTTTGATAACTGTTCTTTGAGAAGCATGCTGCAGCATCAAATCGGTGAAAATCCATTTGAGCGTAAAGTCGTTGTTACTGTGAAGATTGCAGTCATGATAAGCTTGACGTAATCTTTGTTTTAGTGTGTAAGTTACTGTAAGTCATTTGTCATTGTCACTGACATAGTCTTTGTTTTAGTGTGTAAGTTACTGTAAGTCGTTTGTCATTGTCACTGACATAGTCTTTGTTTTAGTATGTAAGTTACTGTAAGTCATTTGTCATTGTCATTGACGTAGTCTTTGTTTTAGTGTGTAAGTTACTGTAAGTCATATGTCATTGTCATTGACGTAGTCTTTGTTTTAGTGTGTAAGTTACTGTAAGTCATTTGTCATTGTCATTGACGTAGTCTTTGTTTTAGTGTGTAAGTTACTGTAAGTCATATGTCATTGTCATTGACATAGTCTTTGTTTTAGTGTGTAAGTTACTGTAAGTCATATGTCATTGTCATTGACATAGTCTTTGTTTTAGTATGTAAGTTACTGTAAGTCATATGTCATTGTCATTGACGTAGTCTTTGTTTTAGTGTGTAAGTTACTGTAAGTCATATGTCATTGTCATTGACATAGTCTTTATTTTAGTGTGTAAGTTACTGTAAGTCATATGTCATTGTCATTGACATAGTCTTTGTTTTAGTATGTAAGTTACTGTAAGTCATATGTCATTGTCATTGACGTAGTCTTTGTTTTAGTGTGTAAGTTACTGTAAGTCATTTGTCATTGTCATTGACATAGTCTTTGTTTTAGTATGTAAGTTACTGTAAGTCATATGTCATTGTCATTGACGTAGTCTTTGTTTTAGTGTGTAAGTTACTGTAAGTCATATGTCATTGTCATTGACGTAGTCTTTGTTTTAGTATGTAAGTTACTGTAAGTCATATGTCATTGTCATTGACATAGTCTTTGTTTTAGTATGTAAGTTACTGTAAGTCATGTCATTGTCATTGACGTAGTCTTTGTTTTAGTGTGTAAGTTACTGTAAGTCATTTGTCATTGTCATTGACATAGTCTTTGTTTTAGTATGTAAGTTACTGTAAGTCATATGTCATTGTCATTGACGTAGTCTTTGTTTTAGTATATTGGTTACTGTTAAATCATTTATCATTGTCACTGACATAACCTTTCTTTTAGTAAGTTACTGTAAGTTATTTGTCTTTGTCATTGACATAGTCTTTGTTTTAGTGAGTAAGTTTCTGGTAAATCATTTGTCATTATCATTGGACTTGCTGTTTTATGCACTATCTCAAAGAAAAGTTTCCAAGTTTTGGAGTTAGACAGACAACTGGTTTAGGCAGACTACACTCGCTTATTTGGGTGGGCGTTGAGCTGGTATGAATGTCGGCATGAAACCCAAAATCAGTAGCAGAAGAAATCAGTCCTTTGTTTTTAAAGTTTTGGATGTCTTTTGGTTAAAAGTTTGGATTAGCTTTTGGTTTAGTTTTAGTTTAAAAAAGGAGTTGACCATCAGATTACAAATACAGATCTGATGACTCAAAGTTTGGTTTGTGAAGTGGTCAGACATGATGCATGCTGGACGGCTTTTGACCATGGAGCCGGGTTTTGTACATCGGCCATTATGGCATTGGAAGTGGTCCTGGAAATACAGTTGTTTTGAAGTGATATGGAATCTTTCTTGGATATACCTTCAGGAACTATTTTAAAAACCACTTTCTTTTGTTCTGTTTCTGTTATTAGATGCTAGCATTATCAAAATACTTGTGAAGTTCGTTTTGTAATATTGACAAGTGTATATTTGCAAAGTACTTGTGGATTTCATTTCGTAGCACTAACAAGTGCAAATTAACAAAATACTTGTGGATTTCATTTCGTAGCACTAACAAGTGCAAATTAGCAAAATACTTGTGGATTTCATTTCGTAGCATTGACAATTGTAATATTCACAATTGCAGATTGGCAAAGTATTTGTGGATTTCGTTTCGTAGCATTGACAAACTTGTGCAGATCAGCAAAATACTTAATGATTTGACTTTTGTACAGCATTGTACTGACCATTTGTGTGTGCCTTGTTTGATACCAAGTTTTTAAAGGGGAGAGACTTTTAACGGCGCATACTGACGTCTTTTTTTTTTGTGGACGATGAAACAAATAGAAAAGGAAATCTCCCTGTTTAAAATTGGGCCTGGTGGTTCAGGTGAGAGAGCAGTAGACTGTAGGACTGATCTCTCAAGTTCAATCCCAGCCTGCACTCAAAGCATGAGTCATGCCAGTCACTGGTTTGATGTATGGGTCATTTTACCTGAAGGTCAGACTTGTCCCTTGTGTGTGGGCAAACAGTGGGGGCAGTGTGAAGAAAAATGTCAACACAGTGCTGGTTTAATTCGTTCACATATTGATTACTTTGTGGAAAACTGTGTTTTATTCCTATTGCTCGTAGCCCAGTGGAAAACTCAGTTTAGTTCATATTACTCATAGCCCAGCCGATCATTAAGATCACATCAGGGCAAAACACTGCGTTAAAGTGGAAAATGACCACAAGTTTGTTACAGTCTGCTATGAAAATAGACAGTTATTTATACAGTCATTTATACAATGTGTCATTTATACAATGTGTCATTTATACAGTCTGTCATTTATACAGTCTGTCATACAGATTTAAAGATGCATTGTTCCATCAAACCACTGTATAAATGATACCTTTATACAAATTAACAGCCTTCAAACCAGTGTACAAATGGTAATTTTATTCAGAGTTACTAGTGGATTGTTCCTTTAAACCACTGTGGAAATATTCATTTATGTAAAGTAAATGATGACTTACCACTTTAAAAAAGGGTTGGTTGTTCAAAACTCTTAAGACTCATCGATAGTTGAAACCACATCATAGAAAACAGAGTAGAGTTGGTTTTTCTGTATGTGAATATGGTCACTTTTCCAAATATCTTGTCATGATTTTTCATGGATTTTTCTTAAGATTTTCCAAACTATGCTTCAAATTGCATTAACAAACATTTCTTGAAAGTGAAATGTGTTTTTGGTCAATTTGAATGTTTGTATGACTTTTAATATAACGGATAGAAGTGTGCTGTAAATCTTGCCTGTAGTCTGTGTTCATACACACTGTTGTGCCATCTTGAGAAACAAGTCTTGTGCTTATTGAACCTGCTTTTTGCAAATAGTCGTGTGAGCTAGATCTTGTGGTGTTAGTACCAGTCTTTTGCCAGTCCTGATTGGATTATGGAATTGTGTCTCTTGATGTTGGTCTTGTTTGTCACGGCTGTACGGTCCTATATGGGAGTGACGATCCCTGCAGCATTGCTTGCCCGCAGAGGCTGAAGCTGTCTGTATACTTGGCGCCCAGTCTCTACCTGAAGACATCGCTCGTCAAACGGTGCAGACATTTCGTCTCCCTTGGGGGACCATGGAATAATGCCCTTAGACAGATGTTGGTCGTTTTTAACTGTCTGCTGGCGCTGTTCAGTCTTTGCCAGGAGTAACAATCCCCGTTGGAGTGTGGACATAAAAAGTTTGAAGCTAATCTGCTTAAAACCAAGTCTTCTTCTGGAGGTACCTGTGGTGTGTCTAGTGCATCAGGTTCTTCTGGAGGTACCTGTGGTGTGTCTAGTGCATCAGGTTCTTCTGGTGGTACCTGTGGTGTGTCTAGTGCATCAGGTTGTTCTGGTGGTACCTGCAGTGTGTCTAGTGCATCAGGTTGTTCACACTGTGGGGCAGTCCTGTCTGCAGGTCCTCCTGTCTCCTGGCTTAGCTGTCAGCAGCAGTTGTCTCCCTGGAACCTGTGGAGATGGCAAACATCTGAGATTTGAGACCTCAAACAAATAGAAAGTGGACTGTCGATTTTGATGATTCAAAAAAAAAAAAAAGGTTTTATCCTATTCAGAGAAACCCTTGAAGAGAGACACTTAAATAACAGTCCTGTTGTTTCTGCTTTTTGTGGATACAAATATTTTCCATAAACTTGAAATGATCATAGAATGTTTGTTATACAGTTAAAAACAGACAGGAATGACTGTATTTATTTTATGGGATATTTTGATTGAAAAAAGCAAAAAGCGGATTAACGCTGTTAAATAAAAGTTTTTGAAATGGCTTTTGTAATAGTCTATACACATGTTATGATTGCTACAGAAATGTTATATACTATTGACAGAAGTTGATAAGATGTTACAGAATGTTTAAAGGGCAGAGGTTTGCAATGTTATTGTTAAACGACTGAAACATAGTCCTAAGCTTGCTCATATTTCTTGGTCACTCAACTTATTGATTGATTAATTGATTGATCGATTGATTGATTGATTGATCCCATATTTTCTGATGTTGTACTTGGCTATACTGTTGTCATTGTTGATCTTTATTGTGAAACGTGATTGTACAGTAAAAATTTGTGCTATTTTTTTTTTCTTTCATTCTGTCTGTCTTCTTTTTTTTTATCCCTCGAACTTGCTCCATGAATCTCATGCTTACTAAACAGATGTCATGTCTGTGGGGTCAAAGCATCTTGTATAGTGTAATAAACTTTGTTTGAGGTTTTCGCTTTGGAGAAAAAAAAGTTGGGTTCAGATTTGCACGCGGCATGGCTGTTTATATTTGGGTGGAGAGAGAGAGAGAGTGGGGGTTTAGGAGGGAAGGAGGTGGGTGGGGGTGGAGAGGGTTGAAGGAGAGAAGTCAAGAACTGGGACTTCAAGACAAAGAAACTCAGTTTTGTGGCGTGTTTTGGGGGGGGGGGGGGGGGGGGTGATGCAAAAAGGATATGAAAATGAGTGGAACACAGAATAGCCCACCTGTGAAAATGCAGGAATTATGATATGGAGGAAACAGAGAAAGATGAAAGATAAGAGAGGTGTAGGCTTCACATACAACAGAATAACAACTCTTTTTGTTTTTAGTGGACAGATTGTTATTTTAAAAACGTGGATGTCATGATTTGGCTTCTGATTTTCCCCTTGTCTTCAGAGTGATAGAAGCTACAAACGAGATTACTGTATGCATACGTCATTGATGACATATAAAAGTGTGAAAAGCACAAGCGCCTGTATGCATACGTCATGAACAACATGAAAGATCATGAACAGCACTAGCACACTATATGCATACAACGTTTAAATCATTTATGACGGAAAGACTATGAACAGCAAAAGCACAAGCATACGTCTCATTGATGACATGAAAGACTGAACGACACCAGTATATGTGTCCTTATGTTATTGGTGATGTGAAAGACTACAAACAGCACAAGCACAGGGCCAGCCATCAACAGTAGACACAGCCATGTGATGAGTGTGTGAACACACACACCAACAGAGAGGGCAAATGAATAACATCACACGTTTTCATGCGCTTGTCATCCACAAGGTTAGAAACACATTTTGCGCATAGCATAGCAAAGGTTCACATCCAAGTGTTCATGATGACATGAAATATGTTGAATTTTCACAAGAGAGGAAAATGACTTTGTTAAAATGGCTTGACCATCTGAATTTTTCGTTATTCTTTCCATCTGCTGGTTAGTTTGTGAATATAAAACTGAAATTTGTGTGCGCTTTTTATGCTGCCTGGAATTGAGACTTTACAAGACTGTGCACATTTTTGTGGTGCTTAGAGTGAATGGCAACAGTAGGCCTATATTGACAAGAAAAGATTATTTTGGTCGTGACATTTTTTTTTTTCCATTTTAGATGATTTTCGTTTTGAAATCATGTTCATTTAGCCATAATCTTTTCACCTGATTCTGTTTCTTGCTAGTTAGAAGAAGCCATTTCAGTTTTGTGTTCATCAGTTTATTTAACTCTTTTACCCCTCATGCTGTCTTTCAGCTGTCTCCAGGAGAAAGTTTGTAGATAGGATGAGGGGGTGAAAAGGTTAATGATCATTAAATTTCTGTCTTTCAAGTCAGGTAAGAGAAGACGTCATTTTGGAATAATGTTCTTCTGGCATGGTCTGTTTAGTAGTTGAACTAAGTTGCATGTTTAGAAAAAGGAATTCATTTCTGTCTGGCATTATCTTCTTGATTATTGACAAATTTCAGAAGAGAAAATCATTTTCAAATGTGTTCATCAGTTCGTATTAACGTCTTTGATTATTTCTACTCTTTGGAAACTGGCAGAAAAGACTGAAGCGATTTTGAACTGTTTCTCACTGGGCCGTGATACTACTAACCTTCACTTCACAAATCGCTTTATTGATGTTGAGATGTGTATTAACTCTTTCATTCCTTCACCCATTCCACCAGTGTCCTGTTGAACAGAGTGAAGGAGTGAAAAGGTTAACTGTTCTAGACAGCTGCTGAATCTTAATTAGATGCTGGTGCATATATGTATTTTTGGATTTTTTTTTTTTTTCGGTTTGAAGTTGGTGTTTGGTGTCTGCACAGATGTTTGACATTCCTTGTTTTGTAGCAAGATGTAATTTTTCCCCCTCCAGACTGACATGGTTTTAAGAACATTGTTTTTGTTTTGAAATGTTCTGTTACTTTTTGTTTAGATGTTATTTATACAGTAGCTCCTTTGCTTTCGATATTTGTCGTCCGATTGTCGAGTTTGTTGTGTTTTTGGTAGTGTATGTAAGTACGGTTGTCACTGTGTCGATGATTTATTATTGTGTCTTTTTTAGTTTAGATATTCTTCTGTCACAAAGGGAGATTATTTCATATTGACCAAAGAGAGGTGTGTGTCTGTCTGTCTGTTGGCAGTATTTTCTCATGTGTTTCTTAATGGGTCTTTGCCAAGTCTGGGTCAAAAGTGTAGATAACATACGAATAGTTATTGTGCAAGGTCAAGGTCACACAGACAAACAAATATGCCTGAAATTAGCAGTTTTTGATGAAGGTGTGTGAAGAGCACTATCTCAGAACTTCTGAAGATATTTGTATTCAGTTTTGACAGATTGTGATTCTCGGCCATTGTCCTGGCTTTGTGTGAAGTTTTATTTCATCTCAATGTAACTCAAAGCCAGAACAATACAAAATCTGGATTTTTATGGTTAGTGTATGAAAAGGGAGATTATTAACATGGCTTGACTATCTAGTATATTGATTCAGTAGATCCACTGTTTATGTTATTCCCAGTCCCATCAACCTAGATGGTTATGCTTGGGGTTGTTTGTTTATTTACCATACTTTTAATCAGTGTGGTGAGGTGTCGTCACTTTTGACTGGTTTCACGTTAGTCCCAAGTAGTTCTCACTTTTGTCTTACAGTTTGAATTGTATGTAGTCACAGGTGTATTTTGTATTTGTGTGTATGTGTGTGTGTGTGTAGTTTTTTGTTGTTATTTTGGTCTTAAAGATGTAGTTATTTACCGTGCATTGCATTTGTATCCTTAGCACACACACACAGATCTTAATTTTCTTTCATGCAATCAGGTCTCATTTTATATGTAAAAGAAAAAAAATTATTTACTCAAGCATGCTTGTTTGTGTGGTAACTCTGTATGTATGTGTGTGTGTGCGTGTGTGTATGTGTGTGTGTGTGTGTGTGCGTGTATGTGTGTGTGTGTGTGTGTCTGTCTCTCTTCGTCTGTCTCTCTCTCTCACACACACAGTCTTTCTCCCTTTCTCACTATCTGTATTCTCATGTTCTCCCTGTCTGTTCTCTCTTGTCTGTTTACATGTTCTCCCTGTCTGTTCTCTCTTGTCTGTTTACATGTTCTCCCTGTCTGTTCTCTCTTGTCTGTTTACAAGAAAAACGAGCTGCACGGAAAGCTAGGGCTGCAAACCCTTCAACCACAGTAACCGACCACAGATGTCCAACCTGTGGACGTTACTTCCGTGCCCGGATCGGATTGATCAGTCACCTCCGGACACACTGTGTGTGTGTTGGGGTTCTCCCTGTCTGTTCTCTCTTGTCTGTTTACTTGTTCTCCCTGTCTGTTCTCTCTTGTCTGTTTACTTGTTCTCCCTGTCTGTTCTCTCTTGTCTGTTTACATGTTCTCCCTGTCTGTTCTCTCTTGTCTATTTACATGTTCTCCCTGTCTGTTCTCTCTTGTCTGTTTACATGTTCTCCCAGTCTGTTCTCTCTTGTCTGTTTACATGTTCTCCCTGTCTGTTTACATGTTCTCCCTGTCTGTTCTCTCTTGTCTATTTACATGTTCTCCCTGTCTGTTCTCTCTGTCTGTTTACTTGTTCTCCCTGTCTGTTCTCTCTTGTCTGTTTACTTGTTCTCCCTGTCTGTTCTCTCTTGTCTGTTTACTTGTTCTCCCTGTCTGTTCTCTCTTGTCTGTTTACATGTTCTCCCTGTCTGTTCTCTCTTGTCTATTTACATGTTCTCCCTGTCTGTTCTCTCTTGTCTGTTTACATGTTCTCCCTGTCTGTTCTCTCTTGTCTATTTACATGTTCTCCCTGTCTGTTCTCTCTTGTCTGTTTACATGTTCTCCCAGTCTGTTCTCTCTTGTCTGTTTACATGTTCTCCCTGTCTGTTTACATGTTCTCCCTCTCTGTTCTCTCTTGTCTACGTGTTCTTCCTGGTCTGTTCTCTCTTGTCTGTTTACGTGCTCTCCCTGTGTGTTCTCCTTCTGTGTTCGGTCTGTTCTCTTGGTCTGTTTGTATATGTGAGCACAATAGGGACACCTCAACTGCCGATGGATGGACCTTTACCGTTGGAGGATGGTTTATGGACGGATCTCTATGGTCAGGTGGTTTATGGACGGATCTTTATGGTCAGAAGATGGTTTATGGACGGATCTTTATGGTCAGAAGATGGTTTATGGACGGATCTTTATGGTCAGGTGGTTTATGGACGAATCTTTATGGTCAGGTGGTTTATGGACGAATCTTTATGGTCAGAAGATGGTTTATGGACGGATCTTTATGGTCAGAAGATGGTTTATGGACGGATCTTTATGGTCAGAAGATGGTTTATGGACGGATCTTTATGGTCAGGTGGTTTATGGACGAATCTTTATGGTCAGAAGATGGTTTATGGACGGATCTTTATGTCAGAAGATGGTTTATGGACGGATCTTTATGGTCAGAAGATGGTTTATGGACGGATCTTTATGGTCAGGTGGTTTATGGACGGATCTTTATGGTCAGAAGATGGTTTATGGACGGATCTTTATGGTCAGGTGGTTTATGGACGAATCTTTATGGTCAGGTGGTTTATGGACGAATCTTTATGGTCAGGTGGTTTATGGACGAATCTTTATGGTCAGAAGATGGTTTATGGACGGATCTTTATGGTCAGGTGGTTTATGGACGGATCTTTATGGTCAGAAGATGGTTTATGGACGGATCTTTATGGTCAGGTGGTTTATGGACGGATCTTTATGGTCAGAAGATGGTTTATGACGGATCTTTATGGTCAGGTGGTTTATGGACGGATCTTTATGGTCAGGTGGTTTATGGACGGATCTTTATGGTCAGAAGATGGTTTATGACGGATCTTTATGGTCAGGTGGTTTATGGACGGATCTTTATGGTCAGAAGATGGTTTATGACGGATCTTTATGGTCAGAAGATGGTTTATGACGGATCTTTATGGTCAGAAGATGGTTTATGACGGATCTTTATGGTCAGGTGGTTTATGGACGAATCTTTATGGTCAGGTGGTTTATGGACGGATCTTTATGGTCAGGTGGTTTATGGACGGATCTTTATGGTCAGAAGATGGTTTATGACGGATCTTTATGGTCAGGTGGTTTATGGACGAATCTTTATGGTCAGGTGGTTTATGGACGGATCTTTATGGTCAGGTGGTTTATGGACGGATCTTTATGGTCAGAAGATGGTTTATGACGGATCTTTATGGTCAGGTGGTTTATGGACGGATCTTTATGGTCAGAAGATGGTTTATGACGGATCTTTATGGTCAGAAGATGGTTTATGGACGGATCTTTATGGTCAGGTGGTTTATGGACGGATCTTTATGGTCAGGTGGTTTATGGACGGATCTTTATGGTCAGAAGATGGTTTATGACGGATCTTTATGGTCAGAAGATGGTTTATGGACGGATCTTTATGGTCAGGTGGTTTATGGACGAATCTTTATGGTCAGGTGGTTTATGGACGGATCTTTATGGTCAGGTGGTTTATGGACGGATCTTTATGGTCAGGTGGTTTATGGACGGATCTTTATGGTCAGAAGATGGTTTATGACGGATCTTTATGGTCAGAAGATGGTTTATGGACGGATCTTTATGGTCAGAAGATGGTTTATGGACGGATCTTTATGGTCAGGTGGTTTATGGACGGATCTTTATGGTCAGGTGGTTTATGACGGATCTTTATGGTCAGAAGATGGTTTATGGACGGATCTTTATGGTCAGAAGATGGTTTATGATGGATTTATGGATGGATCTGTATGATCAGAAGGTGGTTTATGCATGATGTTTATGGATGGATCTGTATGACCAGAAGGTGGTTTATGCATGATGTTTATGGATGGATCTGTAAGATCAGAAGGTGGTTTATGCATGATGTTTATGGATGGATCTGTATGATCAGAAGGTGGTTTATGCATGATGTTTATGGATCTGTAAGATCAGAAGGTGGTTTATGCATGATGTTTATGGATCTGTAAGATCAGAAGGTGGTTTATGCATGATGTTTATGGATCTGTAAGATCAGAAGGTGGTTTATGCATGGATGTTTCTGGTCAAGGAAGGTTTATGGACTGATCTTTTTGGTCAGAAAATGGTTTATGGATGGATCTTTATGGCTCAAAAATGGTTTATGGACTGATCTTTACATTCATAAGATAGTTTATGCATAGATCTTTATGATCAGAAGATGAATTTATGCATGTATTTTTACATTTGGCAGATGGTTTCAGCCCCACAGGAAATGAAAATGGCTTCATAGCTAAACAGTGTCATCAATGGAACAATGAAAATGGCTACATTACTAAACAGTGTCACTATGAAAATGGCTACATTGCTTAACAATCTCATCAATGGAACAATGAAAATGGCTACATTACTAAACAGTGTCACTATGAAAATGGCTACAATGCTTAACAGTCTCATCAATGGAACAATGAAAATGGTTACATTGCTTAACAGTCTCATCAATGGAACAATGAAAATGGCTACACAGCGAAACTGTCTCATCATTGGAACAATGAAAATGGCTACATTGCTGAACAGTCTCATCATTGGAACAATGAAAATGGCTACATAACGAAACTGTCTCATCAATGGAACAATGAAAATGGCTACATAGCGAAACTGTCTCATCAATGGAACAATGAAAATGGCTACATTACTTAACAGTGTCACTATGAAAATGGCTACATTACTAAACAGTGTCACTATGAAAATGGCTACATTACTAAACAGTGTCACTATGAAAATGGCTACATTACTAAACAGTGTCACTATGAAAATGGCTACATTACTAAACAGTGTCACTATGAAAATGGCTACATTACTAAACAGTGTCACTATGAAAATGGCTACATAGCGAAACTGTCTCATCAATGGAACAATGAAAATGGCTACATTACTTAACAGTGTCACTATGAAAATGGCTACATTACTTAACAGTGTCACTATGAAAATGGCTACATTACTTAACAGTGTCACTATGAAAATGGCTACATTACTTAACAGTGTCACTATGAAAATGGCTACATAGCGAAACTGTCTCATCAATGGAACAATGAAAATGGCTACATTACTAAACAGTGTCACTATGAAAATGGCTACATTACTAAACAGTGTCACTATGAAAATGGCTACATAGCGAAACTGTCTCATCAATGGAACAATGAAAATGGCTACATTACTAAACAGTGTCACTATGAAAATGGCTACATTACTTAACAGTGTCACTATGAAAATGGCTACATAGCGAAACTGTCTCATCAATGGAACAATGAAAATGGCTACATTACTTAACAGTGTCACTATGAAAATGGCTACATAGCGAAACTGTCTCATCAATGGAACAATGAAAATGGCTACATTACTTAACAGTGTCACTATGAAAATGGCTACATAGCGAAACTGTCTCATCAATGGAACAATGAAAATGGCTACATTACTTAACAGTGTCACTATGAAAATGGCTACATAGCGAAACTGTCTCATCAATGGAACAATGAAAATGGCTACATTACTAAACAGTGTCACTATGAAAATGGCTACATTACTAAACAGTGTCACTATGAAAATGGCTACATTACTAAACAGTGTCACTATGAAAATGGCTACATTACTAAACAGTGTCACTATGAAAATGGCTACATTACTAAACAGTGTCACTATGAAAATGGCTACATTACTAAACAGTGTCACTATGAAAATGGCTACATTACTAAACAGTGTCACTATGAAAATGGCTACATTACTAAACAGTGTCACTATGAAAATGGCTACATTACTAAACAGTACTTACTTACTTACTTAGGCCTTGAGCCCCAGGAGGGGCATAGGCCATCCACAACCGCCCGCCATCGTCCACGATCCTGGGCTATTTGCTCAAGTTCTCGCCAGGAGTAGCCGGTCTGCTTGGCGTCTGCCTTCAGTTCTCTTCTCCAGGTGTTTTTTGGTCGGCCTCTCTTTCTCTTCCCTTGAGGGTTCCAGGTCAGGGCCTGGCGGGTGATGTTGGTTGATGGTTTCCTCAGGGTGTGCCCTATCCATCGCCATCTCCTTCTTCTGATTTCTTCTTCCACTGGCACTTGGTTAGTTCTCTGCCAGAGGTCTGTGTTACTGATGGTAACTGGCCAGTGGATCTTCAGTATCTTGCGTAGGCACGAGTTTATGAATGTCTGGACTCTTCTAGTAGTGGTCTTAGTTGTTCTCCACGTTTCTGCTCCATACAAAAGAACTGATTTGATGTTTGAGTTGAACAGGCGGATTTTAGTGCGGGGTGTGATCATGTGGGATCGCCAGATGTTCTTGAGGGCCAAGAAGGATGCTCTTGCCTTTCCGATGCGGGTCTTCACGTCTGCATCTGTTCCTCCCTGCTGATTGACTACACTCCCAAGGTAAGTGAAGGTCTCGACCTCCTCCAGGTTGTTGTCTCCCAACTTCACTGCCTCTGTGCTGGAAGCATTGATTTTCAGAATTTTGGTCTTGTTGGGGTGGATGTGAAGGCCGACTTGGGACGCATGGGAGGCCAGGCTTGAAGTCTTGTTCTGCATCTGTTGCTGTTTGTGGGAGAGCAGAGCGAGGTCATCGGCAAAGTCCAAATCGTCCAACTGAGTCCATAGGGTCCACTGGATGCCATTCCTCTGTCCATCTGTTGTCCGTCTCATCACCCAATCGATGGCGAGGAGGA
The DNA here is from genome assembly GCA_030674185.1 of Monoplex corrugatus. Lineage (NCBI taxonomy): Eukaryota > Metazoa > Mollusca > Gastropoda > Littorinimorpha > Ranellidae > Monoplex > Monoplex corrugatus. The sequence continues at coordinate 2,195,289 of JAPXFY010000024.1, forward strand.
ACAGGAATGGTGACAGCAGGCATCCTTGACGTACGCCGGTCCTTACATCAAAGCGACGCGTCAGCTGGCCTCCGTGAACGACCCGACATGCCATCCCTTCATATGACTCTTTGATGATTCGTGTCAGTTTGGCTGGGATTCCATAGTCACTATGAAAATGGCTACATTACTAAACAGTGTCACTATGAAAATGGCTACATTACTAAACAGTGTCACTATGAAAATGGCTACATTACTAAACAGTGTCACTATGAAAATGGCTACATTACTAAACAGTGTCACTATGAAAATGGCTACATTACTTAACAGTGTCACTATGAAAATGGCTACATTACTAAACAGTGTCACTATGAAAATGGCTACATTACTAAACAGTGTCACTATGAAAATGGCTACATTACTTAACAGTGTCACTATGAAAATGGCTACATTACTAAACAGTGTCACTATGAAAATGGCTACATAGCGAAACTGTCTCATCAATGGAACAATGAAAATGGCTACATTACTAAACAGTGTCACTATGAAAATGGCTACATTACTAAACAGTGTCACTATGAAAATGGCTACATTACTAAACAGTGTCACTATGAAAATGGCTACATAGCGAAACTGTCTCATCAATGGAACAATTAAAATGGCTACATTACTAAACAGTGTCACTATGAAAATGGCTACATTACTAAACAGTGTCACTATGAAAATGGCTACATTACTTAACAGTGTCACTATGAAAATGGCTACATTACTAAACAGTGTCACTATGAAAATGGCTACATAGCGAAACTGTCTCATCAATGGAAGAATGAAAATGGCTACATTACTTAACAGTGTCACTATGAAAATGGCTACATAGCGAAACTGTCTCATCAATGGAACAATGAAAATGGCTACATTACTAAAGTGTCACTATGAAAATGGCTACATAGCGAAACTGTCTCATCAATGGAACAATGAAAATGGCTACATTACTAAACAGTGTCACTATGAAAATGGCTACATAGCGAAACTGTCTCATCAATGGAACAATGAAAATGGCTACATTACTAAACAGTGTCACTATGAAAATGGCTACATAGCGAAACTGTCTCATCAATGGAACAATGAAAATGGCTACATAGCGAAACTGTCTCATCAATGGAACAATGAAAATGGCTACATAGCGAAACTGTCTCATCAATGGAACAGACTTCAGACTTCAGAAAACTTTATTACTCAAGGATGGTTGTACTAGGTTCCATTACACCTGTCTTACAGCCATTCCTTGCTACTCTTCCCACAAAATATGAGCATAAAAAGGACACTGGTGGATCCAGCACTGTCACCTAAAGTCCCTCAACATAGACTGGGAGAATTGGGAAAACCTTGCCCTCGACCGTACAGTCTGGCGTAGAAGAATCAAAACCGGATGTACCACTTCAGAAGTGTCTCGTATCCAATCTGCACAAGAAAAACGAGCTGCACGGAAAGCTAGGGCTGCAAACCCTTCAACCACAGTAACCGACCACAGATGTCCAACCTGTGGACGTTACTTCCGTGCCCGGATCGGATTGATCAGTCACCTCCGGACACACTGACTCAAATCAACTTGATGAAGCCGTGGTCATTGTCGACGACGACAGACGAACGAACAGAACAGAACCTCTGGTGAGCGTTGTGTTCCAGTCCCTTTGTTTCCCAAGCTTTCTGTGTCAGTAAGTGGCACTATTCCATCAATAGATTTAAAAAAAAATTTCCATGGGCATTTCGGATGTCTTAAGACTGTTGTAGTTGCAGTAAACAGACAGACAAAATGTCGAGTTCACAGTAAATTTAACAGTGAGTTGATTAAAATCTGTTTGTTTGTGTAAGTTTATTAAATAGATGAGCAATTCGTTTGCATTATGTGGCAATCGCCTGATTAAAAGTACTTTTTGAAACCAGAAGAACAAGAAAACCAATATAAGCGCGTATCCAACAAAACAAAACAAAACAAGCGCAAATTTTCGGCCAACTAGCCTTTGTCAAGCGTGAACGCACGGTCACATACAGATCACAGACACCAAACAATGGATAATAAAAACGGGACTAAAAACTTCCCTGCCGCCTCGTCCAGTGGGTAAGAAATTGTAAGTTTATTAGGAAGGTGAATAGTTAGTTGTCTGTGCAATGTATGGCAGTAGCCGGGTTGGACGTTTGTTTGCTGGCATTTATTGGTAAAACAGCTCATGCC
>JAPXFY010000024.1:2202500-2207500 GCA_030674185.1 Monoplex corrugatus
AAGACTGAGCTCTAGCACACTACCAGATGCTATGCTCTCCGAAATCAAAGAGTGGCTAAACAACACACGACGAATAGAATGGGACAAAGTACGCCAACGCCATCGAAAGAAATTCGAACTTCTAGCACCAAAAAACAACAGGAGACAACAGAATGACAAAAGCGAGATTACACCTGTACCGGAAGAAACAAAAAGAAAGACCAAAGAGAGGTGGGTGATCAATCTATCAGATCGCCAACTCACTAAACCAGAACAGGAAGTACTAGAGAAAGGACTAAATTTCGCCGTAGCCCCTAACAAGCTTCCAGTGGTAGACCTCATCACAAGCATTGAAACAGCTTGCAGGTATATTGGCCCTAATTCAGAAGAAGCCACACACTTAAGATCAGACTGTGTCAGAATCATGAAACAGGCCAAACTACCGAAATCCAACTTAACACCGGACCAAAGACGGGCTCTGGCGGATTTAAAGAACGAACACGCCACGATGATCCTACCAGCTGACAAAGGTCGTGCCACAGTCATCATGCCTAGACCCATGTACTATGAGAAGGCAAGCAAACTTCTGGAAGATACTACAACATATGAACGCCTCAAGAAAGATCCTACTTCCAAGTTTTCCAACAAACTGAAAGACACACTGAAACGCCTGAAAGAGACGGACCGCCTGTCATTAGAACAGTACAGGAAATTATACCCAACTGTGTCCGACGTCCCCAAGTTCTATGGTCTACCCAAAGTCCACAAGAAAGAAGTCCCCCTCCGTCCCATAGTCGCATCCAGAGGTTCCATCATGTATGAGACGGCTAGATTTGTGGCGGACATCCTATCACCTCTCGTAGGACACACAGATCATCACATCCACAACAGTGCTGACCTAGTGGAAAAACTGAGTAACTACACCCTCGCTCATGATGAACTCCTTGTGTCATATGATGTCTCTGCCCTATTTACCAGCGTACCAGTGAAAGAAAGCATAGAGATCATACGCCGAAGGTTACAAAACGACCAAACCCTCCACCAACGTACATCTCTCACAGTGGACGACGTATGTGAACTCTTGTCCTGCTGCCTCACCACCACCTACTTCACCTTCCAAGGTGAATTCTACCAACAAAAAGAAGGAGCAGCCATGGGCTCCCCAGTAAGCCCAATAGTAGCCAACCTGTTCATGGAGGATTTTGAAGAGAAAGCATTGGCTTCTTTCCACTCCCCACCACGATACTGGGGGCGCTACGTAGACGACACCATGACTATCCTCCCCCAGCAACTGGTCGAACAGTTCACAGAACATCTGAACAACCAACACCCAGCCATCAAATTCACGAGGGAAGTGGAACAGAACAACTCCATAGCCATGCTGGACACCCTCATCACCAGAACTGATGGCATTCTATCCTTCTCGGTCTACCGTAAACCAACTCATACGGACCAATATTTACAGTTCGACAGCCACCAGCCCCTTGAACACAAACTGGGAGTGATTCGAACCCTTACCCACAGAGCTAACACCATATGCAGTACCCAAGAGGCAAAAGACAAGGAGACAAACCACCTGAAAAAAGTGCTCACCATCTCGGGCTACAAAAAGTGGGCCTGGAACAGCCCGGGAGGCAGGAAATCCAACACCGCATCCCAACAGCCAGTGAAACAACACCAGCGCAAGGGACACATCACCATCCCATACGTAGGAGGTGTGAGTGACGCTCTGTCCAGAAAGATCAGAAAACTGGGGGTGGCTGTACATTCCAAACCTTCCAACACCATACGCAGCCAGCTGGTCACCCCCAAGGACAAAACCAGCAAACTCGACAAAGCTGGCATTATATACAGAATAGACTGCCAGGACTGTAACCAACATTATGTCGGTGAAACTGAACGCCCCCTTCAGAAGAGACTAACAGAACACAAGAGGGACTCTTCTCCAGTAGGAGCTCACCTACACGCCGAAAAACATCAATTCAGTGCGGACAATGTCAACATCCTGGACAGAGAAAATAAGTGGTTCCAGCGAGGAGTCAAGGAGGCCATCTACATCGCAGCCACCAACCCCCCGCTCAACAGGGACCGGGGCCGTTACACCCTGCCCCCGGTGTACCATTCTCTGATTCGATCTCGTGAACTGGGTTCATCCCATGTTCGCGAGATCTGAGTAGAGATTCACGCAGACAGCATTAGAGCGCTGACGAAGATGGCGAGAACGCCATCGAAAGCTACGGAACTGTGAGTAGCGATTTTTACACTGTTGGGAGACCTTGTTCTTCAAAAATTGGTAGCAGTTTGTTTTCTGTTTGATAGATATGAAGTGAACCAGGAGAGAACAGTGTCAGAGATGCCAAAAGTATGATGGAGTCTAGAAAGGAGATTACCATGATCAATGGTATCAAAGGCTGCAGACAGATCAAGGAGTGTGAGGAGAGAGACTTTGCCAGTATCAGTTGCAAGGAGGAGATTATTGAGAATGTGTAGTAGGGCAGTTTCAGTGCTATGGCACTGGCGGTAGGCTGACTGGAAAGGATTGAGGAGATTGTTGGCAGACAGGTGAGAGTTCAGCTGGTTGAGGACAACTTTTTCAAGGAGTTTTGACAAGAAAGAGAGATTAGAGATAGGCCGGTAATTTTTCAGTTCATTTGGGTCTAAATTGTATTTCTTGAGGAGAGGGTGAACAATAGCAGACTTGAAAGAATCTGGGACAGTTCCAGTTTGAAGAGAAGTGTTGATGATGTCAGTGATGAATGGGAGGAGAGTAAGGAGACAGTCGGAATAGAGAGAACCTGGAAGAGGATCCAGTTTGCAGGTTTTCAACGACATGGATCTGATTATGTTGAGAATTTCTTCTTGTGAGACTGGGGTAAGAGTAGTAAGAGGTGTGCCAGAGAAGGAAGGGTCAGGTGGGCATGGTTGACAGGGTGTCCTGTCAAGCCTGTCACGAAGAGTTTGTATTTTGGTGGTGAAATACTTGGAGAATACAGATGGGAGTTCTTCATTTGTGTGTTTTGTTGGGAGAGGTAAATCTTTTCGTGTGCCAAGGAGATGATTCATGGTTGTAAAGAGTTCTTTTGAAGAAGAGGCATTCAGGATTTTGTTTTGGAAAAAGCTTGTTTTTGCAGATGCAATGAGGATGGATACTTTTGTTTTAGAGGCTTGGAAAAGTTGCCTATGTACATGTACAGTGAGTTTGGACTTGCGCCAGCGGCGCTCTGCTCAGCGGCGGGCACGTTTTGCACAGGCAATCTCATGAGTGAGCCAGGGGGTAGGGGGGCGGTCAGGTAAAAGACGGGTTGTGGCTGGAGCATGAGTGTCCAGAAGATGGTGGAGAGTAGTATAGAATTCATCGGCAAGGTTATGTGACTTTTCAGAAAGGAGACGGGTGGCATCAGATGAAAATGTGGAGAGGTCGATAGATTTGAGATTGCGTCGAGTCACTGTGCGCGTGGTACGGGAAGGAGGAGAAATGTCAAGAGAACAGAGAATTGCAGAGTGGTCAGATGGAAGGGCTGAAGTTAGACGGGTAGAAAGAACTAAGCAATAGTCAGTAGCTGAATTGTGGTGATCACGAGAAATGATCCAGTCAAGAGTGTGACCTTTTTGATGGGTTGGTTTAGAAATGTGTTGTGTCATATTGTGACTGGACAGCGAGTTGATGATATGTCTTGTGTCATAACGGTGAGTGTTATCATAGTGGACATTGATTTCACCTAGAATGATGAGATTTCCAGGTAAGAGGCAGTAGTAGTCAAGTAGTTGGTCAAAGTCAGAGAGAAACGTGGATGTGGTGAGCTTGTTGGCAGAGCTAGGTGGGGGTCGATAGACACAGGAGAAGGTGATGGGGTGAGGGGTGGATTGGAAGGATACTTCAACGTGCTTGAAAGAAGGATGGGAGAAAGGCAGAGACTGCGAGAAAGATATGCGGGAATGGAGTGAGTCGTTGTAGAGGATGGCGATACCGCCACCTCGGGATGAGCGATGGAAAGAAGCAAGCCTGTAACCACTCGGAATGAGACTCGCATGTATAGGTTCATGACCAAGGGGGTTAAGCCATGTTTCAGTGATAAAAGCAATGTCAACATGCTCATCTGCGATGAAGTCAGCAATGACATCCGCTTTGCCATCTTTGCATGTTGACTGAGCGTTAAAAAGGCATATTTTTAGTTTGTCAGAATCACATGGCGGTGGCCGAGGTGGAGATGAAGGCGGCACCGACGGGACAGAAGATGAAGGCAGCACTCGCAGGACAGAAGATGTAGGCGGCACCGGCGGGGCAGAAGGTGAAGGCGGCACTAGTGGGACAGAAGGTGAAGGCGGCACCATCAGGACAGAAGGTGTAGGTGGCATCATCAGGACAGAAGGTGAAGGCGGCACCGCGGGCAGAAGGTGAAGGCGGCACTAGCGGACAGAAGGTGAAGGCGGCACCATCAGGACAGAAGGTGTAGGTGGCATCATCAGGACAGAAGGTGAAGGCGAAGATGGCAGAGGAGGAGACAAAGTCTGCAGTAGCAAGGTCGAGGGCAGGGGCAGTGGAGGAGACCATGAAGCAGAAGACGAAGTGTGGTGTCGGACTGGTACAGCAGGAGGCAGGTTGTACCAAAGTCGGTGGAGACGTCCAGCACGACAGGATCGCGCAGTGCGGGGCTTACGACACAGCCCCAATGTACGTATGCGCTGGTAGACGTCTCCACCGAGGTAGCATTGCTGTGTTTAAAAAGTGTCAGTCCAATTTGTTTAAGAAAGGACGGGTCCATAATTGAGAGCCAGTCAGGAGAGGATGATGTTTGCAGGTTGGTGTGTGGGTTGGTCAGTTCACAACAATTGAAACTAGAGAACAACAAAAGTTTGGGAGCTGTAGCGTTGGACGAACACAGTAGGCCAAAATGTAAACACAGTTCACAGATTAAATGTCCGACTTGAGCGGCTGAATTAAAATGATGAAAAGTAGGTATATAAAACTTTAAAATCAGATTATCTGGTAAAATATTCAAAATTAAAAAAAAAAATTTTAC
>JAPXFY010000024.1:2212500-2220000 GCA_030674185.1 Monoplex corrugatus
TTACATAAGGACAGTAGAATAGGTCCCACTGGACGTGTATTTCAGCAACACTTTATTACATAAGGACAGTAGCAATAGGTCCCACTGGACGTGTCTTTCAGCAACACTTTATACATAAGGACTAGTAGCATAAGGTCCCATGGACGTGTCTTTCAGCAACACTTTATAAAGAATAGTAGCATAAAGTCCCACTGGACGTGTACTTTCAGCAACACTTTATAAAGAATAGTAGCATAAAGTCCCACTGGACGTGTATTTCAGCAACACTTTATAAAGAATAGTAGCATAAAGTCCCACTGGACGTGTATTTCAGCAACACTTTATAAAGAATAGTAGCATAAAGTCCCACTGGACGTGTATTTCAGCAACACTTTATAAAGAATAGTAGCATAAAGTCCCACTGGACGTGTATTTCAGCAACACTTTTATAAAGAAGTATGCAATAAGTAGCAAAAGTCCGAGTTATTCAGCACACTTATAAGAATAGTAGCATAAAGTCCCACGGGACGGTATTTCAGCAACACTTTATAAAGAATAGTAGCATAAAGTCCCACTGGACGTGTATTTCAGCAACACTTTATAAAGAATAGTAGCATAAAGTCCCACTGGACGTGTATTTCAGCAACACTTTATAAAGAATAGTAGCATAAAGTCCCACTGGACGTGTATTTCAGCAACACTTTATAAAGAATAGTAGCATAAAGTCCCATTGGACGTGTATTTCAGCAACACTTTATAAAGAATAGTAGCATAAAGTCCCACTGGACGTGTATTTCAGCAACATTTATAAAGAATAGTAGCATAAAGTCCCACTGGACGTGTATTTCAGCAACACTTTATAAAGAATAGTAGCATAAAGTCCCACTGGACGTGTATTTCAGCAACACTTTATAAAGAATAGTAGCATAAAGTCCCACTGGACGTGTATTTCAGCAACACTTTATAAAGAATAGTAGCATAAAGTCCCACTGGACGTGTATTTCAGCAACACTTTATAAAGAATAGTAGCATAAAGTCCCACTGGACGTGTATTTCAGCAACACTTTATAAAGAATAGTAGCATAAAGTCCCACTGGACGTGTATTTCAGCAACACTTTATAAAGAATAGTAGCATAAAGTCCCATTGGATCTTTCTTTCAGCTAGTCCTTGTCATTTTACTGGTTTAGCGTTTTGTATACAATCTTAAAAGCCACATGCATTTTTCAAAATAAAAAAAAAAAGTTTAAAAGATTAGACAAGCAAAGAGAACAGAAAGAAGAAAATTTATTCTTTAATTAATACCAGCAGCAGCAGCAGCAACAACAACAACAACAAACCAACAACAACGACAAAGAACAACAACTTCAAGACTACTTCTAGTTGATTCTTATCACCAGTAATTAATCAAGAAATTTGCAAAGATAGCATCATTAGCATTAGTTGACAAACCGATTTTATCCACGCTCCACCCACTAACCCCCACCCACCAAAAAACAGCAGCAGCAACAACAACAGCAACAACAACAATACTCAATAATCAACCATACAATAAACGAATGAAAAGCCCCACTATTTGATTGGTATCAGATTTATAAAATGTCATTTCATCTCTGCTCCAGCCCCCAACCCCCTTCCTTAGGAAAACAAACAAACAAACAAAGAAACAAACAAACAAACAAAAAGAACGAATGAACGGGAACAAACAAACAAACAAACAAACAAACAACAAAACAAACAAACAAAAATCTGCTTTGTTGAAAAGTACATGTTTCTTTCAGCGTTTACACCACTCTGCTTAAATTAAAAGTGGATCTGAAAAAAAAATGAGGAAAAAATATGTGTGTGTATGAGAGAGAGAGGGGGGAGGGAGAGAGAGAGAGAGAGATAGAGAGAAAGAGAGAGAGAGAGGAGAGAGGAGAGAAGAGAGAGAGAGAGAGAGAGAGAGAGAGAGAGAGAGAGAGAGAGAGAGAGGTAATACATCCAACGTTGTCTTGAACAACTAAAAACTACTTGTCAAAAACAGAAGGAAACCAAAAAACCTATGAAACATTAGAACTCGTAAAGTAGCGGCCAGGGTTGCACTCCGCTGGTCAGCAGTACATGTGCGCTATCGTGGGCACAAGCCAGAAGTCACGTGACCATCAGAGGTAATTCTCATTGGCTGGATAACATGCAGTGTCTGAGCAAAGCTGAAACCACAAATGATCACATCATGATTTTGATTGCTGCTATTTGATTTTGTTTTAATTTCTTAATTTCAAGCCGATTATCACACTACATTAAGTGTGAGTGGTGGTGGTGAGGGAGTGCGGGATGGGGGTGAGTGTCCTGTCTTCCTTCAAGTTGTCTATGCATGTGAGTGTTGTGTGTGGTTGTGTGGTGGTGTGGTTGGTGTTGAGTTGGTGTGGTTGTGGTGTTGGTTGTTGAGTTTGCTGTGATTGTGATGGTGTGGGTTGGATGTTGGTTTGATTTTAGCTGTTGGGTGTTGAGTGTTGGGTTGATGTATGTTGCCCTTTTGAGTGTGGTTGGTGTGTTGAGTGTTGTTGGTGTTGATTGTGTTGGTGTTGTGTTGTGTTGAGTGTTGGCCCTTTGTGTTGAGTGTTGGGTGTTGGCTGTTGGTGTTGCTGTAGTTGCTGTTGTTGGCTGTTGGTGTTGTGGTGTTGGCTGTTGGTGGTTGGGTGTTGAAGTGGCTGTTGGGTGTTGTGTTGGCTGTTGGCTGTTGATGTTGGTGTTGGTTTGGGTGTTGGTGTTGGCTGTGGGTGTTGGTGTTGGCTGTTGGTGTTGGGTGTTGATGTTGGCTGTTGGTGTTGAGTTGTTGGTGTGGTTGGGTGTTGGTGTGTTGGCTGTTGGTGTTGGCTGTTGGTGTTGATGTAGTTGGTTGGTTTGGTGTTGGCTGTTGGGTGTTGGCTGTTGGCTGTTGGTGTTGATAGTTGGCTGTTGGGTGTTGGCTGTTGAGTGTTGGGTTGTTGGTGTTGGTGTTGGTGTTGAGTGTTGGTGTTGGGTGTTGGGTGTTGGTGTTGGCTGTTGAGTGTTGGCTGTTGGGTTGTTTGGGTGTTGAGTGTTGGCTGTTGGTGTTGGGTTGCTGTGCTGGGTGTTGGTGTGTTGGTGTTGTTTGATGTGGTGGTGTTGGGTTGGTGTTGGCTGTTGTGGGTGTTGGGTGTTGATAGTTGGTTGGTTTGGCTGTTGTGGCTGTTGTGTGTTGGTGTTTGGGTGTTGGGTGTTGATAGTTGGGTGTTGGGTGTTGGGTGTTGGGTGTTGTGTTGGGTGTTGGGTGTTGGCTGTTGGGTGTGTTGAGTGTTGGATGTTGGGTGTTGGGCTGTTGGGTGTTGGTGTTGGGTTTGTTGGGTTGTTGGTGTTTGGGGTGTTGGTGTGGTGTTGGCTGTTTGTGGGTGTTGAGTTGTTGTGTGGTGTTGGCTGTTTGATTGTTTGGGTGTTGGGTGTTTGGTTGGCTGGTTGGGTTGTTTGGTGTTGGTGTTGGGTTGTTGGCTGTTGGGTTGGTTTGGGTGTTGGCTGTTTGATAGTTGGCTGTTGAGTGTTGGGTGTTGGCTGTTGAGTGTTGGGTCTTGGGTGTTGAGTGTTGGGTATTGAGTGTTGGGTTTGAGCTGTTGGGTTTGGGCTGTTGGCTGTTGAGTGTTTGAGTGTTAGCTGTGTTGGCTGTTGAGTGTTGGCTGTTGAGTGCTGGTGTTGGCTGTTGGGTTTGGGCTGTTGGCTGTTGAGTGTTGAGTGTTAGCTGTGTTGGCTGTTGAGTGTTGGCTGTTGAGTGTTAGGTGTTGGGCGTTGAGCGTTGAGTGTTGAGTGTTAGGTGTTGGGCGTTGAGTGTTAGGTGTTGGGCGTTGAGTGTTGAGTGTTGGGTGTTGAGTGTTGAGTGTTGGCTGTTGAGTGCTGGGTGTTGAGTGTTGGTTTTGGCTGTTGGATACTGGCTGTTGAGTGTTGGTTGTTGAGTGTTAGGTGTTGGGTGTATAGGTGTTGAGTGTTGGGTGTTGGGTGTTGAGTGTTGGGTGTTGAGTGTTGGTTGTTGGCTGTTGAGTGTTGGCTGTTGGATGCTGGATGTTGAGTGTTGGCTGTTGAATGCTGGAATGTTGATGATGTTGGCTGTTGAGTGTTGGCTGTTGGGTGTTGAGTGTTGAGTGTTGGCTGTTGAGTGTTGGGTTAGTGTTGGTGTTGAGTGTGGCTGTTGAGTGTTGGGTTTTGGCTGTTGAGTGTTGGCTGTTGGATGCTGGCTGTTGAGTGTTGGCTGTTGAGTGTTGGGTGTTGAGTGTTGGGTGTTGAGTGTTGGGTGTTGAGTGTTGGGTGTTGGTTGGTGTTGATTGTTGGGTGTTGAGTGTTGGCTGTTCAGTAACACTGCTTACCCACAAACTCTGCCAACTCTGCCATTTCCGTTTCATTCAGAGTATCGTCTCCGTTATCTGAGAAGAAACACACACACACACACACACACACACAACACACACACACACACACACACACACACACACACACACACACACACACACACACACACACACACACACCACGCACGCACGCACGCACGCGTACACACACACACACACACACACACGAGCACAGAATAAATTCCCTAAGACAGGTCTGCACGCATATTCTCTCTCTGTTTCTTTAACATACACCAACCAACGCCCCCCCACCCCCCCACCCCCACCCCGCCTACTTGTCCTTTATCGCCTGGTGTGGGACAGTAGGCCTGCTGGTCCTTTATCGCCTGGTGTGGACAGTAGGCCTACTTGTCCTTTATCGCCTGGTGTGGGACAGTAGGCTTACTTGTCCTTTATCGCCTGGTATGGGACAGTAGGCCTACTTGTCCTTTATCGCCTGGTGTGGGACAGTAGGCCTACTTGTCCTTTATCGCCTTGTGTGGGACAGTAGGCCTACTTGTCCTTTATCGCCTGGTATGGGACATTAGGCCTACTTGTCCTTTATCGCCTGGTGTGGGACAGTAGGCCTACTTGTCCTTTATCGCCTGGTATGGGACATTAGGCCTACTTGTCCTTTATCGCCTGGTGTGGGACAGTAGGCCTACTTGTCCTTTATCGCCTGGTGTGGGACAGTAGGCCTACTTGTCCTTTATCGCCTAGTGTGGGACAGTAGGCCTACTTGTCCTTTATCGCCTGGTATGGGACATTAGGCCTACTTGTCCTTTATCGCCTGGTATGGGACAGTAGGCCTACTTGTCCTTTATCGCCTGGTGTGGGACAGTAGGCCTACTTATCCTTTATCGCCTGGTGTGGGACAGTAGGCCTGCTGGTCCTTTATCGCCTGGTGTGGGACAATAGGACTACTTGTCCTTTATCACCTGGTGTGGGACAGTAGGTCTCCTTGTCCTTTATTGTGCATTGCCGTCTTCATTTCAAATGTTATATACATTGTGTGCATTGCTGTCTTCATTTCAAATGTTATATAAATTGTGTGGATTGCTGTTTTCATTTCAAATGTGATATACATTGTGTGGATTGCTGTTTTCATTTCAAATGTGATATACATTGTGTGGATTGCTGTTTTCATTTCAGATGTGATATACATTGTGTGGATTGCTGTTTTCATTTCAAATGTGATATACATTATGTGGATTGCTGTTTTCATTTCAGATGTGATATACATTGTGTGGATTGCTGTTTTCATTTCAAATGTGATATACATTGTGTGGATTGCTGTTTTCATTTCAGATGTGATATACATTGTGTGGATGCTATCTTCATTTCAAATGTGATATACATTGTGTGGATTGCTGTTTTCATTTCAGATGTGATATACATTGTGTGGATTGCTATCTTCATTTCAAATGTGACATAAATTATAATAATTACAATAATTAATCATAATTACAATATTTATATAGCGCAAAATCTTGATAAAATCAAATCTAAGCGCTGAAGCAGACACACACGCAAGCACGCACGCACGCACGCACGCACACGCACGCACACACACACACACACACACACACACACACACACACACACACACACACACACACACACACGCATGGCTATAAATGGGGAGAAAGAATAAAAGCAATAAAAGCAAGAATAAAACCAATGGAAAATTATAGAGAGCATAGCATATACAATTATATATTATAACCATGTGATTCCCTCCGAGCGGAGACAGGCTGCAGAGGGGGGGGGGGGGGGGGGTTGAGTGAGGTTAGGATTTTATGCGGAGGAGAAAAGGTGAGTTTTGAGAGCGGACTTGAAGGAGACAAAAGTAGGTTGCTGACGGACTGAGAGAGGAAGTTTGTTCCAGGAGAGTGGACCAGAAACAGAGAAGGCTCGTGGACCATAGGTATTGAGCTTAGTGCGTGGAAAGCGAAAAGTCAGAGGATCGGAGGCAGAGCGGAGGGTACGTGAGGGAAGATAGATCTCAAGTAGGCTTGACAGGTAATCGGGGGCTGCGTTATTGAGGCTTTTGTAGCACATGGTGTCTAGTTTGTACTGTATGCGCTTTGATACAGGGAGCCAGTGAAGTTGTGCCAGGAGAGGAGATATGTGGTCAGCTTTTTTCTTTTTGAGTACAAGGCGTGCAGCATTGTTTTGAATGCGCTGTAGGATGTGAATGGTGGAGGCAGGAAGACCAGACAGGAGTGAATTGCAATAGTCAATGCGAGACATTATGAAGGAGAGAACGAGTTTTGCAGTTGTTTCGACAGAGAGATACTTCCTGATCAGCCTTATACGATGGAGATGATAGTAGCAGGATCTGGCAGTTTGAGAAACAAAGTTGTTCATGGAGAGGGTAGAGTCAATGCAGACACCAAGGTTTTTAGCTAAATCAGAAATTGGGACTGATGTGTTACATAATGGGAGAGAAAGAGGAGGCAGCTGAGAAAGTTTCTGACGGGTGCCAATGAGGATAGCTTCTGTTTTGTCGTCATTAAGCTGAAGTCTATTGTGTGTCATCCAGTTCTTAATGTCCGAGTAACACTCAGTGGTGCGAGTCAACAGGCGCTGTATATTATCAGGTGAGTCACTGTCTTGAAGTTGGGTGTCATCAGCATAGAAGTGGTGTTTTATAGAATGGGAGTTGATGATGGTGGACAGGGGGGAGGTGTAAAGAGTGAAAAGAACAGGGCCAAGGACAGATCCTTGTGGAACACCACAGGTCAGGTATGCAGGTTGAGAGTAAGTGCCATTGATGAGAACGGTTTGTTTTCTGTTGGATAGGTATGAAGTGAACCAAGACAGAGCAATGTCAGAGATGCCAAAAGTATGATGAAGTCTAGAAAGGAGAATACCATGATCAATGGTATCAAAGGCTGCAGACAGATCAAGGAGTGTGAGGAGAGAGACTTTGCCAGTATCAGTTGCAAGGAGGAGATTGTTGAGAATGTGTAGTAGGGCAGTTTCAGTGCTATGGCACTGGCGGTAGGCTGACTGGAAAGGATTGAGGAGATTGTTGGCAGACAGGTGAGAGTTCAGCTGGTTGAGGACGACTTTTTCAAGGAGTTTTGACAAGAAAGAGAGATTAGAGATAGGCCGGTAATTTTTCAGTTCATTTGGATCTAAAT
>JAPXFY010000024.1:2232500-2242500 GCA_030674185.1 Monoplex corrugatus
ACAAGTGAGATGGAGCACTTTCGAGTGTTTCATGGATATTCATGTGCGTGCAGATTATAAAGTGTTATGCAATGTGTGAGTGTGTATGTGTCTACATAATAATAATTATTATCTATGTGCCTGCATAATCAGTTTGACAGGAAACAGGTGCACACACACATACAACAGAGAGAGAAAGAAAGAGAGAGAGAGAGAGAGAGAGAGAGAGAGAGAGAGACAGACAGACAGAGACAGAGACAGAGACAGAGACCGAGAGAGAGAGTGCGTGCGTGTTTGAGAGTGCGCAGTTACATAACTTTGTGTGTGTGTGTGTGTGTGTGTGTATGTGTATGTGTGTTGTGTGTGTGTGTGTGTGTGTGTGTGCGTGTGCGCGTGCGTGTGTGCGTTATATGTGTGAGTGAGAGAGAGAGAGAGCGAGAGAGAGAGAGAAAGAGAGAGTGAGAGAGAGAGAGACTAAGAGAAAATAAGAGAGAGACAGACAGACAGAGAGTGTTAGAGAGAGAGAGAGAGAGAAACAGAGACAGATAGACAGACTGACTGACAAGCAGACAGACAGACAGAGAGAGAGAGAGAGAGAGACAGACAGACAGACAGAGACAGAGAGACAGAGAGACAGAGAGACAAACAGAGAGATTGCGAGAGACAGACAGACAGACAGACAGAGAGCGTTGGAGAAAGAGACAGAGACCGCGAGAGTGACATTGAGAGAGATCGAGAGAGAGAAAGAGAGAGAGAGAGAGACAGAGACAGACAGACAGACAGACACACAGAGACAGACAGAGAGGGGGCGGGAGCGAGAGGGTGCTTCACTCAAACTGATAGACAAGTAGGCCTATGTGACCCTTGACCCAGGTTATCATCCTCTCTCCAAAACCACACACTCCACGCTCCACCCATGTGGCTCGTCCTGGCCACGAGCATCTGACCGTTGATTTCTTTGAGGACATCGTCCGCCCTGTGATGCCGTATTAACATCACCTCCTCACGTCGTTCAGCCCGCCAGTTCCCCCCGTGGGGATGCCGGGGGCTCTTTCAGTATAAATAGTATCCTCCACCTTCTGGAAATTCTGTACTATAAATTTCCTCTTTTTTGTCACTCCCTTTGTTTCTGCCTTGTTTCTTTGCTTTCTGTCATTTCTTCCTGTCAATTTCTGCCTTGCTGGTCCATTCACCTGTATGTGTTCAATAGTCTTAATACTTTCTCTTAGTTGGGTAGATGTATTAAGTGCATTTTTGGCTCTAGGGAAATGTGTATGAGGAAGCAGTTTTAGGTAATTTAGGCCTGTTCTTGTATATGTTTTAGTGTCCTTAGTTATGTTTAAATTCATAATCAGGTACGTTTTTGAAATCCCCTGTGCGACAAATAGGACGGAGTGGTCAACGCCAGGAGCATCTCCTTAGATTATGTGCGTGCATGCATTGATATGTGTAGTTAATTTCTTTTCCTTTTTTTTTTTTTTCCTGTTTAAGTATTGCGTGTGTTTTGAAATGGTTATAGCCCGATACGGCTCTAGCAGTTCGCTGGCTTTAAAAAACAACAACAACAATAACGACCAGTCGCCGTGGTGTAGTGGTTAATTAACGCAACAGACTACCGACTGGAAGGTTGCGGTTCGAATCCCCATCAGTCCCTTCAAAACTATATTATTGTGGGATTTTTCGGCTCTAACCGGTTCCTACCACAGTGGGCGTGCTATGGGCTCATTGGGAAGACTGGGACCACACAGTCGAGTCTCAGCCACTTCACGGATGCGTCAGTGAGGGTGTTGGTGAAGCCTTCTGACCACACCGCAGGTGTCTGTATCTTTCGGCCTGGTTGACGCCAGGATATATTACGATAGTAAGCGCAGAGTACAGCCCTGTTACGCAGTCTCAATCCTAGATGGAACTTCATAGCATCAGATTATCGTCCTCATCGACATCATCATCATCACTTTGTAAAAACAAAACAAACAAAACAAAATAAAACAAGACAAAACAAACAAAACAAAAAACAAAAAACAAAAAACTGTTTCAGGTCTGTGGCCATTAAAGATGGCGTAGAAATGGGACGAAAAATAGGGTGCACAACGGTAACCTCCTGAGTGCGATAAAAAAAGAAACTAAAAAAAAAATTAATAAAAAAATAACAACAAACAAACAAAAAACACAAGTGAGGCGGTTACGGCAGTGTAGCACTAGGAACCAGCTGTGAGAGAGTCAGGAAACAGATGGGGACCCCGTGTGAGGAGTCAGGAGACAGATGGGGACCAGTGTGAGAGTCAGTAGACAGATGGGGACCAGGAGAGAGTCATCAGACAGATGGGGACCAGTGTGACGAGTCATAGACAGATGGGGACCATGTGAGAGAGTCAGGAGACAGAGGGACCAGTGTAGGTCAAGACAGATGACAGTGAGAATATCAGACAGATGGGACCAGTGTGAGAGAGTCATCAGACAGATGGGGACCAGTGTGAGAGAGTCAGGAGACAGACGGGGACCAGTGAGAGTCAGCAGACAGACGGGGACCAGTGTGAGAGAGTCAGGAGACAGAGAGGGACCAGTGTGAGAGAGTCAGAGACAGATGGGGACCAGTGTGAGAGAGTCAGAGACAGATGGGGACCAGTGTGAGAGTCAGGAGACAGATGGGGACCAGTGTAGAGAGTCAGGAGACAGATGGGGACCAGTGTGAGAGAGTCATCAGACAGATGGGGACCAGTGTGAGAGAGTCAGGAGACAGACGGGGACCAGTGAGAGTCAGCAGACAGATGGGGACCAGTGTGAGAGTCAGGAGACAGATGGGGACCAGTGTCAGAGAGTCATCAGACAGATGGGGACCAGTGTGAGAGAGTCATCAGACAGATGGGGACCAGTGTGAGAGAGTCAGCAGACAGACGGGGACCAGTGTGAGAGAGTCAGCAGACAGATGAGGGACCAGTGTGAGAGAGTCAGCAGACAGACGTTGACCAGGTGAGAGAGTCAGGAGACAGATGGGGACCAGTGTGAGAGAGTCAGGAGACAGATGGGGACCAGTGTGAGAGAGTCAGGAGACAGATAGGGACCAGTGTGAGAGAGTCAGGAGACAGACGGGGACCAGTGTGAGAGAGTCAGCAGACAGATGGGGACCAGTGTGAGAGAGTCAGGAGACAGAGGGACCAGTGTGAGAGAGTCAGCAGACAGATGGGGACCAGTGTGAGAGAATCAGAGACAGATGGGGACCAGTGTGAGAGTCAGAGACAGATGGGACCAGTGTGAGAGAGTCAGAGACAGATGGGGACCAGTGTGAGAGAGTCAGCAGACAGACGGGGACCAGTGTGAGAGAGTCAGGAGACAGACGTGGACCAGTGTGAGAGAGTCAGGAGACAAGACGGGGACCAGTGATGAGTCAGGAGACAGATGGGGACCAGTGTGAGAGTCAGGAGACAGATGGGGACCAGTGTGAGAGAGTCAGGAGACAGAGACGGGGACCAGTGTGAGAGTCAGGAACAGATTGGGACCACTGTGAGAGAGTCAGGAGACAGACAGGGACCAGTGTGACAGAGTCAACAGACAGAGGGGACCAGTGTGAGAGAGTCAGGAGACAGATGGGGACCAGTTTGAGAGAGTCAGCAGACAGACGGGGACCAGTGTGAGAGAGTCAGCAGACAGACGGGGACCAGTGTGAGAGAGTCAGGAAACAGACGGGGACAAGTGTGAGAGAGTCAGCAGACAGACGGGGACCAGTGTGAGAGAGTCAGCAGACAGACGGGGACCAGTGTGAGAGAGTCAGGAGACAGACGGGGACCAGTGTTAGAGAGTCAGGAGACAGATGGGGACCAGTGTGAAAGAGTCAGGAGACAGATGGGGACCAGTGTGAGAGAGTCAGGAGACAGATGGAGGACCAGTGTGAGAGAGTCAGCAGACAGACGGGGACCAGTGTGAGAAGTCAGCAGACAGACGGGGACCAGTGTGAGAGAGTCAGCAGACAGATGGGGACCAATGTGAGAGTCAGGAGACAGATGGGGACCAGTGTGAGAGAGTCAGCAGACAGACGGGGACCAGTGTGAGAGAGTCAGGAGACAGATGGGGACCAAGTGTGTGAGAGTCAGCAGACAGATGGGGACCAGTGTGAGAGAGTCAGGAGACAGACGGGGACAGTGTGAGAGAGTCAGCAGACAGACGGGGACCAGTGTGAGAGAGTCAGCAGACAGACTGCGACCAGTGTGAGAGAGTCAGCAGACAGACGGGGACCAGTGTGAGAGAGTCAGGAGACAGATGGGGACCAGTGTGAGAGTCAGGAGAGCAGATGGGGACCAGTGTGAGAGAGTCAGCAGACAGACGAGGACCAGTGTGAGAGAGTCAGGAGTACAGATGGGGACCAGTGTGAGAGAGTCAGAGACAGACGGGACCAGTGTGAGAGATCAGAGACAGATGGGGACCAGTGTGAGAGTCAGGAGACAGATGGGGACCAGTGTGAGAGAGTCAGGAGACAGACGGGGAACAGTGTGAGAGAGTCAGCAGACAGACGTGGACCACTGTGAGAGTCAGGAGACAGATGGGGACCAGTGTGAGAGAGTCAGCAGACAGACGGGGACCAGTGTGAGAGAGTCAGCAGAGAGATGGGGACCAGTGTGAGAGTCAGCACACAGATGGGGGACCAGTGTGGGAGTCAGCAGACAGATGGGGGACCAGTGTGAGAGAGTCAGGAGACAGATGGGACCAGTGTGAGAGAGTCAGCAGACAGAGACGGGGACCAGTGTGAGAGAGTCAGCAGACAGACGGGGACCAGTGTGAGAAAGTCAGCAGACAGACGGGGACCAGTGTGAGAGAGTCAGCAGACAGATGGGGACCAGTGTGAGAGTCAGGAGACAGATGGGGACCAGTGTGAGAGAGTCAGCAGACAGACGGGGACCAGTGTGAGAGAGTCAGGAGACAGATGGGGACCAGTGTGAGAGAGTCAGCAGACAGACGGGGACCAGTGTGAGAGAGTCAGGAGACAGAGGGGACCAAAGTGTGAGAGAGTCAGCAGACAGACGGGGACCAGTGTGAGAGAGTCAGGAGACAGACTGGGGACCAGTGTGAGAGAGTCAGCAGACAGATGGGGACCAGTGTGAGAGAGTCAGGAGACAGATGGGGACCAGTGTGGAGAGTCAGCAGACAGATGGGGACCAGTGTGAGAGAGTCAGCAGACAGTCGGGACCAGTGTGGAGAGTCAGGAGACAGATGGGGACCAGTGTGAGAGAGTCAGGAGACAGACGAGGACCAGTGTGAGAGAGTCAGGAGACAGATGGGGACCAGTGTGAGAGAGGAGCACAGATGCGGGACCAGTGTGAGAGAGTCAGCAGACAGACGGGGACAGTGTGAGAGAGTCAGCAGACAGACGGGACCATGTGAGAGTCAGGAGACAGATGGGGACCAGTGTGAGAGAGTCAGCAGACAGACGGGACCAGTGTGAGAGAGTCAGGAGAGATGGGGACTAGTGTGAGAGAGTCAGAGACAGATGGGGACCATGTGTGGAGAGTCAGGAGACAGATGGGGACCAGTGTGAGAGAGTCAGGAGACAGATGGGACCAGTGTGAGAGAGTCAGCAGACAGATGACGGGACCAGTGTGAGAGAGTCAGCAGACAGACGGGGACCAGTGTGAGAAAGTCAGCAGACAGATGGGACCAGTGTGAGAGAGTCAGCAGACAGATGGGGACCAGTGTGGAGAGTCAGGAGACAGATGGGGACCAGTGTGAGAGAGTCAGAGACAGACGGGGACCAGTGTGAGAAAGTCAGGAGACAGATGGGGACCAGTGTGAGAGAGTCAGCAGACAGACGGGGACCAGTGTGAGAGAGTCAGGAGTCAGATGGGGACCAGTGTGAGAGAGTCAGCAGACAGACGGGGACCAGTGTGAGAGAGTCAGAGAACGATGGGGACCAGTGTGAGAGAGTCAGGAGACAGATGGGGACCAGTGTGAGAGAGTCAGGAGACAGACGGGGACCATGTGAGAGAGTCAGCAGACAGATGGGGACCAGTGTGGAGAGTCAGGAGACAGACGGGGACCAGTGTGAGAGAGTCAGGAGACAGATAGGGACCAGTGTGAGAGAGTCAGCACACAGATGGGGGACCAGTGTGGGAGTCAGCAGACAGATGGGGGACCAGTGTGAGAGAGTCAGGAGACAGATGGGGACCAGTGTGAGAGAGTCAGCAGACAAAGACGGGGACCAGTGTGAGAGAGTCAGCAGACAGACGGGGACCAGTGTGAGAGGTCAGCAGACAGACGGGGACCAGTGTGAGAGAGTCAGCAGACAGATGGGGACCAGTGTGAGAGTCAGGAGACAGATGGGGACCAGTGTGAGAGAGTCAGGAGACAGACGGGGACCAGTGTGAGAGAGTCAGCAGACAGACTGGGACCAGTGTGAGAAAGTCAGGAGACAGACGGGGACCAGTGTGAGAGAGTCAGGAGACAGACGGGGACCAGTGTGAGAGAGTCAGAGACAGATGGGGGACCAGTGTGGGAGTCAGCAGACAGATGGGGGACCAGTGTGAGAGAGTCAGGAGACAGATGGGGACCAGTGTGAGAGAGTCTAGCAGACAGATGGGGACCAGTGTGAGAGAGTCAGGAGACAGACGGGGACAGTGAGAGAGTCAGGAGACAGATGGGGACCAGTGTGAGAGAGTCAGCAGACAGATGGGGACCAGTGTGAGAGAGTCAGCAGACAGATGGGGACCAGTGTTTCCATCCATCCCACATGTAGGCTGCTGCTGCCAGAAGAGAAAGATTGTCTCCAGCGTGTTCATTCAGGCACACACCAGCACGTGCAGCACACACACAGATCGGCGTGCACGTGCCGACACGCTATGATCATTGTAACTGCTCGCTGTAAGACTACTGTAGGTTAGCTCCCTTACAAATGTGTCTTATCTTCTTCTTCTCCTTCATCATGATGATGATGGTGATAATGATGATGATTAAAATAATAATATAAAAAAATTCTTCTTCTTCTAATTATTATTATTATTATTATTGTTATTATTAGTAGTGGTAGTATTAGTATCATTACTATTATTATTATTATTATCATTATTATTATTATTATCATTATCATTACTATTATTATTATTATTATTATCATTATCATTATTATTATTATCATTATCATTACTATTATTATTATTATATTATTGTTATTATTATTATTATCATCATTATTATTATTATAGTATTATTATTATCATTACTATTATTATTATTATTATTAGTATTATTATCATCATCAATATTATTATCATTATTATTATTATTATTATCATTATTATTATTATTATTTCCAAGCTTGCATGCAGGCGAGCATGTGTGTGTGCGTGCCTGTGCATGCATATGTAGGCCTACACGTGCGCACGTGTGCTCAAGATACGTGTAAGCCTATGTGAGTGTACTAACGTGTATGCACAAGTATACTTACGTGTGTTTAGGCCTTTGTGTGGGTATGCGTTTGGACGTGCCTGTGTGCAGTACAACCATAGCTCTGTATATGTCTATGTATCATCATCATCATCATCATCATCATCATCATCATCATCATCATCATCATCATCATGTGCCCTGCCACCTGGCGTTGGCGATCATGGACCTCCATACCAAGCTATCCCTTTTCGCTGCAAGTACACTGTACATCTTCCACCCTCTCTGTCCTCAGCCACCCTGCAAGTCCGTCCAGTATTTTCTCCCTGGATCTGTCCGATGTTCTCTTTCTCTCCAGCTTTCTTGTATATACATATGTATATATATATATATGTATATATATGTATATATATATACATACATACATACATACATACTTACATATATATATATATGTATATATATACATATATATATACATACATATATATATGTATGTATGTATGTATATATATATATATATACATATATATATACACATTTGTATATATGTACACACACACACACACACACACACACACACACACACACACACACACACACACACACACAGTGTGAGTGCATGCTGATATGTATGTGCATGCGTCTGCGTGTTCGTGTGTGATGGCGTTATGGGGATCTTGAGTCTTGCAATGTAACCTGCACAAATCACTACTGGCATGACTGTGACAGACAAGGGCAGGGCACCTGGCCTATCCACAACTCTGTGCACTGACACTGACACAGTACACAGACAGTTGTGATACTGTGACAGACAAGGGCACCTGGCCTATCCACAACTCTGTGCACTGACACTGACACAGTACACAGACAGTTGTGATACTGTGACAGACAAGGGCACCTGGCCTATCCACAACTCTGTGCACTGACACTGACACGGGTACACAGACAGGTGTGATACTGTGACAGACAAGGGCACCTGGCCTATCCACAGCTCTGTTCACTGATACTGACACAGGTACACATACAGTTGTGATACTGTGACTGCTTCTTCCTTCACATGATTCCAATCCATAGAGAACAGCACTGCTAGCTGTGTTGTGATTCAGACCTTTAATGATTTATTTAGTTACTTTATATATGTGTTCCTTTTTGAAGATAAGATAACACCGATACATGCTGTGATTCAGACCCTTAATGATTTATTTAGATGTGGTTTCTAAGAAGAATGTTGAGAGTTCCATGGACAGCAAAGAAAACAACGGAGACAGTCTTGATGGAGGCAAACACAAGTAGATCATTCATAAGGAAGATCAGGAAAAGACAGGCAACATTTATAGGTCATTTTATGAGGAAAGGGGAAATGGAGCACCTGGTCACAACGGGAAAGCTGGAGGGAAAGAGAGCACCAGGTAGACCCAGGGAGAAGATACTAGACGGACTTGCAGAGTGGCTGAGGACAAGGAGGGTGGAAGAGATGCTTGAGGCAACAAGAGATAGAGATAGATGGAAGTCCATGATCGCCAACGCCATGCGGCAAGGCACCTGATGATGATGATGATGATGATGATGATATACGTGTTCCCTTTTGAAGATAAGACAACACCGATACATGTTGTGATTCAGACCTTTAATGATTTATTTAGTTACCTTATAATGTGTTCCCTTTTGAAGATAAGATACGCAGATACACATCTCATTTACATGTGACCCAGATTATTCCAGTGATAGGCTGACAAAACACCAGTATAAAATATAGACTAGGTAAAACATAGGCTAGGTAGGGCCTCAGGACTTGGACAGCTCATGAGTTTATGTGTATGCTTAAGGCTTGTGCCATGATCACCATACACATGGCACCTGGCCAGCTCATGGGTTTATGAGCAGGCTTAAGGCTTGTGCCATGATCACCATACACATGGCACCTGGCCAGCTTATGGGTTTATGAGCATGCTTAAGGCTTGTGCCATGATCACCATACACATGGCACCTGGCCAGCGCATGAGTTTATGTGTATGCTTAAGGCTTGTGCCATGATCACCATACACATGGCACCTGGCCAGATCATGGGTTTATGAGCAGGCTTAAGGCTTGTGCCATGATCACCATACACATGGCACCTGGCCAGCTCATGGGTTTATGTACAGGCTTAAGGCTTGTGCCATGATCACCATACACATGGCACCTGGCCAGCTCATGGGTTTATGAGCAGGCTTAAGGCTTGTGCCATGATCACCATACACATGGCACCTGGCCAGCTCATGGGTTTATGAGCAGGCTTAAGGCTTGTGCCATGATCACCATACACATGGCACCTGGCCAGCTCATGGGTTTATGTACAGGCTTAAGGCTTGTGCCATGATCACCATACACATGGCACCTGGCCAGCTCATGGGTTTATGAGCAGGCTTAAGGCTTGTGCCATGATCACCATACACATGGCACCTGGCCAGCTCATGGGTTTATGAGCAGGCTTAAGGCTTGTGCCATGATTACCATACACATGGCACCTGGCCAGCTCATGGGTTTATGAGCAGGCTTAAGACTTGTGCCATGATTACCATACACATGGCACCTGGCCAGCTCATGGGTTTATGTACAGGCTTAAGGCTTGTGTCATGATCACCATACACATGGCACCTGGCCAGCTCAT
>JAPXFY010000024.1:2250000-2295000 GCA_030674185.1 Monoplex corrugatus
TGGGGAAATAAAAAGGAAATCAAGGTTTTAATGATAATGTTCAACAAAACACGAAACTAAACAAAAGACAGTGATTTGTTGAGGAACCAGAAAAAAACATAAACATAGAATCAGAACGCATATTTATTACAACCAGACAGTTTTTGTATGTGGTGTTTATTTCTTTGTGATCTTAACGTTTACACTTGACAAAGGCCAGTTGGCCGAAAATTTGCACCTGTCTCGTCTGGTTGTATCAAATACGCGTTCTGGTTCTATTTTCGTTTTTTTTTTTTTTCTGGTTCCTGTTTGCTTGAACGTGAGCAGTCCCACTTGTTTTGGATTTATTAGTAATCAATACAATTAGGAAATAAAATCTTTATAAAAGGCTTTAATAAAGCCTTTATAAAGATTTATTTCCTAATTGTATAAAGTTTATATCTGTTAAATAATTTTGAAAAATTATTTCGGTCATTTCATTTTGTTTGCAAATATTTCATCTCAAGCTTGCACGCTTGTATACATACATTATGTCCACAGATGTATGCATAGACACATGTACATGCATGTGTATACTCATGTGTCATTTCACACACACACACACACACACACACACACACACACACACACACACACACACATATACACACACACACACACACTCATACATACACACACACATACACATACACACATCACACACACACGCGCGTACACACACTCACACACACACACACACACTCACACATACACACACACACACACACATACACACTCACACACACGCAACACATACACATACACATACACACACACACACACACAACACAACACAACACAACACACACACACACACACACAACACACACACAACACAACACAACACAACAACAACACAACACAACACAACACACACACATACACACACACACACACACACACTCATACACACTCACACACACACACATACACACTCACACACACACACATACACATACACGCACACACACACATACTCATACACACTCACACACACACACACACACAACACACACACTCACACATACACACACACTCACACATACACACACACACATACACACACACACACACACATACACACACACACACACACACACAAACACACACACACAACACATACTTATACACACTCACACACACATGCTGGTGCATAGACATGTACACATTAAGAAGCTACTAACTTGAGAACACCATTACTCAAGGCCAGCAGCATTAGGTGCGGCTGGACTTGTCTTACAGCTAGTCCTTGCTGCTGTATGCATGGAACAAGCATCATCATCATCAGGTGCCCTGCCGCATGGCGTTGACGATCATGGACTTCCATCTGCCTCTGTCTCTCGTTGCCCCTAGCATCTCCCCCATCCTCCTCGTCCCCAGCCACTCTGCAAGACCGTCCAGCATTTTCTCCCTGGGTCTACCGGTGCTCTCTTTCCCTCCAGCTTTCCCGTTGTGACCAGGTGCTCCAAATCCCCCTTCCTCATAAAATGGCCTATAAATGTTGCCTGTCTTTTCCTAATCTTCCTTATGAGTGATCTACTTGTGTCTGCCTCCATCAAGACTGTCTCGTTTGTTTTCTTTGCTGTCCATGGAACCCTCAACATTCTTCTTAGAAACTACATCTCGGCTGCCTCAATCTTGTTCTGGCCTTGTTTGTTGACTGTCCACGCCTCGCATCCGTACAACAGTATTGGTTCTATATAACATTCAAGGACTCTCTTCCTGATGTTAACTGATAGGCATTTGTTGGTAGGAATGCTTGTCATCTTCTTGCATAACAAATATAAAAATTAATATTACTTAACCCTTTGACTCCCGCACCCTATCTTAGAGTATCTACCAACTGCAGAAACTTAACCCCTTGATTCCTTCACCATTTCCACCAGCTTCCTGCAGGAAGCTGGTGGAAAGGGTGAGGGAATCAAAGGGTTAAGTTTTATGAAGAAGACAGTGATGTAAATTTTTATGGAAGGATTTTGTTGGAAGTGATTGTGTCAAAGACTAGTAATGAATGCATACCCAGTGTGTGCTTTTGTCTCTTGCTTTGTCAAACTCTATTTAATGAAATCTGTCTAGTGCTGTGCTACGCTTGATTTAGATCATTCTATCACTTGGCATTTGAAGTGATAATGCATATTGTAGCATCTGGGCGCCTAGCTTCATCTTGAGAAAAATGGCAGCAAAAGCAAAGTTCGAAGAGGGTGGGTGAAGATGTGGTGGTGATAATGGTGGCAACGACACGCTGTGTCAAGGGAGATTAATACTGATGTCTTATTGTTACATATGGTTTGCTTCCCTTTAACCAGTCTGCGTGCTTCACGGTCGAGGGATATGCCTACTGTTTAAACATAAAATGGTGGCAGTTGTAACAGCAGTAATGATAGTATTTGCAGAAGTGCCAATAATAGAAACTGTATTGCAACAACAGTAGCAATAGCAATATTATCAGAAGCAATAGCAATAGCAGGAGCAGTAGCAGCATCATCGTCAGTAGCAGTAGTAATACCTCTAATAGTTATTAGCTTTTCATTGTTTTGAAGAAATCACATTTTATTTGTCTCAATGTAATGTAAACAACTCTCCATGGTCTAAATGTACCTGCGTGATGTTAACATATAAATACACACACAAACATAATATGCAAACTACGAAACACACACACACACACCACACACACACACACACACACACACACACACACACACACACACACACACACACACACACAAACACACACACACACACACACACAACAAAATGTCCCGGCCATAACGATAAACTTCTCTTTCTAATAGGAAACAGAAACGTCAAATCAGATTTGAACCCGTTTAATTAATCAGATTGAAAGCAGGAGCTCTGTCAGAGAGCTATGCTGACCAAACCAACCAAGCAACTGCACATGCATACATAAATAAACACACGCGCGCGCGCACCACACACACACACACACATACACATGCACGCATATATACATGCACATGCATAAAAAGTCAAAAACTAATTCTGTTTCACAAACATAATCACACAGCTCGTACAGCTCACTATGAAACACTTTCATTTTTCTTTTTTTTCAAAAAGGAAAGCTGAAAGATGGAGACATTAATATATTATTATGTTAACTCAGGCTGCTTTGAAATTTTGAAACAAAACTCAGCATATGCCTAGACTTTAGATCCTGGACAAATCCACTTGATTACAAAATATGTGCGTGTTGGTTCAGTGATAGAAGATGATAGTGTAGATAGTAGATGTAGATAAGATAGATAGATAGATAGATAGATAGATAGATAGATAGACATAGAGACAGATAGACAGATAGATAAGAAGTAGATATAGATGATAGATAGATAGATAGATAGAAGATAGAATAGATAGATAACGTAGATTAGAAAGATAATAGACAGATAGAAGATTAGACAGACAGACTGATAAATAGATGATAGATTGAGTGTAATAGATAATTGCTAGTGACAGGAGAGAGAGGAAGAGGGGGGAATAAACTGAGGTTCTTCAGAACTAATCTCATAACACTTGGCGTTCCATTATCGTGCGCACAATCTGCCATCAAACTTGTGCAGGCTTTTTGAGCGTGTACACAAGCTATGGGGCTAGTGAGTCTTGAGTAGAAGGACAATCGGTGATACAGCAGGTTAGAATAATTAGTCAACCTTTGGTCATTCGTGAAGATGAAAGTGGTGATGAGGAGGAGGAGGTGTCAAACTGTGGTCATTAGTGAAGATGACAGTGGTGATGAGGAGGAGGAGGAGGAGGTGTCAAACTGTGGTCATTAGTGAAGATGAAAGGGGATGATGATGATGAGGAGGAGGAGGTGTCAAACTGTGGTCATTAGTGAAGATGACAAGTGTGATGATGAGGAGGAGGAGGGGAGGTGTCAAACTGTGGTCATTAGTGAAGATGACAGTGGTGATGAGGAGGAGGAGGAAGGAGGAGGTGTCAAACTGTAGTCATTAGTGAAGATGAAGTGGTGATGATGATGAGGAGGAGGAGGTGTCAAACTGTGGGTATAGTGAAGAGGACAGTGGTGATGAGAGGAGGAGGAGAAGGAGATGTCAAACTGTGGTATAGTGAAGATGACAGTGGTGAGGATGAAAGGAGGAGGAGAAGAAAGGAGGAGAGAGGAAAAGGAGAGAGGTGTTGTCAAAAAACAAACAAAAAAAAAGAAGGAGAGAGGAGAAGAGAGAGAAGAGAGAGCGAAAAAAAAAAGGAGAAAAAACAGAAGAGAAGGGTTAAGGAGAAGAACGAAAATGAGAAGATGATGACGATGGTCATTATGGTGTTGACACAACAACTACAACCACCACATCATTAAACACAAGTCTAACGGTAACAGTAGCCTGGTCACTCTCAATTATTATGATCAGTTAAGCCAAAGACCTTTTAACATTTCATTACACTTCCAGCACTGCAACAGTGCAAAGTCTCCATGTATTTTTACAACCAACACAGAAATATCAAATACCATTATAAAAAAACAAAACAAAACAAAAAAACACGTGAAGATAGTTTTTGAATAAAGCTTTAAGTACATTTATGTCAATATATAATTTTTGAAACATAATTAATAAGATGCAGTTGACATATTTAAGGAACACAGTAAATGGATTACTATGGACCCAACATTTATGAAATGGCACAGCAAATAAATTATTGTCAATATGTTCAAACAATACAGTCAATGAATTACAATCACTACAGCAGTTATCTAAATGATACAGAAGGAACAACCAACAGCCAAACAAACAGAGAAAAACAATTCAAACCAAGCTGTAGAAAACCCCAGAGAAACGAACAGAAGAGAACAAAATAAATACAAATTAAACATAACAGACACAGAGAACAAAATAGACACAAATTAAACATAACATAGAGAACAAAATAGACACAAATTAAACATAACATAGAGAACAAAATAGACACAAATTAAACATAACATACAGAACAAAATAGACACAAATTAAACATAACGACACAGAGAACAAAATAGACACAAATTAAACATAACATAGAGAACAAAATAGACACAAATTAAACATAACAGACACAGAGAACAAAATAGACACAAATTAAACATAAAGACACAGAGAACAAAATAGACACAAATTAAACATAACATAGAGAACAAAATAGCACAAATTAAACATAACATAGAGAACAAAATAGACACAAATTAAACATAACATAGAAAACAAAATAGACACAAATTAAACATAACAGACATAGAGAACAAAATAGACACAAATTAAACATAACATAGAGAACAAAATAGACACAAATTAAACATAACATAGAGAACAAAATAGACACAAATTAAACATAACATAGAGAACAAAATAGACACAAATTAAACATACAGACACAGAGAACAAAATAGACACAAATTAAACATAACAGACAAGAGAACAAAACAGACACAAATTAAACTAACAGACATAGAGAACACAATAGACACAAATTAAACATAACAGACATAGAGAACACAATGGACACAAATTAAACATAACAGACATAGAGAAACAAATGGACACAAATTAAACATAACAGACACGAGAACACAATAGACACAAATTAAACTAACAGACATAGAGAACACAATGGACACAAATTAAACTAACAGACATACGAGAACACAATAGACACAAATTAAACATAACAGACATACAGAACGACACATAATAAGACACAAAATTAAACAATAAACAGACATAGAGAACACAATGGACACAAATTAAACTAACAGACATAGAGAACACAATAGACACAAATTAACTAACGACATAGAGAACACAATGACACAAATTAAATAACGACATAGAGACACAAGAACAATTAAACTAACAGACATAGAGAACACAATGGGACACAAATTAAACTAACAGACATAGAGAACACAATAGGACACAAATTAAACATAACAGACATAAGAACACAATAGACACAAATTAAACATAACAGACATAGAGAACACAATGGACACAAATTAACATAACAGACATAGAGAACAAAATAGACACAAATTAAACATAACAGACAAGAGAACAAAATGACACAAATTAAACTAACAGACACAGAGAACAAAATAGACACAAATTAAACATAACAGACACAGAGAACACAATAGACACAAATTAAACTAACAGACATAGAGAACACAATAGACACAAATTAAACATAACAGAAAGACAATGAGACACAATTAAACTACAGAATAGAGAACAATAGACAAATTAACATACAGAAAACACAATGGACACAAATTAAACTAACAGACATAGAAAAACACAATAGGACACAAAATTAAACATAACAGACACAGAGAACACAA
The DNA here is from genome assembly GCA_030674185.1 of Monoplex corrugatus. Lineage (NCBI taxonomy): Eukaryota > Metazoa > Mollusca > Gastropoda > Littorinimorpha > Ranellidae > Monoplex > Monoplex corrugatus. The sequence continues at coordinate 2,256,362 of JAPXFY010000024.1, forward strand.
ATAGACACAAATTAAACTAACAGACATAGAGAACACAATGGACACAAATTAAACTAACAGACATAGAGAACACAATGGACACAAATTAAACTAACAGACATACAGAACACAATAGGACACAAATTAAACTAACAGACATAAGAACACAATAGACACAAATTAAACTAACAGACATAGCAGAACACAATGGACACAAATTAAACTAACAGACATACAGAACACAATGGACACAAATTAAACTAACAGACATAGAGAACACAATGACACAAATTAAACTAACAGACATAAGAAACACAATGGACACAAATTAAACTAACAGACATACAGAACACAATGGACACAAATTAAACTAACAGACATAAGAACACAATGGACACAAATTAAACTAACAGACATAAGAACACAATGGACACAAATTAAACTAACAGACATACAGAACACAATGGACACAAATTAAACTAACAGACATAGAGAACACAATGGACACAAATTAAACTAACAGACATACAGAACACAATGGACACAAATTAAACTAACAGACATAGAGAACACAATGGACACAAATTAAACTAACAGACATAGAGAATCACAATGGACACAAATTAAACTAACAGACATACAGAACACAATAGACACAAATTAAACTAACAGACATAGAGAACACAATGGACACAAATTAAACTAACAGACATACAGAACACAATAGACACAAATTAAACTAACAGACATAGAGAACACAATGGACACAAATTAAACTAACAGACATACAGAACACAATAGACACAAATTAAACTAACAGGCATAGAGAACACAATGGACACAAATTAAAGTAACAGGCATACAGAACAAAATAGACACAAATTAAACTAACAGGCATACATAACAAAATAGACACAAATTAAACATGACGGCCAATCATTCAAGCACACAATTATAAATCAATCAATCAAGTAGTAAGTTAATAAAGTGTTCAATTAATAAAACAGATCCAGAAACCCACCAAACACAATAAAACAAACAACAAACAAACAACAAACAAACAAACAAACAACAAACAAACAAACAAACAACAAACAAACAAACAAAACAACAACAATGAAACAAAACAACCACCCAACCAAAGAAATGACAGCAACAAGGAAAGTGAACATACCAAAGTCTCTCAGCAGTCACACTTATTCTTCCTAAACATGTGTGTAATTATTCATAATATTGGCATTTTGTTGTTGTAATCTCTCTCCCTCTCTGTATATGTATATATGTATGTTTGTGCACACACACATATATATATAATAATAATAATAATAATAGTGAACATTTATGGCGCTTAATCTAAAAAAAAAAGCCCTAAGCGCTTACAGTAAACACACACACACACGCACACACAACACACGCACACGCACACACACACACACACACACACACACACACACAACACACCCGCACACACACACACACACACCACACACACCCGCACACACACACACTCACACACACACACACACACACACCGCACACACACACACACGCGCGCGGGCACAGATTTCAAGGTGGCAGCAGAAGTAAGAGTACAGAACTACAGGCTAGGATTTAAAAAGAGTGGTTTTTAGACTGACTTAAACGAAGAAAGGGTACAGGTAGAGCGGAGAGGAAAGGGAAGTTTGTTCCAAATAGAGGGGGCCTGATAAGAAAAAGCACGTTCACCAAGAGTTTTGTTGCGGAAGCGTGGGATTCTAAGTAGGTGGGCATCAGTAGAAGAGCGTAGCTCTCTGGAGGGAATGTAAACAGTCAGGAGATCAGAAAGATAGGGGGAGCTAGACCAGCCAGAGACTTATGGCATAGGAGGGAAAGTTTATAATAATAATAATAATAATAATAGTGCATTTATAGAGCGCTTTCCGAAACCTCAAAGCGCTTTACATCAGTAAACCATACATATATAAACCAAATAACAGGCTACAATACAAACAAACTCATCAAAAACTATCCACAGGAAATCAACAACCACACAGACACACCAAATAATCTCTCTCCCTCTCACCCCCCCCCCCGCCCACCCCTCTCCCCCCATTTTCAAACACACACACACAACACCCACACACACACAGCCACACATCACACACACACCACACACACACACACACACACACACACACACACACACACACACACACACACACACTGGCATACACCCCATTGTGCACAATTTCATCCAGAATGTCAAGCAGGATCAACCCACTAGCCAAAATCAGGAAAAACACTGTTTAAAGAAGTAAGTTTTTAAACTTGTTTTGAAAGATGGTAGAGTTTTAGAGTGGCGGACGGACTGAGGCAACAAGTTCCATGTCTGAACAGCAAAAACTGCAAAGGCTCTACCACCGTGAGTTTCTCTGTTATATTTTGGCACACGAAACTTCTTGTCATCCACAGAAGAGCGGAGTGATCGAGAAGGTACGTAGACAGTCAAGAGTTCAGAGAGATAGTCAGGAGCAGTTCCAGAAATGATGTGATAACAAAGGCAGCAAATCTTGTATTTTATTCTTTGTTCAACCGGGAGCCAGTGCAGTGTCTGAAACAGGGGTGTGCAGTGCTGTGACCTACGTGCCTTGAAGATGAGTTTAGCTGCAGAGTTCTGAACTTGTTGCAAATGTTTGAGATGTTTCTGAGGGCAACCCGCAAGGAGTGAATTGCAATAATCTAACCTAGACAGAATGCATGCAGTAACTAACGTCTTGGTTGCGTCTAATGTAAGGTAGTGTCTAATAGAATTAATGCGTCTAAGTTCGATGTATGCAGCCTGACATGTTTTGATGATGTGCTGGTGCATGGAGAGATTATGGTCAAAGACAAAACCGAGGTCACGAACGCAATCAGAAAAAGCAATAGCGGTATTACCGACAGTAATAGTGGAAGGCAGAGAAGAAAGATCTGCAGGCAATGGAGAAACACGAAGGGCTTCAGTCTTGTCATCATTCAACTTAAGTCGATTTTCATACATCCAGGATTTTACTTCAGAAACGCAGTTCTGAAGAGACTGAACTAGATGATCGTAGTTAGAAGGAGAATCAGTATGATTGAGCTGGGTATCGTCCGCATACATTTCATGACGGATGGAATGTGAGTCAATAAGGTGGGTCAGAGGAGAAGTATACAATATGAAAAGCACAGGACCCAGAACAGAGCCTTGAGGCACGCCAAAATCCAAAGGCAGCTCAGAAGATTTGTTTCCGTCGACAAGTACGGTTTGCTTTCTTTCTGAAAGATAAGATCGAAACCAGTGTAAAGCAGATTTTTGAATTCCAAAGTTGTTTTCCAAACGGGAAAGCAAAATTTCATGGTCAATAGTATCGAAAGCAGCTGAAAGATCCAAAAGGAGAAGAATAGAAATTTTGTTTTGATCCAGAGAGGTCAAAAGATCATTGAGAATACGAAGCAGAACAGTTTCTGTGCTGTGCCCTGGCCTGTAAGCGGATTGGTGAGGACTAAGGAGGTTATGGGATGAGAGATGGGAGAAAAGCTGGTCTAGAATCAGACGTTCAAGCAGTTTAGAAAGAAATGGAAGATTGGAAATCGGTCTGTAATTTTTCAGGTCATTTTTGTTGAGGTTAGATTTTTTCAGCAAGGGCTTAACAATGGCAGTCTTAAATTCACGGGGAACAATTCCAGTGGTAATAGACTGATTCATGATGTTTGTAATGGTCGGCAAGAGAAGATCCACATGTTGAAAGAGAAGTTTGGTTGGAATGGGATCAAGTTCACATGATTTAGGGGGAGTCTTAAGAATGGTCTTCCGGACAAGGTCTTCAGAAACTGGAATGAAATTTACAAGTGGTGAGCCAGAAAACGACACAGTGTTTGAACCAGTACTTTGAAATGGTGGAAAACTGTCACGGATCTTGAGAATTTTCTTATGGAAAAAATCGGCAAAAATGTGTGGGAGCAGTTTGACATCGGACACAGTGGGAAGAGACACAGGTTTGATTTTTCCAAGAAGCGAGGACATATTGTGAAAGAGTTGTTTACAAGTGGTAGAACTGGACACTAGCGAAGAATAAAAAGCTGTTTTCGCGTCGTGTACGCAATCTGCAACCGTTTGCTTTGCTGCGTCATAGATTTGTTTGTGTACTGTTAACCGTGATGACTGCCAACAGCGCTCGGCACGCCTACGCTCTCTCTTCAGCTGACGAAGCTGATCAGCGACAGCGCCGTACCACGGGGTAGGCTTTCCGTCCCGGACTTTTCGTTGACGTACAGGCGCATGCTTGTCAAAAACAGCGGCAAGGGAACTGTTCAAATCGGACACTGACATAACGGTGGTCACTGACTGAGAAAGATCATCAGCGAACTTGTCTTGGTCAATTTTACTAACAGAGCGAGTGGACACAAGCTTTGCTTTACGTTTAGGCTTTTCAGCTGCTAGATAAGACAAAATTGAAAAATGGTCAGAAGAAAGATCATGATGGACACGAGTTGACAAAACAAGGTTATCGTCATCTCTACATATGACAAGGTCGAGAGTATTTCCACAGCTCTGCGTGGGTCCACTAACAGTCTGTTTAAGACCGTATATGTCAAGCTGATCAAGAAATTTTCTGGCATTAAAATCAGAAGTATCATTTACATGGATATTAAAATCACCAGCTAGAACAATACTGCCTTGACAATCAACACAAAAATCAAGAAAATCAGGTAATTCATCAAAGAATTGAGATGTTGAAAGTTTGTTTTTCTTGTTGGGAGGAACTCTGTAGAGCAGAAAGAATGCCACACGTTGCTGTTGGATCATCAAAATAAATTGAACCAGTTCAAAAGTGTCATGAGAGAAAGGAAAATTCGTTGTTGTTGTACAGTTTTCAGTGAGAGAAACTTTGAGGAGGATGGCGGTGCCACCCCCACACTTGACCTTGGCGTTTGGGGGTCGTGGGAAAGACAGCAGCTTGTAGCCTGGGGGTGTCAGGTCGCGGCACTTCGCTTCGTCACCGGACTGACGAAGCCAGGTCTCAGTCAACAGCATGACGTCAATATCGTGATCACGGACGAAGTCGCAGATCTCGGAACGTCTCTTTGACGGTCCCACAGAGTGCGCATTGAACAAACACAGACACAGCTGATTTGGGAGAGTGTCTAAATCTTGAATCGGGACAGTGATCAGATTGGAGAGGTTACAGCCTTGGGACGATGAAGGTAGAGTGACGTCAGACAGGATGGAGGGTGGCACCAGACCAGTACCAGCAGATGGACAGGCCAGGAGATCTCTGACGAGTGGAGTGCCGCAGACAACCCCGATCTTGCGACATTTTCTTCTGCCCCTACGCTTTCGAACAGGAAGCCAGTGTAGAGTTCGAAGCAGAGGGGAAACATGAGTTGACCTTGGGCATTTCCGTACAAGGCGAGCAGCGTTATTTTGAACTTTTTGCAATTTGGATAAGAGTGTTTGGGGGCAGCCAGCAAGAAGCGAGTTACAGTAGTCGAGTCTGGAAAGAATGAGTGCAGAAATGAGAGTTATAGTGCTTTCTTCAGATAGAAGATGACGCACAGAACTGATCCGTCGAAGTTCTAAGTAACAAGCACGACAGACAGAGGATACCTGGCTGTGGAAGGAAAGAGTTTGGTCCAGTACGACTCCAAGATTACGCACGGATGTGGAAGTGTGGATTACCGAGTCTTCAAGCTGGATAGAAACAGGGATAGGCACAGTAGACAGAAGTCGCTTTGATGCAATAAATATAAATTCTGTTTTGTCATTATTCAGCTGGAGTTTGTTGCATGTCATCCAAGACTTTATGTCAGAAATGCAGAGCTGTGTGCGTTGAATTATAGAAGGGATAGTGGAGGGATGGCCAGACATGTAGATTTGGTTGTCATCAGAAAAACAGTGATGGGATATGTGATGATGGGCTACAATGTCAGAGATGGGCTGAGTGTACAAAATAAAGAGAATAGGGCCTAAGACAGAGCCCTATAATAATATATAATAATAATAATTACAATATTTATATAGCGCAAAATCTTGACAAAATCAAATCTAAGCCCTGAGGAACACCGTACTTCAAGATGGTAGGATTAGAAGAGACACCATTTATGGAGACAACTTGTACACGACCAGAAAGGTAGGATTGAAACCATGACAGGTACATATATGTACATACATACATACACACACACACACACACACACATATATATATATATATATATATATATATATATATATATATATATATATATATATATATATACGTATGTATGTACATATGTGTATATTTTTTTTAATATATGTATGAGATATACAATCTTTACGTATGTATGTATTTTTATAATTACTTCTATTTGTATCTATATAGATAAATGGAGATAATTTTATAGATGGGAGGTGTGCATGTGCGTTTGTATGCTCTTTATAATTTTCCATTGCTTTTATTCTTTCTCCCCATTTATAGCGGTGTGCGTGTGCGTGTGTGGTGGTGTGTGTGTGTGTGTGTGTGCGTGCGTGCGTGCGTGTGTGTGCGTGCGTGCGTGTGTGTCTGTTTTAGTGCTTAGATTTGATTTTATCAAGATTTTGCGCTATATAAAATATTGTATATTATAGTATTATTATGTATACGCTTGCATGTTTGCATGTGTACATGCATATATGTGTGTGCATGTGTCTCTGTGTGTGTGTGCGCGCGTATGTCTGTGATGCATATGTTTTAACAATATGTATGTCACAGACACGCGCATGCGCACACAGTTTTCTAGTTCGACCTTTACCAAAGCTAGGTCAGAGGTATGGATTGTTAATGAGTCTCACGAAGTTACGGCAACACTACCTGTCAACGCTTGTGTTTCTTTTTTAGTTATGGCAGTCAAACTGTGGTCATTAGTGAAGATACTAGAAACAGAAAGCAAAAGTAAGGGGTTGGAACTAAACAGCAGGAAGACTGAAGTCATGGTGATCAGTAAAAAACATGAAATCCCCTCCTGCAAAATAACAGCAAATGGCACAACCTTGACACAGGTTAATAAGTTCAAATACCTGGGAACGGTCATTTCATCAGACGGCAGATGCACATCGGAAATAGTTGGCAGAATCGGCCAAGCCAAAACAGCATTCAAGAAGATGACAAGCATTCTTACCAACAAATGCCTATCAGTTAACATCAGAAAGAGAGTCCTTGAATGTTACATAGAACCAATACTGTTGTACGGATGCGAGGCGTGGACAGTCAGCAAGCAAAGCCAGAGCAGGATCGAGGCAGCCGAGATGTGGTTTCTCAGAAGAATGTTGAGAGTTCCATGGACATCAAAGAAAACAAACGAGACAGTCTTGATGGAGGCAGACACAAGTAGATCACTCATAAGGAAGATTAGGAAAAGACAAGCAACATTTATAGGCCATTTTATGAGGAAGGTGGATTTGGAGCACCTGGTCAGAACGGGAAAGCTGGAGGGAAAGAGAGCACCAGGTAGACCCAGGGAGAGAATGCTAGACGGACTTGCAGAATGGCTGGGGATGAGGAGGGTGGGGGAGATGCTGGGGGCAGCGAGATATAGAGATGGTTGGAAGTTCATGGTTGCCAACGCGATGCGGCAGGGCACCTGATGATGATGATGATGAGTCTTATTATTGTTGTTGTCGCTTCACTTCGAATTCTGTTACATCTGATGAAGGATCAAGATCACTTTTAAGAAACACAATAGCTGGATTTTCAGTAATACTTTGTGTATATAAAAAGGGAGATGGTTTGTATGGCTTGACCATCATGTCTGCATATCTACAAACACGTAACTCGGTGACGGCGTGAATACTGAGGACAGTGTTACGACACTGGTAACGTCAGTTGAAGGTTTCTCTACTAGTTATTGGTAATGTAAGATGAAGGCTGTCCTAGCTAGTATTACAATGGTGATGGAAGGAGAAAACTTGTCTCTTAGCTTTCAGACTGCTGGGCAGAAAGGAAGTCATCATCATCATCATCATGTGCCCTGCTGCATGGCGTTGGCGATCATGGCCCTCCATATGCATGTATCCCTTGTTTCCGCAAGCACATCACCCTCTCTGTCCTCAGCCATTCTGCAAGTCCGTCCAATATTTGTTTTCTCTGGGTCTGCCTGATGCTGTCTTTCCCTCCAGTTTTCAGAAAGAAGATAGACAGCAGCATTGTGAGGGTGGTGCCCATCTCTTCTCCCTCTCTGCTCTGTCATCCCCAACCCTGGGCAGGATCAGAACTGCCGGGTGGGTGGACTTAAGGTGGCATACACGCTGTCCTTCTTGACCCATACTTGTACATGCAATCAGTGAACGTGTGAAAATGTGAACGGGTCAGCAGTACCACAAGGCCAACCAGGATTAGTGTACAAGAAATGTATTTCAAACGGGGAAGAAAAAAAAAAAAAAAAAAAGGAAAAGAAAGCTCCACCAAGTTTGACGAATTGGGCTTTCCATAAAGTGATCGTTCATTCAAAGAGAGGCAAATTCATCTACCATCTTGCTTGCAATGTAATTCACGCGCATAACATTATCTATAAATATGTGGCCGATTTTTATTTAATGTTAATTTTGATATCTACATTTCAGCAAAACAAACTATGACTTGATATCATAGTTTCGACAAAGGACTATTTTTAGATCTGAGGGGCGTTGAAAGGGGGAGGGAGGGAGAGGAAGCGGGGGGAGGGAGGGAGAGAGGTGGTGAAGACAAATGCACAATCCCAGGTCAACAGTAGACAGACGAAAGGAAGAAGAAGCGTGAACAAGTTTGGTGCCGGGATCTGGACAGCGGCTGAAAAGTAAAGAATATACATACAATATAATACAATACCATGTGATACAGACACATCAATAACAACACGAATAATAAATGTATTAACCCTTCGACTCCCGCACACTATCTACCAACTGCAAAAAATTAACCCTTTGACTTCCTCACCTTATCCACCAGCTTCCTGTATGAAAGTAACGTATTATGAAAGTAAAGTATTTTGAAAGTAATAATAGTATGAAAGTAATGTATTATGAAAGTAAAGTATTATGAAAGTAATATAGTATGAAAGTAATACAGTATGAAAGTAAAGTATTATGAAAGTAATACAGTATGAAAGTAAAGTATGAAAGTAAAGTATTATGAAAGTAATACAGTATGAAAGTAAAGTATGAAAGTAAAGTATTATGAAAGTAATATAGTATGAAAGTAATGTATTATGAAAGTAATGTATTATGAAAGTAAAGTATTATGAAAGTAAAGTATTATGAAAGTAAAGTATTATTAAAGTAATAATAGTATGAAAGTAAAGTATTATGAAAGTGTAGTATTATGAAAGTAAAGTATTATGAAAGTAATGTATTATGCAAGTAATATAGTATGAAAGTAATATAGTATGAAAGTAAAGTATTATGAAAGTAAAGTATTATGAAAGTAAAGTATTATGAAAGTAAAGTATTATGAAAGTAATAATAGTATGAAAGTAAAGTATTATGAAAGTAAAGTATTATTAAAGTAATACAGTATGAAAGTAATGTATTACGAAAGTAAAGTATTATGAAAGTATGTATTACGAAAGTAATATAGTATGAAGTAATGTATTACGAAAGTAATACAGTATGAAAGTAATGTATTACGAAAGTAAAGTATTACGAAAGTAAAGTATTACGAAAGTAATGTATTACGAAAGTAATATAGTATGAAAGTAATACAGTATGAAAGTAATGTATTATGAAAGTAATGTATTATGAAAGTAATGTATTATGAAAGTAATGTATTATGAAAGTAAAGTATTATTAAAGTAATACAGTATGAAAGTAATGTATTATGAAAGTAATGTATTATGAAAGTAATGTATTATGAAAGTAAAGTATTATGAAAGTAATGTATTATGAAAGTAATTAGTATTATGAAGTAAAGTATTATGAAAGTAATGTATTATGAAAGTAAAGTATTATGAAAGTAAAGTATTATGAAAGTAATATAGTATGAAAGTAAAGTATTATGAAAGTAAAGTATTATTAAAGTAATACGTTATGAAAGTAATGTATTACGAAAGTAAAGTATTATGAAAGTAATGTATTACGAAAGTAAAGTATTATGAAAGTAATGTATTACGAAAAGTAATATAGTATGAAAGTAATGTATTACGAAAGTAATACAGTATGAAGTAATGTATTAGAAAGTAAAGTATTACGAAAGTAATGTATTACGAAAGTAATATGTATGAAAGTAATACGTATGAAAGTAATGTATTATGAAAGTAATGTATTATGAAAGTAATATGTATGAAAGTAATGTATTACGAAAGTAAAGTATTGAAGTAATGTATTGAAAGTAAAGTATTATGAAGTAATGTATTAGAAAGTAATAGTATTAAAAGTAAAGTATTTATGAAAGTAAGTATTATAAGTATACAGTTAGAAAGTAATGTATTATGAAAGTAATGTATTATGAAAGTAAGTATTATGAAAGTAATGTATTATGAAAGTAAAGTATTATGAAAGTAATGTATTATGAAAGTAAAGTATTATGAAAGTATTATAGTATGAAAGTAATGTATTATGAAAGTAATGTATTACGAAAGTAATTAGTATGAAAGTAATACAGTATGAAAGTAATGTATTATGAAAGTAATGTATTATGAAAGTAATGTATTATGAAAGTAATGTATTATGAAAGTAAAGTATATTAAAGTAATACAGTATGAAAGTAATGTATTATGAAAGTAATGTATTATGAAAGTAATGTATTATGAAGTAATGTATTATGAATAGTAAAGTATTATGAAAGTAATATATTATGAAAGTAATGTATTATGAAAGTAAAGTATTATGAAAGTAATGTATATTGAAATTAAAGTATTATGAAAGTAAATGTATTATGAAAGTAATGTATTATGAAAGTAAAGTATTATGAAAGTAATGTATTATGAATAGTAAAGTATTACGAAAGTAATATAGTATGAAAGTAATACAGTATGAAAGTAAAGTATTATGAAAGTAATGTATTATGAAAGTAAAGTATTATGAAAGTATTATAGTATGAAAGTAATGTATTATGAAAGTAATGTATTACGAAAGTAATATAGTATGAAAGTAATACAGTATGAAAGTAATGTATTATGAAAGTAATGTATTATGAAAGTAATGTATTATGAAAGTAATGTATTATGAAAGTAAAGTATTATTAAAGTAATACAGTATTAAAGTAATGTATTATGAAAGTAATGTATTACGAAAGTAAAGTATTATGAAAGTAATGTATTACGAAAGTAATGTATTACGAAAGTAAAGTATTATGAAAGTAATGTATTATGAAAGTAATAATAGTATGAAAGTAATGTATTATGAAAGTAAAGTATTATGAAAGTAAAGTATTATGAAAGTAATGTATTATGAAAGTAATATAGTATGAAAGTAATGTTTACATTCCCTCCAGAGAGCTACGCTCTTCTACTGATGCCCACCTACTTAGAATCCCACGCTTCCGCAACAAAACTCTTGGTGAACGTGCTTTTTCTTATCAGGCCCCCTCTATTTGGAACAAACTTCCCTTTTCTCTCCGCTCTACCTGTACCCTTTCTTCGTTTAAGTCCGGTCTAAAAACCACTCTTTTTAAATCCTAGCCTGTAGTTCTGTACTCTTACTTCTGCTGCCACCTTGAAATCTGTGCCCGCGCGCGTGTGTGTGTGTGTGCGGTGTGTGTGTGTGTGTGTGTGTGTGTGTGGTGTGGGGTGTGGTGGTGTGTGTGTGTGTGTGTGTGTGTGTGGCGGGTGTGTGTGTGTGTGTGTGTGTGTGTGTGTGTGTGTGTGTGTGTGTGGTGTGTGCGTGTGCGTGTGTTGTGTGTGCGTGTGTGTGTGTGTTTACTGTAAGCGCTTAGGGCTTTTTTTTTTTTAGATTAAGCGCCATAAATGTTCACTATTATTATTATTATTATTATTATGAAAGTAAAGTATTATGAAAGTAATAATAGTATGAAAGTAATGTATTATTAAAGTAATACAGTATGAAAGTAAAGTATTATGAAAGTAATATAGTATGAAAGTAATGTATTATGAAAGTAACGTATTATGAAAGTATAGAGTATGAAAGTAATGTATTATGAAAGTAAAGTATTATGAAAGTAATACAGTATGAAAGTAAAGTATTATGAAAGTAATAATAGTATGAGAGTAATACAGTATGAAAGTAATGTATTATGAAAGTAAAGTATTATGAAAGTAATGTATTATGAAAGTAAAGTATTATGAAAGTAATATAGTATGAAAGTAATATAGTATGAAAGTAATGTATTATGAAAGTAATATAGTATGAAAGTAATGTATTATGAAAGTAATATAGTATGAAAGTAATGTATTATGAAAGTAATATAGTATGAAAGTAAAGTATTATGAAAGTAATGTATTATGAAAGTAATATAGTATGAAAGTAAAGTATTATGAAAGTAATATAGTATGAAAGTAATGTATTATGAAAGTAATATAGTATGAAAGTAATGTATTATGAAAGTAATATAGTATGAAAGTAATGTATTATGAAAGTAATGTATTATGAAAGTAAAGTATTATGAAAGTAATACAGTATGAAAGTAAAGTATTATGAAAGTAATATAGTATGAAAGTAAAGTATTATGAAAGTAAAGTATTATGAAAGTAATATAGTATGAAAGTAATATAGTATGAAAGTAATGTATTATGAAAGTAATGTATTATGAAAGTAAAGTATTATGAAAGTAATATAGTATGAAAGTAATATAGTATGAAAGTAATGTATTATGAAAGTAATATAGTATGAAAGTAATGTATTATGAAAGTAATATAGTATGAAAGTAAAGTATTATGAAAGTAATGTATTATGAAAGTAATATAGTATGAAAGTAAAGTATTATGAAAGTAATATCGTATGAAAGTAATGTATTATGAAAGTAATATAGTATGAAAGTAATGTATTATGAAAGTAATATAGTATGAAAGTAATGTATTATGAAAGTAATGTATTATGAAAGTAATATAGTATGAAAGTAAAGTATTATGAAAGTAATGTATTATGAAAGTAATATAGTATGAAAGTAAAGTATTATGAAAGTAATGTATTATGAAAGTAATATAGTATGAAAGTAATGTATTATGAAAGTAATATAGTATGATAGTAAAGTATTATGAAAGTAATATAGTATGAAAGTACTGTATTATGAAAGTACTGTATTATGAAAGTAATATAGTATGAAAGTACTGTATTATGAAAGTAATATAGTATGAAAGTACTGTATTATGAAAGTAATATAGTATGAAAGTAATGTATTATGAAAGTAAAGTATTATGAAAGTAAAGTATTATGAAAGTAATATAGTATGAAAGTAATGTATTATGAAAGTAATGTATTATGAAAGTAAAGTATTATGAAAGTAAAGTATTATGAAAGTAATACAGTATGAAAGTAAAGTATTATGAAAGTAATATAGTATGAAAGTAAAGTATTATGAAAGTAATATAGTATGAAAGTAATATAGTATGAAAGTAATGTATTATGAAAGTAATGTATTATGAAAGTAAAGTATTATGAAAGTAATACAGTATGAAAGTAGTGTATTATGAAAGTAATGTATTATGAAAGTAAAGTATTATGAAAGTAATGTATTATGAAAGTAAAGTATTATGAAAGTAATGTATTATGAAAGTAATGTATTATGAAAGTAATGTATTATGAAAGTAATGTATTATGAAAGTAAAGTATTATGAAAGTAAGGTGAGGTACAGCGTGGACACTCAGCTTCAATCCAGAATGGAATTTCATGGCATCATGATTCTCGTCACCACCATCGTCGTCATCATACCATTGTGAAAAAATGTCCCACATGTGATTAACCTGTTCACTGCCGCAGCCTGTCCATCAGCTGCACAATCTTAACCTGCTCTGTGGTGACCTCTCTGGGACACAGTCCTGGGCAATAAGTATGGAGATCCTGGGCTGACCAGTCTTGAGGATCTTCTTCTCGACCTCACTCAGGTGGTCCAAAAGGAACGCTAGGCAGTACCTTTAGCATAAGCTTTGCTGCAGAAGGGGTTAGTTGGGCTGACCAGTTTTGATGATCTTCCTCTCGACCTCACTCAGGTGGTCCAAAAGGAACGCTAGGCAGTACCTTTAGCATGAGCTTGGCTGCAGAAGGGGTTAGAAGGTGGCACGATATGCCATCCAACCGCCTACATTTGTGTAGGGTACTGTACTAGACTATTATACTATGCTGTACTGTACTGAACTGTACTATACGATAATTCGTTGTACTTAACTACACTGTACTCATACTGTACTATACTGTGTTGTACTGTACAGTACTATGATGTACTTTACCATTTTCTGCTTACACTGTACTGTAGTGTACTCCTTTGTACTGCACTGTACTACATTTTTGTACATTGTACAACACTATGATAGACTCTACTGCACTGTACTCATATTGCACTATACAGTACCACTGGTCCAGATCCAGCTGGAGCTCTTTTCTGCTGCTTCTGTCATTGCCTTTAGGCTCTGGTCCTCTGTCTCCCCGAAATGGACAGCTGCTTCATGAGATTACAGGCTGATGTGCCTATCAACCCCCTTGCTCCAACCTCTATGGCGAGGATTTTGGCTTGAAAGCCAGATGTCCTCAAGTTGCTGGCTAGACTGGCATACTTTTCAGTCTTGTAGATAAGGGCTTCCTCCATTCTACTTTTGTATTGTACAGTTAGCTCGATTAGAATAACTTTTTTGAGATGAATGGGAGTGGAGAACTATGTCCGGTCTCATGCCACTTTTGCTGGGTGTTTTTTCCAGTGTGGGAGATCTGCTGTGCACTCCTAGTCGTCTGCTTCACCCAGCAGATCCTACTTCCACGCTCTGGGTGTCATGTCTTTTTCAGGCCACTTTTTCCTGCCTCCTGCCGTGTAGAAGGTTGTTGGTGCTTCTGGTGGTGAGGTTTTTCCTCCGACAGAGCTATTCGCAGTGCTGATTGCATGTGCGATCTCTTCATGCACTTGACTGTGCCTCCATGTGTACCTCCTTTGGGTTAGTGCTACCTCGCATGAGCTCAGGACATGGTCCACTGTCTGTCTGCCCTGGCAGAGAGGGTGAGCAGGGTTATCTGATTTCCCCCATTTCATCAGATTAGCACTTGAGGGCAGGAGGTCATACACAGATTTGAGGATGAAACTGATTCTGAAGGGGGCCATATCCCACAAGTCATTGAAGCTTAGAGTTAGACGTCTTTGGGGTGCATTTTCCTAAGTCGTCCACTGCCCCTGTTGGCCTTGCTGAACTGATTTCTGAAGTCTTGTGGCATCCTCTTATTTCTTCATCCCATGTATTACCATCTCTCATTTTGCCTTCCCGTTGGTCTTTGACCACCATTCCATTTTTGTTGATCCCAGTCCCTGCCTGGAGGTCTGCATGTGCCCTGTTATTTCTCTGACCATGAGGTTTTCTTTTGCTGTGACGAGCGCCTCCTGGACTTTCCATTTCCTACCAGTCCTCAGCTGGGGCTGTACTGATCTGACAACCTTATCTTCCTAGTCTTCAAGCATGCTAAGAGACCTGACCTTTCCTGCTCTGTGTAATAATGATATGATATGATATGATATGATATGATATGATATGATATATATGATATGATATGATATATGATATGATATGATATTGGATATATGATATGATATGAATGATATGATATGATAGATATGATATGATATGATATGATATGATATGATATGATATATGATATGATATGACATGACATGATATGATATGATATGATATGGTATGGTATATGATATGATATGATATGATATAGTATAATGTAGTGAATACACATGCATGCACCCCCCACGCGCACACACACACACACACACACACACACACACACACACACACACACACACAAACACTGAAAATACTCACTGTTATTGAGACCTGTTGAAACATTGAAAAGACAGAAAATGTGAGTAAATAGAACACAACACACACACACACACACACACACACACACACACACACACACACACACACACACACACACACACACACACACACACACACACTCTCTCTCTCTCTCTCTATTAAAAAAGATAAACTCAATTACATTGACCTCCTTGGGTGTGCGTGTGTGTATGAGTGTGTGCATGAGTGTTTGTGTACATGCGTGCGTGCATGTGTGTGTGTGTGTGTGTGTGTGTGCGCGCGGGCGTGCGCCCGCGCGTGCATATGTACGCGCACCAGAAACTGCATAGCAAGTTGAATTGTTTTCTTGAAATTTGAATACATGAAATTCTGTTTTGTGTATGTAATGTAATAAAATGTAATGCATGTATGTAATTGTATATATGTACGTACGTATGTATGTATGTATGGATAGGTGGATGGATGCGTGCATGTATATATGGATATGTGTATGTATGATGCATTATGTATGTATGTATGATGATGTAATATTGTATGTATATGTATGTATGTAGTATGTATGTATGTATGTATATATGTATGTATATTGTATGTATGCATGTATGTATGTATGTTTGTATGTATGTATTGTTTGTATGTATGTATGTAGTATGATGTAGTGTATTGCGTATGTATGTAGTATGTATTATGTATTTGTATGTATGTAGTAGTAATGTATTATGTTGATTATATGTATGTATGTATATGTATGTATGTATGCATGTATGTTGTATGTAGTGTTGTATGTAATGTGTATGTGGTATGCATGTATATATGTATGTATAGTATGTATCATGTATGTTGTATGTATGTATGCATGTAATGTTGTTTGTATGTATATGTATGTATGTGCATGTGATGTGTATGTGCTATGTGTATGTAATTATGTATGTATGTATGTATGTATGTGAATGTATGTATGTATGTAAAATTTTATATATGTAGTATGTATATGTGTATGTATGTGTATGTGTAGTATGTATGAGTATGTAATGTTGTATGCGTATCATGTATATGTATGTATGTATGTATGTATGTATGCATGTATGTGTGTATGTATGTATGCATGTATGTGTGTATGTATGTATGCATGTATGTGTGTATGTATGTATGTATGTGTTTGTATGTATGTATGTATGTATGTGCGTATGTATGTATGTATGTATGTATATATATATATGTGTGTATGTATGTATGTGCATGTGTGTATGTATGTATGAATGTATGTATGTATGTACGTATGTACATATAACAAACATGTATATAGACAGATTAAAAGAACCAAAACAAACAAAACACAACAAAGACTAAAACACAGAAACAGAACAGACAGACAGACAGACAGACAGACAGACAGACAGACGGATAGACAGATAGATAGACAAAATAGATACATCAATAGACAGACGCACAGACGAATTTACACATAAACAAACAGTACAAGAAGTGTGTTGGAGTGTCGTTGCATAGACGGATAGATCAACAGACAGATGGATAGGTAGATAAATAGAAAAAACAAAACAAATAGACTGTCAAGATAGACAGTTGTATAGACAGGTAAGGGAGACAGACATAGATGGACAGAAAGAGAGACAGACAGACATAGATGGACAGAGAGAGAGACAGACAGACATAGATGGACAGCGAGAGAGACAGACAGACAGACATAGATGGACAGAGAGAGAGACAGACAGACAAACATAGATGGACAGAGAGACAGAGAGAGACAGACAGACAGACATAGAATGATAGATGGACAGAGAGAGAGAGACAGACAGACAGACATAGATGGACAGAGAGAGAGAGACAGACAGACATAGATGGACAGAGAGAGACAGACAGACAGACATAGATGGACAGAGAGACACTGACAGACAGACAAGCATAGACGGATAGAGAAACAGACTTAGATGGATAGACAGACAGACAAATATAGATGGATACAGAGATGGACAAATAGAGACAGAGAGACATAGATGGATAGACAGACAGACATACGGATAGAGAGACGTAGACAGACAGGCATACGTGTAATTATACAGATAAACAGATTGATAGACAGATAGATGGACAGACGGACAGATAGAGACATAGAGAGACAGATAAACAGATTGACAGACAGACAGACAGCAGACAGATAGACAAACGCATGTATATCAAATAAAGGAAGATACACATACCTCCATTGCCATCTGTAAAATACAAAACATAATGTTAAAGTTCACTGATAGATTGAGAGATGGATGGATGGATGACATACAGTCGGCAGTTCTCAGAGATAAAGATTACGGGCAAAAAGCTTTGGCACCCCCCCCCCCCCCACATATATGTATATATATATATATATATATAATATACATGCATATATGTAAATCTTGATAGATGATAGACATGTATACATTCACACAAATAGATAGATAAATAGATAGACAGACGGAGAGATAGACAGACAGACAGATAAATAAATAAATAGATGATAGTAGATAGATAGATAGATTAGATGGATAGATGACATAATATGTACACACACCATAATGTAACACAAACACACACATAATAGATAGATAGATAGATAGATAGATAGATGTAGGTAGGTAGATAGACAGACAGACAGATAGATAGATAGACAGATAGATAGATAGATAGACAGACAGATAGATAGATAGATAGATAGATAGTGATAGGTAGTATAGGTAGATAGGTAGGCAAGTAGAAAGACAGATATATGTATATACACTAATACAGACACATAGACACCACACACACACACGCACACCACCACACACACACACACACACACACACACACAAACACACACACACACAAACACACACACACACACACACACACACACACACACCCCACACCACACACACACACATAGTAGTGTAATGTAGGACTTCTGGTCTGTTAACATAGGTACATGTAACAAGACAACAGGCGACAGAAGAAAAACAGATGGCATGCATTGTGTAAACAATAATGTACCAGCTGCATAGTTCGTCTCTGCTGGTCAGTAAGAGAGAGAGAGAGAGAGAGAGGAGAGAGGAGAGAGAGAGAGAGAGAGAGAGGAGAGAGAGGAGAGAGAGAGAGGAGAGAGAGAGAGAAGAATGTAAATATTTTGGTTTCGTCGGAGACTGTGGGGGTTTGACTGATCAGTATATTGTGATACATGTAGTGGCTGTTTTTGTATATGTACACACGCAAACACACACGTACATACGCGCGCACACACACGACACACACACACGCACGCACGCACGCACGTACACACTCACATACACACGTACACACTCACACACACACACACGTACACACACACGTACGCACACACACGTACACACACACGTACGCACACAAACACGTGCATACAAACGTACATGCAAACATTCATACATTCACACATACACACACGTACATGCATACATGTATACATGCATGTATGCATGCATGCATGCATTACATACATACATACATACATTACATACTACTAATGCATCATCATACATACATACATACATGCATGCATGCTCATACATACATACATACATACATCATACATGCATGCTACTACATACATATTTACATACATTCATACATTACATGATGCAGCTATACATACATACATACATACTAATACATCATGCATCATACATACATACATACATACATACATACATTCATACATACATACATGCATACATACATACATACATACATACTACATACATGCATGCATCATACATCATATACATACATACATGCAGATTACATACATCATACATCATACATACATACATACTCATACATCATGCATGCATTACATACATACATACATACTTACTACATAGGCATACATACATACTACATACATACATACATACATACAACATACTACATACTATACACAGTAGAAGAGCAGGCAGA
Source organism: Monoplex corrugatus (assembly GCA_030674185.1). NCBI lineage: Eukaryota > Metazoa > Mollusca > Gastropoda > Littorinimorpha > Ranellidae > Monoplex > Monoplex corrugatus. The sequence goes on from JAPXFY010000024.1 coordinate 2,276,225, forward strand.
CAGACAGACATACAGACAAGGAACAATGAACTGACCCAGACGGCATGTTTTCCGTATCATGGTGACAGTGTCGTCAAACTTCTTGAGGTCAGCAGCGGCACCTTGCACGTGCTGCTCGTGTTTATGTAGCAGTTGGCCATCTGTTTGAGGTTACTGTGGTAACACACGGGACAGTTCAGCAAACACGATACTACAAGGACAGTTCAGGAAAGACGATAGTACAAGGACAGTTCAGGAAAGACGATAGTACAAGGACAGTTCAGGAAAGACGATAGTACAAGGACATTTACGGAAACACGATAGTACAAGGACAGTTCAGGAAACACGATAGTACAAGGACAGTTCAGGAAACACGATAGTACAAGGACAGTTCAGGACACAAGATAGCACAAGGACAGTTCAGGAAACACAATAGAACAAGGATAGTTCAGGAAATACGATAGTACAAGGACAGTTCAGGAAACATGATAGTACAAGGACAGTTCAGGAAATACGATAGTACAAGGACATTTCAGGGAACACGATAGTACAAGGACAGGTCAGGAAACACGACAGTACAAGGACAGTTCAGGACACAAGATAGAACAAGGACAGTTCAGGAAACACGATAGTACAAGGACAGTTCAGGACACAAGATAGCACAAGGACAGTTCAGGAAACACAATAGAACAAGGATAGTTCAGGAAATACGATAGTACAAGGACAGTTCAGGAAACATGATAGTACAAGGACAGTTCAGGAAATACGATAGTACAAGGACATTTCAGGGAACACGATAGTACAAGGACAGGTCAGGAAACACGACAGTACAAGGACAGTTCAGGACACAAGATAGAACAAGGACAGTTCAGGAAACACGATAGTACAAGGACAGTTCAGGACACAAGATAGCACAAGGACAGTTCAGGAAACACAATAGAACAAGGATAGTTCAGGAAATACGATAGTACAAGGACAGTTCAGGAAACATGATAGTACAAGGACAGTTCAGGAAATACGATAGTACAAGGACATTTCAGGGAACACGATAGTACAAGGACAGGTCAGGAAACACGACAGTACAAGGACAGTTCAGGACACAAGATAGAACAAGGACAGTTCAGGAAACACGATACTACAAGGACAGGTCAGGAAACACGATACTACAAGGACAGTTCAGGAAACACGATAGTACAAGGACAGGTCAGGAAACACGATAGTACAAGGACAGGTCAGGAAACACGATAGTACAAGGACAGGTCAGGAAACACGATAGTACAAGGACAGTTCAGGAAAACACGATAGTACAAGGACAGGTCAGGAAACACGATAGTACAAGGACAGTTCAGGAAACACGATAGTACAAGGACAGTTCAGGAACACGATAGTACAAGGACGATTCAGAAACAGGATAGTACAAGGACATTAAGGAAACACGATAAAACAAGGACAGTTCAGGAAACACGATAGTACAAGGACAGTTCAGGAAACACGATAAAACAAGGACAGTTCAGGAAACATCGATAGTACAAGGAAAGTTCAGGAAACACATAAAACAAGGACAGTTCAGGAAACACGATAGTACAAGGACAGTCAGGAAACACGATACTAACAAGGACAGTTCAGGAAACACGATAGTACAAGGACGTTCAGGAAACACGATAGTACAAGGACAGTCAGGAAACACGATAGTACAAGGACAGTTCAGGAAACACGATAAACAAGGACAGTTCAGGAAACACGATAGTACAAGGACAGTTCAGGAAACACAATAGAACAAGGACAGTTCAGGAAACACGATAGTACAAGGACAGTTCAGGAAACACGATATAACAAGGACAGTTCAGGAAACACGATAGTACAAGGACAGTTCAGGAAACACAATAGAACAAGGACAGTTCAGGAAACACGATGTACAAGGACAGTTCGGAAATACGATAGTACAAGGACAGTTCAGGAAACACAATAGAACAAGGATAGTTCAGGAAATACAATTAGTACAAGGCAGTTCAGGAATACGATAGTACAAGGACAGTTCAGAAACACGATTAGTACAGGCAGTTCAGGAAACATGTAGTACAAGGACAGTTCAGGAAACACGATAGTACAAGGACAGTTCGATTTGTACCCATGGGTAATACACATACATACATTATGCAGTCATTGTTTGTAACATGGTGTGAACCATGGTAACACAGAACTACATTATAAAGTCATTGTAACATGGTGTGACCCATGGTAACACACAACACTACATTATACAGTCATTGTTTGTAACATGGTGTGACCCATGGTAACACACAACACTACATTATGCAGTCATTGTTTGTAACATGGTGTGATCCATGGTAACAGAACTACATTGTACAGTCATTGTTGTAACATGGTGTGACCCATGGTAACACAGAACTACATTATGCAGTCATTGTAACATGGTGTGACTCATGGTAACACAACTACATTATGCAGTCATTTTGTAACATGGTGTGACCCATGTAAACACAAACTACATTATGCAGTCATTGTTGTAACATGGTATGACCCATGGTAACACAGAACTACATCATACAGTCATTGTAACATGGTGTGACCCATGGTAACACAGAACTACATTCATACAGTCATTGTAACATGGTGTGACCCATGGTAACACAGAACTACATTATACAGTCATTGTAACATGGTGTGACCCATGGTAACACAGAACTACATTGACAGTCATTGTAACATGGTGTGACCCATGGTAAACACAGAACTACATTGTACAGTCATTGTAACATGGTGTGACCCATGGTAACACAGAACTACATTATACAGTCATTGTAACATGGTGTGACCCATGGTAACACAGAACTACATCATTACAGTCATTGTAACATGGTGTGACCCATGTAAAACACAGAACTACATTATACAGTCATTGTAACATGGTGTGACCATGGTAACACAGAACTACATCATACAGTCATTGTAACATGGTGTGACCCATGGTTACACAGAACTACATCATACAGTCATTGTAACATGTGTGGGCCTGGGGTAACATCTGTACAAGGAACTAAGACCACAATTGTACATTAGGAGTTTATTTTGATAATAAAGAATAGGCTACGTAACCAAGAAAGGAGTACTACATTTGATAAGGAAGAAACAGGCTTCGTAACCAAGAAAGGAGTACTACATTTGATAAGAAGAAATAGGCTATGTTATCAAGAAAGGAGTACTACATTTGATAAGACAGAAACAGGCTACGTAACCAAGAAAGGAGTACTACATTTGATAAGAAAGAAATAGGCTATGTTATCAAGAAAGGAGTACTACATTTGATAAGACAGAAACAGGCTACGTAACCAAGAAAGGAGAACTACATTTGATAAGAAAGAAATAGGCTATGTTATCAAGAAAGGAGTACTACATTTGATAAGATAGAAATAGGCTACGCAACCAAGGAAGGAGTACTACATTTGATAAGGAAGAAATATGCCACGTAACCAAGGAAGGAGTACTACATTTGATAAGAAAGAAATAGGCTATGTTATCAAGAAAGGAGTACTACATTTGATAAGACAGAAACAGGCCACGTAACCAAGAAAGGAGTACTACATTTGATAAGGAAGAAATATGCCACGTAACCAAGAAAGGAGTACTACATTTGATAAGACAGAAACAGGCTACGTAACCAAGAAAGGAGTACTACATTTGATAAGAAATGAACATGCTACGTAACCAAGAAAGGAGTACTACATTTGATAAGAAAGAAATAGGCTATGTTATCAAGAAAGGAGTACCACATTTGATAAGAAAGAAATAGGCTATGTTATCAAGAAAGGAGTACACATTTGATAAGACAGAAATAGGCTATGTTATCAAGAAAGGAGTACCACATTTGATAAGAAAGAAATAGGCTATGTTATCAAGAAAGGAGTACTACATTTGATAAGACAGAAATAGGCTATGTAACCAAGAAAGGAGTACCACATTTGATAAGAAAGAAATAGGCTATGTTATCAAGAAAGGAGTACTACATTTGATAAGAAAGAAATAGGCTATGTAACCAAGAAAGGAGTACCACAATTGATAAGAAAGAAATAGGCTATGTTATCAAGAAAGGAGTACTACATTTGATAAGACAGAAATAGGCTATGTAACCAAGAAAGGAGTACCACATATGATAAGAAAGAAATAGGCTATGTTATCAAGAAAGGAGTACTACATTTGATAAGAAAGAAATAGGCTATGTAACCAAGAAAGGAGTACCACATTTGATAAGAAAGAAATAGGCTATGTTTATCAAGAAAGGAGTACTACATTTGATAAGACAGAAACAGGCTACGTAACCAAGAAAGGAGTACCACATTTGATAAGAAAGAAATAGGCTATGTTATCAAGAAAGGAGTACTACATTTGATAAGAAAGAAACAGGCTACGTAACCAAGAAAGGAGTACTACATTTGATAAGAAAGAAATATGCTACGTAACCAAGAAAGGAGTACTACATTTGATAAGGAAGAAATAGGCTACGTAACCAAGAAAGGAGTACTACATTTGATAAGAAAGAAACAGGCTACGTAACCAAGAAAGGAGAACTACATTTGATAAGACAGAAATATGCTACGTAACCAAGAAAGGAGTACTGCATTTGATAAGACAGAAATAGGCTACGTAATCAAGAAAGGAGTACTACATTTGATAAGAAAGAAATAGGCTACGTAACCAAGAAAGGAGTACTACATTTGATAAGAAATAGGCTACGTAACCAAGAAAGGAGTACTATATTTGATAAGAAAGAAACAGGCTACGTAACCAAGAAAGGAGTACTACATTTGATAATAAATAGGCTACGTAACCAAGAAAGGAGTACCACATTTGAGAAGAAAGAAACAGGCTACGTAACCAAGAAAGGAGTACTACATTTGATAAGAAAGAAACAGGCTACGTAACCAAGAAAGGAGTACTACATTTGATAAGAAAGAAACAGGCTACGTAACCAAGAAAGGAGTACTACATTTGAGAAGAAATATGCTATGTAACCAAGAAAGGAGTACTACATTTGATAAGACAGAAATATGCTATGTAACCAAGAAAGGAGTACTACATTTGATAAGAAAGAAATATGCTATGTAACCAAGAAAGGAGTACTACATTTGATAAGACAGAAATATGCTATGTAACCAAGAAAGGAGAACTACATTTGATAAGACAGAAACAGGCTACGTAACCAAGAAAGGAGTACTACATTTGATAAGAAAGAAACAGGCTACGTAACCAAGAAAGGAGTACTACATTTGATAAGAAAGAAATATGCTATGTAACCAAGAAAGGAGAACTACATTTGATAAGACAGAAACAGGCTACGTAACCAAGAAAGGAGTACTACATTTGATAAGACAGAAACAGGCTACGTAACCAAGAAAGGAGTACTACATTTGATAAGACAGAAACAGGCTACGTAACCAAGAAAGGAGTACTATATTTGATAAGAAAGAAACAGGCTACGTAACCAAGAAAGGAGTACTACATTTGATAAGAAAGAAATATGCTACGTAACCAAGAAAGGAGAACTACATTTGATAAGACAGAAACAGGCTACGTAACCAAGAAAGAAGTACTACATTTGATAAGAAATGAGCATACTACGTAACCAAGAAAGGAGTACTACATTTGATAAGAAATGAACATACTACATAACCAAGGAGGGAATGGTACATACTGGCACCAGAAGCTAGTCCCCAGCAGCAGATTGTAGATGGCGCCAGGTGGACCGTCCGAAGAACCCAGGCCAGGCATCTGGGCATAGTACTGGCCACTGAGACACTGCTCCATTGTAGAGCACTGGGTTTGGGCGGTGTAGACAACTGTCGATTGAAAAGGAAAAAATAACAAACACGCAAAACAAAACATACCTGTATCATCTTAACAGGGGACAGTGTTGGCAGATGCAGCAATAGGACTCAAACGTACGCGTTATAACTGGATTTGCTTCCAGTGGATTAGATTATAAACAGGGTAACGATGTACAGGTCAGGGGAGACTAATACGTTCTGTCGGACCTAAATATGGCTTGCTTCCCTTTGACTAGTCTTGTCTCCGTTGGTTGTCTCAATCCTGGGCTAAACACACTGTGATCTCAATGCTTTGACATGTACCACAGATCGATATGTGATCATATTGAGCGTTGGCCAAATCGATAAACCGTGTAACATGCACTTCACGCACATGAACTATCCCATGGCGGATAAACAGTGGTAAAGATCTCCAGAAAAAAAAGCCAACAACCTCCATGTCTTTCATAGAATGGCGCTGAACTATGGCGACATGGTTTCCAGCCCGCTGCTGACGTGGACAAAACTGACAGAACAGTCAACCCAGTGGAGTGGATGGAACTTACCGTTGCAGACATTGTGATGAAGACTGTACACGTGATCAAACGTCACCAGGGTCTCGTTGACGTCACATCCACTACCGGCTGACGTGGAGATGCACTCCAGTTCCTTCAGTTGCTCTCTTCATTCAAACACAGCATTCCATTTCATTAGTATCAGCAAGTATATCAAGCGATAAGAACACTTTTGTGTGTAGTTCTATACCACTATCACAGACATAGAGAGAGAGAGAGACAGACAGACAGACAGACAGACAGACAGACAGACAGACAGACAACAGACAATGACAATGACAATGACAATGATGCTTTATTTTCCAACGGTAAAAGTTATTGGCTAGAAGCCATTTTTCAAACTTGCCGTTGCTATTCTATACACATGACATTCGTTTACAGTAACAAGTACAGCTTAAGGAAAATACTTGTTGAATACTAAAATTAAGATAACATTACAATGAAATCAAGAAACGTACACAGTCAGCACTTAGAGATAGATAGATAGATAGATAGATAGATAGAGAGAGAGAGATAGTATGATAGATAGATAGATAGATAGATAGATAGATAGAGAGAGAGAGAGAGAGAGAGAGAGAGGTAGATAGATAGACAGATGAGCAGGTAGATAAATTAATGAATAAGTAAGTAAATAAAGAAAGAAAGATAATGTTGATAGTGATAATAATAAAAATAAGACGAAGAAGAAGAAGAAGAAGAAGAAGGAGGAGGAGGAGGAGAAGAGGAAAACAAAGTAAACAAAATAGTAATAAGATAAAACAAAATGAAATGAAATAGAGGGAGAAGAAACATTACATGTGAAAGAATTATAGAAGATAAATCAAGCGTCAAATAGACTAATGTTCTTACGAGAGAGAGAGAGAGAGAGAGAGAGAGAGAGAGAGAGAGAGAGAGAGAGAGAGAGAGAGATTCACACACAGAAAACACACACACACACACACACACACACACACACACACACACACACACACACACACACACACACACACACACACCTCTGAAAATCTGTAGATGTTCAACAAAAAACCAAACAAACTGGACAAAAAACACACAAAACTGAATTTGACACACCAAAAGCAATGGTCAGTACTAATTCCTTTGTTTAATTGTGGCACGTTTTGCAGACCGGTCAAAACCAACAAAACAGTTGGTTCATAGAATGGACACGCATGAGACCAAGAAGCTTCTGTCCTTGTCTCCAACTCTAAGTGATAGACAGATGACTAAACAAGTAACTAAGTGAATAGATAGATAGATAGATCATAATACATAGATACATACATATAGATAGTTAGATAGATAGATACATACATACATACATACATACATTCATACATACATATAGATAGTTAGATAGATAATACATACATACATACATACATTCATACATACATACATAGATTAGATAGATTGATTGATAGATAGATAGATTAGATAGATAGATAGATAGATAGATAATAGATAGATAGATAGGTGAATGAATAAGTAAATCGATAAATGGATAAATGAGTAGATGGATAGATAAACGAATAAATAAATGGATCAGTAAATAAGTAAATAGATAAATGAATAAATAAATAAACAAAAACAAAGTAAACGAGTAGATATATATATATATATATATATATATATATATATATATAGATATGATAGATAGATAGATAGATAGATAGACAGACAGATAGATAGATAGAGAGAGATAGAGAGAGAGAGAGTGATAGATAGATGGATAGATAGATAGATACATAGATAATAGATAGATAGATAGATAGATACATAGATAGATAGATACATAGATAGATAGAATAGATAGATAGATAGATAGATAGATAGATAGATAGATAGATAGATGGACAGACAGATAGATACAAACGAAAAAATAGGATAGAAAAAAAGTTGCGATGCAACACATTGGAGCAAGCACAGAAAGCAAGATAACATAAAATCAGGTAATGAAAAGAAATGTATCTCAAAGTTTTCACAAAACATCAGTAGATTTTATGGAATATGACCACATCTAAGGGAAAGCTTTTTTGAATGCATTTTAGGCTTGAAAGGCTTGCTTCGTAACTGTTGGCTATTTTAAGACCTGGGGTAGTTTTTAACGTGCTCTTAGCCCTGGTATGGTCTTGGTGGTCGGCTGGGCCATAATATAATATAATATATATATACATATAATCATATCATATATATATATATCATATCATATCATATCATATCATATCATATCATATCATATCATATAATATAATATAATATAATATAATATAATATAATATATATAATATAATATATATGTCATGTCATGTCATGTCATGATATTTGCTTTCCACACAGTACAGCAAGAGAGCGAGAAGAAGAAAGAGTCAAGCAAAAACAACAACAACAAAACCTGAAAACAAAAACAAAAAAACGCGCGCGCATGCAAAAAAACACACACACACACACAACACACACACTTTCTCTTTCTCTCTGTGTGTGTGTCTCTCTCTGTCTCTGTCTCTGTCTCTCAGATACACAATACACGAGACGCACACACACACCCGGACGCACGCACACTACAGACGTACACATACACATAGGCACACGCACATACACCCCACCCCACCCCCACCACACATACACACACCACACATACACACACACCCACACATACACACACACACACACCACACACACACACCCCCCACACACACACACATACTCACACACACACACACACGCACACACACACTCACACATGCACACACACCACACATATACACACACACCACACATACACACATACACCACACACGCACACACACACCACACACGCACACACACACACACACACACACACACACACACACACCACACACACACACAGATTCCTACGCCAAGATGGCGCTTACTAACTGAACGTTTTAAGAGAGGAATCAACTGGGCAGAAAATGACACGCTCAAAACGTTGTCTCACCAAGGAGAAAGCCAAGACCACCACCACCAAGATAGCCACCACCACCAAAACCGAGACGCCATCCATCTGCAACATCGAGGATGATGACAATCTTGCCAAAAGTGATAGCTCCCACCAGATAGGTTTGCCGTCCACGAGTCAGCCACCACCTCCACAACCACAGTCAGTACCATCATGTGGCTGTCAAGAGGCGGTAAGCGAAATACAGAATCTCAAAAACACAATACATCAAATGTCCATGCAAATCGGTCGACTCACAGACATGCTTCACTCAGAAAGAAAACTTCAGCAAGAAAACAACAAAATGTTACAAGAGCTGCGCGAAGTCAAAAAGTGCACGATAACTACCACCACCACAGCGTGCCAGACTGATTCCGCAGTCCACGGTGACTTTTCCACCACATCACCGATGGACAAATTTGCAACATACGCGGAATGCGCAGCTCAACCGTCCAAAGCAGAAGTAGGCCTACAGGAAAACGTACATCTTGGACAGAGAACTGCCATCAAGCGAAAACATGACGTCTTTACCAAACCAAAACGTGACGTCAAAACCACTATATCTACAGATACCAGATCTAAGTCCAGTGATCTCCCACGTGTCCTCATTATTCATGACTCTGTCTTGAATAAAGTGGATGGACAGAGATTAGGATCGTCCTACGGTTTCCAGGTGGCGACGAGAAAAATACGTACCATCGAAGACTGTAAGCGAGCTATTGAAAATTCTCAAGAAGAGCTGACACCTGAACCTGACTGCGTTCTTTTACACGTCGGTATAACAGATCTAAAAACAAAGGAGCCAAATGTATGTACTACCAATCTGGACTTTTGTGTAAATTCAATTTAACACCCAATTTCCAAAAGCCAAGGTAATAATAAGTCAGGTCGCTCCTGTTCGAAACAAGCACCTAAACGTGAAAAGGGACTGCTTAATGCCCTGACCAAAGAGAGACTCCTCAACGCAGCAAATGTCAACTACATCAGCCACGATAATCTGCAAACAAGCCGCTACATCCAAGTCAGCCAGGACGACGTACATCCGACCACCAGAGGGGCGAGCGTTCTGGTCAGAAATATAGGGAGGCACATCCATCAACTTTTTTGGGAAAAACCGAGGAGGAGATCAACCCATCAACGGCATCAATCAAGACCCGGCTTTCACCCTCAGATTTTTCCCCTCCCTCGTCATTTTAGATTCAGCCCAGATTCAGTTCCTCTCTGTTCAGTACTCAACTCTACTGTTTTACTTATATACATGTACTTGTTTGCTTACTTATGATAAATTTTACTTGAACGTTAAATTAATTGATTACCTAATTATCTAAATGTTGGATACTACTCCAAGTTTATTTTAACTGTTCATCATGAAAAAGTGTGTAGTCAGTGACATCAACATTGTTCAGTGGAACACACGTTCCATTGGTAAAAACATTTCCTATTTGAGTAACTATCTATCTTCTAGAAACATCCAAGTCTTGCTTCTACAATCGTTGAATACCACCAAAACCAATATACCTAAAATATCGGGATTTTATTATCCACCAGTATATAATAATAATAATAATAATTACAATATTTATATAGCGCAAAATCTTGATAAAATCAAATCTAAGCGCTGAAGCAGACACACACGCAAGCACGCACGCACGCACGCACGCACACACACGCACGCACGCACACACGCACACACACACACACACACACACACACACACACACGCACACACACACACACACACACACGCAGGGCTATAAATGGGGAGAAAGAATAAAAGCAATAAAAGCAAGAATAAAAGCAATGGAAAATTATAGAGAGCATAGCATATACAATTATATATTATAACCATGTGATTCCCCTCCGAGCGGAGACAGGCTGCAGAGGGGGGGGGGGGGGGGGGTTGAGTGAGGTTAGGATTTTATGCGGAGGAGAAAAGGTGAGTTTTGAGAGCGGACTTGAAGGAGACAAAAGTAGGTTGCTGACGGACTGAGAGAGGAAGTTTGTTCCAGGAGAGTGGACCAGAAACAGAGAAGGCTCGTGGACCATAGGTATTGAGCTTAGTGCGTGGAAAGCGAAAAGTCAGAGGATCGGAGGCAGAGCGGAGGGAACACAGATCTCAAGTAGGCTTGACAGGTAATCGGGGGCTGCGTTATTGAGGCTTTTGTAGCACATGGTGTCTAGTTTGTACTGTATGCGCTTTGATACAGGGAGCCAGTGAAGTTGTGCCAGGAGAGGAGATATGTGGTCAGCTTTTTTCTTTTTGAGTACAAGGCGTACAGCATTGTTTTGAATGCGCTGTAGGATGTGAATGGTGGAGGCAGGAAGACTCTAACAATGACAATGGCCGAATACAAACAGCTATATATGTTCGTGAAGGACTGAACTACAGTGAAAGATCATCACCAGTACCAAAATCGTCCTCATCTATTTCTTCGTGTGCAATTATTATAAAATGTTCATCATCATTAGTTTTGAATTTGGCCTCTGTTTATCTACCGAGAGGTCCCGATTCTGTGAATACTGAGTGGCTGAAACATTTTCATGACCAACGTGACAAGTGGATAGCTGGTGGTGATTTTAATGCACATGCCCCATTTTGGGACAAGAATTGTAAAAACATAACTAGCAACAGGTTGATTGAAAATATTATAGATTCCAATTTATACTTACTAAACAACGGACACGTTACCCGTGTCCCTGATATACCAACCCACAGACCCACAGCTATAGACCTTACCTTAATCTCACCATCGCTAGCACCAAATGCCACATGGCAAACAGAGGATGACTTGTTGGGATCATTAATAATAATTACAATATTTATATAGCGCAAAATCTTGATAAAATCAAATCTAAGCGCTGAAGCAGACACACACGCAAGCACGCACGCACGCACGCACGCACACACACGCACGCACACACACACACACACACATACACACACACACACACGCATGGCTATAAATGGGGAGAAAGAATAAAAGCAATAAAAGCAAGAATAAAAGCAATGGAAAATTATAGAGAGCATAGCATATACAATTATATATTATAACCATGTGATTCCCTCCGAGCGGAGACAGGCTGCAGAGGGGGGTTAGGATTTTATGCGGAGGAGAAAAGGTGAGTTTTGAGAGCGGACTTGAAGGAGACAAAAGTAGGTTGCTGACGGACTGAGAGAGGAAGTTTGTTCCAGGAGAGTGGACCAGAAACAGAGAAGGCTCGTGGACCATAGGTATTGAGCTTAGTGCGTGGAAAGCGAAAAGTCAGAGGATCGGAGGCAGAGCGGAGGGTACGTGAGGGAAGATAGATCTCAAGTAGGCTTGACAGGTAATCGGGGGCTGCGTTATTGAGGCTTTTGTAGCACATGGTGTCTAGTTTGTACTGTATGCGCTTTGATACAGGGAGCCAGTGAAGTTGTGCCAGGAGAGGAGATATGTGGTCAGCTTTTTTCTTTTTGAGTACAAGGCGTACAGCATTGTTTTGAATGCGCTGTAGGATGTGAATGGTGGAGGCAGGAAGACCAGACAGGAGTGAATTGCAATAGTCAATGCGAGACATTATGAAGGAGAGAACGAGTTTTGCAGTTGTTTCGACAGAGAGATACTTCCTGATCAGCCTTATACGATGGAGATGATAGTAGCAAGATCTGGCAGTTTGAGAAACAAAGTTGTTCATGGAGAGGGTAGAGTCAATGCAGACACCAAGGTTTTTAGCTGAATCAGAAATTGGGACTGATGTGTTACATAATGGGAGAGAAAGAGGAGGCAGCTGAGAAAGTTTCTGACGGGTGCCAATGAGGATAGCTTCTGTTTTGTCGTCATTAAGCTGAAGTCTATTGTGTGTCATCCAGTTCTTAATGTCCGAGTAACACTCAGTGGTGCGAGTCAACAGGCGCTGTATATTATCAGGTAAGTCACTGTCTTGAAGTTGGGTGTCATCAGCATAGAAGTGGTGTTTTATAGAATGGGAGTTGATGATGGTGGACAGGGGGGAGGTGTAAAGAGTGAAAAGAACAGGGCCAAGGACAGATCCTTGTGGAACACCACAGGTCAGGTATGCAGGTTGAGAGTAAGTGCCATTGATGAGAACGGTTTGTTTTCTGTTGGATAGGTATGAAGTGAACCAAGACAGAGCAATGTCAGAGATGCCAAAAGTATGATGAAGTCTAGAAAGGAGAATACCATGATCAATGGTATCAAAGGCTGCAGACAGATCAAGGAGTGTGAGGAGAGAGACTTTGCCAGTATCAGTTGCAAGGAGGAGATTGTTGAGAATGTGTAGTAGGGCAGTTTCAGTGCTATGGCACTGGCGGTAGGCTGACTGGAAAGGATTGAGAAGATTGTTGGCAGACAGGTGAGAGTTCAGCTGGTTGAGGACGACTTTTTCAAGGAGTTTTGACAAGAAAGAGAGATTAGAGATAGGCCGGTAATTTTTCAGTTCATTTGGATCTAAATTGTGTTTCTTGAGGAGAGGGTGAACAATAGCAGACTTGAAAGAATCAGGGACAGTTCCAGTTTGAAGAGAAGTGTTGATGATGTCAGTGATGAATGGGAGGAGAGTAGGGAGACAGTCGGCGTAGAGAGAACCTGGAAGAGGATCTTGTTCGCAGGTTTTGAACGACATGGATCTGATTGTGTTGAGAATTTCTTCTTGTGAGACTGGGGTAAAAGTAGTAAGAGGTGTGCCAGAGAAGGAAGGGTCAGGTGGGCATGGTTGACAGGGTGTCCTGTCAAGCCTGTCACGAAGAGTTTGTATTTTGGTGGTGAAATAGTTGGAGAATACAGATGGGAGTTCTTCATTTGTATGTTTTGTTGGGAGAGGTAAATCTTTTCGTGTGCCAAGGAGATGATTCATGGTTGTAAAGAGTTCTTTTGAAGAAGAGGCATTCAGGATTTTGGTTTGGAAATAGCTTGTTTTTGCTGATGCAATGAGGGTGGATACTTTTGTTTTAGAGGCTTGGAAAATTTGCCTGTGTACAGTGAGTTTGGATTTGCGCCAGCGGCGCTCTGCTCTGCGGCGGGCACGTTTTGCACAGGCGATCTCATGAGTGAGCCAGGGGGTAGGGGGGCGGTCAGGTAAAAGACGGGTTGTGGCTGGAGCATGAGTGTCCAGAAGATGGTGGAGAGTAGTATAGAATTCATCGGCAAGGTTATGTGACTTTTCAGAAAGGAGACGGGAGGCATCAGATGAAAATGTGGAGAGGTCGATAGATTTGAGATTGCGTCGAGTCACTGTGCGCATGGTACGGGAAGGAGGAGAAATGTCGAGAGAACAGAGAATTGCAGAGTGGTCAGATGGAAGGGCTGAAGTTAGACGGGTAGAAAGAACTAAGCAGTTGTCAGTAGCGGAATTTTGGTGATCACGAGAAATGATCCAGTCAAGAATGTGACCTTTTTGATGGGTTGGTTCAGAAATGTGTTGAGTCATATTGTGATTGGACAGAGAGTTGATGATATGTCTTGTGTCATAACGGTGAGTAAAAACATAACTAGCAACAGGTTGATTGAAAATATTATAGATTCCAATTTATACTTACTAAACAACGGATCAGATCACATCCCCATACTTCTTACCCTTAACCATATCACTGAGTTTGATGCAATACCACAAGATAGTCTACCCAAGTTTAACTATAAATTCGCAGATTGGCCCAGTTTTAAAGCTTTCCTGCGAAATATAAGAACAGATCTATCTGAAACAATGACCTTAAACGATATGTACACATATTTCTGTAAGTCACTCTTAAGGGCTGCAAAAATTTCAATTCCAGAACTTTAAATGTCAAAAACAGGAAAACATCTTGGAAACGTCTGGTGGAATAAAGATTGTGAAAAGGCAGTCAACGAAAAGAAAGAAATATACAAACAATATATAGCGAACAGGGCATCTGAAAAACATACGGCAATGAAAAGTGCCAATATAAACTGTAACAGAGTCATAGAACAAGCTAAAGAACAATATTGGACATCTTTTTGTACATATGAAGTAAATGACCATAAAGATATGCAAAAGATTTGGGAAAAACTGAAAACAATGAAAAATGGGATCAAGTCACCATCAATTCCAGTAAAGCTAGAAAACAACCCTCTACCTAGCTCACGGGAGAAAGCAGAAGCTTTTGCAGACATGTTTGCTGAGGTCTGTCGAGTAGAAGGACTTCCTGCCTCTAGTAGAAATTATAGGGTACAGGAAGAAAAGACCGACGCATACAAGGATCCTGTCCCAGATAATACGCACTATGTAAATACACCAATCACGCTCCAAGAATTAATAGATGCCATTAAATCAATTCCAAATAAAAAGACATCAGTAGGATTTGATGCAATTTCCAATGAGATGTTGAAAAATTTACCAGAAAATTTTTTAAACTTGCTACATAGTATGTTTAAAAAATGCTGGAACAACGGCAAACTGCCTGACTATTGGAAACAATCAATAGTGGTTCCTATACTAAAAGCAGGTAAATGTAATACTGACTTGAAAAACTATAGGCCAATTGCAATAACATCACACGTATGTAAACTAATGGAGAAAATAATTTTAAAGAGATTGATGCACTACTGTGAAAAGAATAACATATTACCAGTGAATCAGGCAGGATTTAGAAAAGGCAGGTCACCAGTGGAACTCCTAACAAAGCTAACCACTAATATCAAACAACAATTTGCCAGACGCCAATGTGTTTTAGCTACATTTTTTGATATAACTAAAGCATACGACCAAGTATGGCACTCCCGATTATTACTCAAAATTGAAAAGTATTGGGCTATCAGGTCACATTTTTGATTATGTCAAATGGTTCTTAGAAGACCGTGTAATTCAAACGAGGATCGAAAATGTGTATTCCACAAAACGATTTCTTCAAATGGGTATCCCTCAGGGATCCGTTATTGCTCCCCTTCTCTTCATGATATTATTGCATGACTTACCCAGTAACATTTCTAAAAATGTAATTTTAGCTCAATATGCTGACGATTTATGCATGTGGATGCAGGTAAATATGAAAAGAAAAACTCCTTTGCGCTGTCTTAATTATACACGTAAATGTTATCAATTAGAACTTGATAAAATAGCACGATATATGGTAGAAAATGGACTGCATCTATCCGTGGAAAAAACAAAGATAGTTTTGTTTAACAGTGGAGCTAACCCAGCAAACGTTCCCACATTCAAACTGGGAGATACTCTTCTTCAATATAACGAGTCGATTAAATTCTTAGGAGTTTTCCTTACAGCCAAATTATCTTGGAATCAGCATATTGAATACTTATTAACCAAAGCTCAAAAAACTTTAAATTTCTTGAAAATAGTTCGCAAACAGATATGGGGACAAGATACATCAACACTTGTTCATCTCTGTAAATCGCTTATTAGATCTAAATTAACCTATGCCCAAGAAATCTTCTTCAGTGCACCAAAACACTTACTAACAAAACTGCAGAGCATAGATTGTAAAGGTTTCAAACTTGCATTGGGTCTTCCAATGCATGCCTCTTGCCTTCGCACATACAATGCAATCAAATTGTTGCCGCTTGATGAACAAAGGAAAGTCGCTTCTTCTAAATTTCTGTTAAGAAATACCACCATAGAAAACAGCATCGAAACAGAGACAAAAGTAAGATCAGACACCGACTTTCCGAAAAGAGCTAAATCAATATCCTCGCAGGTCACACTTGCAACATTTACAGCTGATGTTATGAAAGGCTCTGGAATTGATCTAGAAACAAATCCAGTAACTTTAAGACCTTTGTTTTCACCAGTACCCAGTTGGGAACTTCGAAGAGCACGATTTGACATATACCACACGTGACTTTAAAAAAGAAGATAATATCAACTTACTGGCAAGTCAAGTTAAAAGTCATATAGAAGACTTTTATTCCGATCATTTGAAAGTTTACACTGATGGATCAATAATTGAAAGACAAGCAGGCTCAGCGTTTTTAATACTTGCTCTCAAAATTGAGAAATCTTTCTATATAGGACTTAATAAATCTGTCTTTACCGCAGAACTCTTTGCAATCTTAATGGCTTTGAATTATATGATAAATCTTTTTAGGACGATTCCCCAGATACTTTTTTGCGTTGATTCAAAATCTGTACTTCAAGCTCTTGAATTATCAAAATTACAAACAAGATCTGAAATGATATTGGAAATTACTCACTTGATTAATAGTTTATCCTTAAGAGGCACTGACATTACTTTCTGCTGGATACCATCTTATAGTTCTTTTTATTACAATGATATGGTTGATAGGGCTGCCAAACGGGGGGCAAAGAGCTCCCCAGATTCAAATCATATACAACTTTCCATCTCATTGCATGAGTGTTATACCTTAGTGGACACCTACGTATGGAAGCAGTTTCAAGATAAACAGAAAAAGTATGAAAAATGTTACATGAACTTTGAAATTAGCAAAACACCGAAGCAGTTTCCTGCCAGCAGAAGTATACAATCCCTTATGTATAGGTGGAAACTTGATGCATTCAAAACAAAATACACTAGGAATGTAGTGTGTCTGTGTGGAAAGAAGATAACACATAGTCATATTCTTTCATGTGTTCGGGTAAAACGACATATACCTACGCTTAACGAAGACAATTTCTGACATATTTGCCTCATCATCCTTAACATATGAATTTTTTGTTAGCCTGTCAAAAAGTCCTACAGCGAATTATCTTTAACGTTCTGTTACTTCTCATGTTCAATGTTATGGTTAGCCAGTTTTGCTGTTTCAATCGTTAATCCTCTTTTCTCCTCATGTATCCTTTTTTTTTTTTTTTTTTTTTCCGTCTAAAATCACTTTAGTGAATAGACATTAAATCAAAGACCACCACACACACACCACACACACACACACACGCACACACCACACACACACACACACACACACACACACACACACACACACACACACACACACACACACACACACACACACACACAAACACACACACACACACATATATATATATATATACTCACGTGCAGTTTTTCATTTTCTCGTCTTCATTGAATCTCTTCATACATTCGGTAACGTGATCCCGACACTGTTTGGTGGGACTGGCTCCTGCAATATCATTACACATTATGGTCCATGATGATGATGATGATGATGATGTTTGGTGGGACTGGCTACTGGAATATCATTACACATTATGGTCCATGATGATGATGATGATGATGATGATGTTGGTTGGTGATTTGGGCTGCTGGAATATCATTACACATTATGGTCCATGATGATGATGATGAGATTGATGTTATGTTTGTTGGGACTGGCTCTGCAATATCATTACACATTATGGTCATGATGATGATGATGATGATGATGATGATGATGATGATGATGTTGATGAGTTTGTTGGGACTGGCTCCTGGAATATCATTACACATTACGGTTCATAATGATGATGATGATGATGATGATGTTGATGTGATGT
>JAPXFY010000024.1:2302500-2315000 GCA_030674185.1 Monoplex corrugatus
GGTCATTTAGGTCATCATTTATGTTGTTTGAAAACAGCTGGTCTGTGGTCATTTAGGTCATCATTTATGTTGTTTGAAAACAGCTGGTCTGTGGTCATTTAGGTCACTTTATGTTGTTTGAAAACAGCTGGTCTGTGGTCATTTAGGTCATCATTTATGTTGTTTGAAAACACTGGTCTGTGGTCATTTAGGTCACTTTATGTTGTTTGAAAACAACTGGTCTGTGGTCATTTAGGTCACTTTATGTTGTTTGAAAACAGCTGGTCTGTGGTCATTTAGGTCACTTTATGTTGTTTGAAAACAACTGGTCTGTGGTCATTTAGGTCACTTTATGTTGTTTGAAAACAACTGGTCTGTGGTCATTTAGGTCACTTTATGTTGTTTGAAAACAGCTGGTCTGTGGTCATTTAGGTCACTTTATGTTTTTGAAAACACTGGTCTGTGGTCATTTAGGTCACTTTATGTTGTTTGAAAACAGCTGGTTGTGGTCATTTAGGTCACTTTATGTTGTTTGAAAACAGCTGGTCTGTGGTCATTTAGGTCACTTTATGTTGTTTGAAAACAGCTGGTCTGTGGTCATTTAGGTCACTTTATGTTGTTTGAAAACACTGGTCTGTGGTCATTTAGGTCACTTTATGTTGTTTGAAAACAGCTGGTCTGTGGTCATTTAGGTCACTTTATGTTGTTTGAAAACAGCTGGTCTGTGGTCATTTAGGTCACTTTATGTTGTTTGAAAACAACTGGTCTGTGGTCATTTAGGTCACTTTATGTTGTTTGAAAACAGCTGGTCTGTGGTCATTTAGGTCACTTTATGTTGTTTGAAAACAACTGGTCTGTGGTCATTTAGGTCACTTTATGTTGTTTGAAAACAGCTGGTCTGTGGTCATTTAGGTCACTTTATGTTGTTTGAAAACAACTGGTCTGTGGTCATTTAGGTCACTTTATGTTGTTTGAAAACAGCTGGTCTGTGGTCATTTAGGTCACTTTATGTTGTTTGAAAACACTGGTCTGTGGTCATTTAGGTCACTTTATGTTGTTTGAAAACAGCTGGTCTGTGGTCATTTAGGTCACTTTATGTTGTTTGAAAACAACTGGTCTGTGGTCATTTAGGTCACTTTATGTTGTTTGAAAACAACTGGTCTGTGGTCATTTAGGTCACTTTATGTTGTTTGAAAACAGCTGGTCTGTGGTCATTTAGGTCACTTTATGTTGTTTGAAAACAGCTGGTCTGTGGTCATTTAGGTCACTTTGTTGTTTTGAAAACAGCTGGTCTGTGGTCATTTAGGTCACTTTATGTTGTTTGAAAACACTGGTCTGTGGTCATTTAGGTCACTTTATGTTGTTTGAAAACAACTGGTCTGTGGTCATTTAGGTCACTTTATGTTGTTTGAAAACAACTGGTCTGTGGTCATTTAGGTCACTTTATGTTGTTTGAAAACAGCTGGTCTGTGGTCATTTAGGTCACTTTATGTTGTTTGAAAACACTGGTCTGTGGTCATTTAGGTCACTTTATGTTGTTTGAAAACAGCTGGTCTGTGGTCATTTAGGTCACTTTATGTTGTTTGAAAACAACTGGTCTGTGGTCATTTAGGTCACTTTATGTTGTTTGAAAACACTGGTCTGTGGTCATTTAGGTCACTTTATGTTGTTTGAAAACACTGGTCTGTGGTCATTTAGGTCACTTTATGTTGTTTGAAAACAACTGGTCTGTGGTCATTTAGGTCACTTTATGTTGTTTGAAAACACTGGTCTGTGGTCATTTAGGTCACTTTATGTTGTTTGAAAACAGCTGGTCTGTGGTCATTTAGGTCACTTTATGTTTTTGAAAACAGCTGGTCTGTGGTCATTTAGGTCACTTTATGTTGTTTGAAAACAACTGGTCTGTGGTCATTTAGGTCACTTTATGTTGTTTGAAAACAACTGGTCTGTGGTCATTTAGGTCATCTTTATGTTGTTTGAAAACAACTGGTCTGTGGTCATTTAGGTCACTTTATGTTGTTTGAAAACAACTGGTCTGTGGTCATTTAGGTCACTTTATGTTGTTTGAAAACAGCTGGTCTGTGGTCATTTAGGTCACTTTATGTTGTTTGAAAACAGCTGGTCTGTGGTCATTTAGGTCACTTTATGTTGTTTGAAAACAGCTGGTCTGTGGTCATTTAGGTCACTTTATGTTGTTTGAAAACACTGGTCTGTGGTCATTTAGGTCACTTTATGTTGTTTGAAAACAGCTGGTCTGTGGTCATTTAGGTCACTTTATGTTGTTTGAAAACAGCTGGTGTGTGGTCATTTAGGTCACTTTATGTTGTTTGAAAACAGCTGGTGTGTGGTCATTTAGGTCACTTTATGTTGTTTGAAAACAGCTGGTCTGTGGTCATTTAGGTCACTTTATGTTGTTTGAAAACAGCTGGTCTGTGGTCATTTAGGTCACTTTATGTTGTTTGAAAACAGCTGGTGTGTGTCATTTAGGTCACTTTATGTTGTTGAAAAACTGGTCTGTGTATTTAGGTCATTTATGTTGTTTGAAAACACTGTCTGTGGTCATTTAGGTCACTTATGTTGTTTGAACACTGTCTGTGGTCATTTAGGTCATTTTATGTTGTTTGAAAACACTGGTCTGTGTCATTTAGTCACTTTATGTTGTTTGAAACACTGGTCTGGGGTCATTTGTCCTTTTGTTGTTTGAAACAACTGTCTTGCTTGTTCACTTGTTTTTGCAGTTCTGTTCATTTGTTTTTGTTTTTGAAACACTGGTTGTGGTCATTTAGTCACTTTAGTTTTTTGAAAACTGTTGTGTATTTAGGTCACTTTATTTGTTTTAACACTGTCTGTGGTCATTTAGGTCTCTTTGTTGTTCTGAAACAGCTGGTTGTGTTTTAGGTTCCTTTGTTTGTTTGAAAACAGCTGTTGTGGTCATTTAGTTCACTTTATGTTGTTTGAAAACACTGGTCTGTTGTCATTTAGGTCACTTTTATGTTGTTTGAAACGTGTGTTCTGTCTGTCACTTGTTAGTCATTTCGTTGTTTGCTAAAAACTGTTCTGTTGGTATTTAGTCATGTTATGTTGTTTGTAACGTGTTTTGTTTTGTCATTTCTGTTGTTTTCCTGTCTTGTCTTCCTTTGTTTCTTGTCTGTGTTGCCTTGGTTTTCGTATTAGGTTGTCACTTTGGGTTCTGTGTCTTAAGTTTCTTTGTTTTCTGTTGTCTCTGTCTGTGTCCTTTGTTTTTTCTGTCTTTTTTTCTGCTTGTTCCTTTGTTTTCTGTCATGTCTGTTTCTGTCTTGTTCCTTTGTTTTCTGTCATTTCGTTTGTTCTGTCTTGTTCCTTTGTTTTCTGTCATTCTGTTTGTTTCTGTCTTGTTCCTTTGTTTTCTGTCATTTCTGTTTCTGTCTTGTTCCTTTGTTTTCTGTCACGTCTGTTTGTTTCTGTCTTGTTCCTTTGTTGTCTGTCATGTCTGTTTGTTTCTGTCTTGTTTCTATGTTGTCTGTCATGTCTGTTTGTTTCTGTCTTCTTCCTTTGTTTTCTGTCATTTCTGTCTTGTTTCTTTGTTGTCTGTCATGTCTGTTTGTTTCTGTCTTCTTCCTTTGTTTTCTGTCATTTCTGTCTTGTTTCTTTGTTGTCTGTCATGTCTGTTTCTGTCTTCTTCCTTTGTTTTCTGTCGTTTCTGTCTTGTTCCTTTGTTTTTCTTGTCATTTCTGTCTTGTTTCTGTCTTCTTCCTTTGTTTTCTGTCATTTCTGTCTTGTTCCTTTGTTTTCTGTCATGTCTGTTTGTTTCTGTCTTCTTCCTTTGTTTTCTGTCATTTCTGTCTTGTTCCTTTGTTTTCTGTCATTTCTGTCTTGTTCCTTTGTTTTCTGTCATGTCTGTTTGTTTCTGTCTTCTTCCTTTGTTTTCTGTCGTTTCTGTCTTGGTCCTTTGTTTTCTGTCATTTCTGTCTTGTTTCTTTGTTTTCTGTCATGTCTGTTTCTGTCTTCTTCCTTTGTTTTCTGTCGTTTCTGTCTTGTTTCTTTGTTGTCTGTCATGTCTGTTTGTTTCTGTCTTCTTCCTTTGTTTTCTGTCATTTCTGTCTTGTTTCTTTGTTGTCTGTCATGTCTGTTTGTTTCTGTCTTCTTCCTTTGTTTTCTGTCATTTCTGTCTTGTTTCTTTGTTGTCTGTCATGTCTGTTTGTTTCTGTCTTCTTCCTTTGTTTTCTGTCATTTCTGTCTTGTTCCTTTTTTTCTGTCATGTCTGTTTGTTTCTGTCTTGTTCCTTTGTTTTCTGTCATTTCTGTCTTGTTCCTTTGTTTTCTGTCATTTCTGTCTTGTTCCTTTGTTGTCTGTCATGTCTGTTTGTTTCTGTCTTCTTCCTTTGTTTTCTGTCATTTCTGTCTTCTTCCTTTGTTTTCTGTCATTTCTGTCTTGTTCCTTTGTTTTCTGTCATGTCTGTTTGTTTCTGTCTTCTTCCTTTGTTTTCTGTCGTTTCTGTCTTGTTCCTTTGTTTTCTGTCATTTCTGTCTTGTTCCTTTGTTTTCTGTCATGTCTGTTTGTTTCTGTCTTCTTCCTTTGTTTTCTGTCGTTTCTGTCTTGTTCCTTTGTTTTCTGTCATTTCTGTCTTGTTCCTTTGTTTTCTGTCATTTCTGTCTTGTTCCTTTGTTTTCTGTCGTTTCTGTCTTGTTCCTTTGTTTTCTGTCGTTTCTGTCTTGTTCCTTTGTTTTCTGTCGTTTCTGTCTTGTTCCTTTGTTTTCTGTCATTTCTTCCATCATTTTCTGCCTTGTTGGTCCATTGACCTGTATGTGTTCTAGAAAGCCTGAACTACTTTTTCTTAGGATTGATACTGGTTACATGTATTAAGTGCATTTTTGTCTCTAGGGAGATGAGACATGCGGAAGCAATTTTAGGTAATCTATGCCCGTTTTTATATATGTTTGGTGTCCTTAGGTGTGCTTAGATTTGTATTCAGGTGTGGTTTTTAAATCCCCTGTGCGATAAATTGGATGGAGTGGTCAACGCCAGAGCGTGTCGTTATATCATGTGCGCGATTGCATTGATATGTGTACTTAATTTTTCTTCTTTTTTTTTCCTGTTGAAGTTTTGTGTTTTGAAACTGTTAAAATATAATAATTAATAATTACAATATTTATATAGCGCAAAATCTTGATAAAATCAAATCTAAGCGCTGAAGCAGACACACACACGCACGCACGCACACACACTGAAACACACACGCACACACACACACACACACACACACACACACACACACACACACACACACACACTCACACACACACACACACACGCATGGCTATAAATGGGGAGAAAGAATAAAAGCAATAAAAGCAAGAATAAAAGCAATGGAAAATTATAGAGAGCACATCATATACAATTATATATTATAGCCCTGCTATGGCTCTGCGCAGTCAGCTTGGCTTTAAACAACAACAACAATAACCACCAGCCATCCACGCGCGCGCGCACACACACGCACACGTACACACACACACACACGTACACACACACACACACACACACACACACACACACACACACACACACACACACACACACACACACACACACACACAGAAAGACAGACATACATACAGACAGACAGAGAGTATGTAATGTATTATTTCATGTGGGTCGACGTGTTGTTGGCCTTGTTTTAGCGGGTGTTTATATTGCGCCAGTGTCCTGTAGGGAAGGGAAGCAAATCCTACGACTTGCAGAGAGAGAGGGGGGGTTGGGTTCGTTCCCTTGAGTAGACACCAGAGTTGGCTCAATATTCTCATCACTCCGCCTATATCGGCCAGTAATCGTAGGGCAGAGTCCTTGAGCCTGCGCAAAACCCTATGCCCTGGAAAAGTCTGGAAATGGTGAGGGAGGAGAACTAGGACAAGGTTCTATGAAATACTTCACAAGCTGGCACCACCAGATTGATGACAGCAGTAACAGGGGGGAGGGAGGAGAACTAGGACAAGGTTCTATGAAATACTTCACAAGCTGGCACCACCAGATTGATGACAGCAGTAACAGGGGGTGGGGGAGGAGAACTAGGACAAGGTTCTATGAAATACTTCACAAGCTGGCACCACCAGATTGATGACAGCAGTAACAGGGGGTGGGGGAGGAAAACTAGGACAAGGTTCTATGAAATACTTCACAAGCTGGCACCACCAGATTGATGACAGCAGTAACAGGGGGTGAGGGAGGAGAACTAGGACAAGGTTCTATGAAATACTTCACAAGCTGGCACCACCAGATTGATGACAGCAGTAACTGGGGGTGAGGGAGGAGAACTAGGACAAGGTTCTATGAAATACTTCACAAGCTGGCACCACCAGATTGATGACAGCAGTAACAGGGGGTGAGGGAGGAGAACTAGGACAAGGTTCTATGAAATACTTCAGAAGCTGGCACCACCAGATTGATGACAGCAGTAACAGGGGTGGGGGAGGAGAACTAGGACAAGGTTCTATGAAATACTTCACAAGCTGGCACCACCAGATTGATGACAGCAGTAACAGGGGGTGAGGGAGGAGAACTAGGACAAGGTTCTATGAAATACTTCACAAGCTGGCACCACCAGATTGTTGACAGCACTAACAGGGGGTGAGGGAGGAGAACTAGGACAAGGTTCTATGAAATACTTCACAAGCTGGCACCACCAGATTGATGACAGCAGTAACAGGGGGTGAGGGAGGAGAACTAGGACAAGGTTCTATGAAATACTTCAGAAGCTGGAACCACCAGATTGATGACAGCAGTAACAGGGGGTGGGGGAGGAGAACTAGGACAAGGTTCTATGAAATACTTCAGAAGCTGGAACCACCAGATTGATGACAGCAGTAACAGGGGGTGGGGGAGGAGAACTAGGACAAGGTTCTATGAAATACCTCAGAAGCTGGCACCACCAGATTGATGACAGCAGTAACATTGGGGTGGGGTGAGGGGGGCAGGGAACAGATCAGCCTTTACGTCACGGACTGGGATGAACTCTTTGACTCCCGCACCCAATCCACCAACTGTAAAAACTTAACCCTTGACTCCCTCACTTCTTGCAGGAAGCTGGTGGATAGGGTGAGGAAGTCAAAGGGTTAAGACTTTGCTTTGCCAATATGGCTGGCTGTGCGGGGATGGTGGTGGACATGTGTGCAGGATGTTGGTGGACAGTGTGCGGGAATCAAGGGGTTAAAGTCAAGGCGTTAGGTGATGGGTCCAGTGGTCAGTCAGTGCACACAGCCAGGCCATCCAGCCCGTTAAAACACTTCTTACAGGCCAGACGGTCAGGCCGTTAAAACACTTCTTACAGGCCAGACGGTCAGGCCGTTAAAACACTTCTTACAGGCCAGACGGCCAGGCCAACCAGCCCGTTTAAACACTTCTTACAGGCCAGAGGGGGGGTCAGGCCATCCAGCCCGTTAAAACACTTCTTACAGGCCAGACGGCCAGGCCAACCAGCCCGTTTAAAACACTTCTTACAGGCCAGAGGGGGGGTCAGGCCATCCAGCCCGTTAAAACACTTCTTACAGGTCAGAGGTGGGTCAGGCCATCCAGCCCGTTAAAACACTTCTTACAGGTCAGAGGTGGGTCAGGCCATCCAGCCCGTTAAAACACTTCTTACAGGTCAGAGGTGGGTCAGGCCATCCAGCCCGTTAAAACACTTCTTACAGGTCAGAGGTGGGTCAGGCCATCCAGCCCGTTAAAACACTTCTTACAGGCCAGAGGTGGGTCAGGCCATCCAGCCCGTTAAAACACTTCTTACAGGTCAGAGGTGGGTCAGGCCATCCAGCCCGTTAAAACACTTCTTACAGGCCAGAGGTGGGTCAGGCCATCCAGCCCGTTAAAACACTTCTTACAGGTCAGAGGTGGGTCAGGCCATCCAGCCCGTTAAAACACTTCTTACAGGTCAGAGGTGGGTCAGGCCATCCAGCCCGTTAAAACACTTCTTACAGGCCAGAGGTGGGTCAGGCCATCCAGCCCGTTAAAACACTTCTTACAGGCCAGAGGTGGGTCAGGCCATCCAGCCCGTTGAAACACTTCTTACAGGCCAGAGGTGGGTCAGGCCATCCAGCCCGTTAAAACACTTCTTACAGGCCAGAGGGGGGTCAGGCCCAGGGCAGCATTGACGCTGTGACTAACTGTGAGTACACAGGATGTTGAAACCCCCCTCTGCAGCCTGTCTCCGCTCGGAGGGGAATCACTTTGTTTTAATATATAATTGTATATGATGTGCTCTCTGTGGTTTTCCATTGGTTTTATTCTTGCTTTTATTGCTTTTATTCTTTTCTCCCCATTTGTGGCCATGCATGTGTGTGTGTGTGTGTGTGTGTGTGTGTGTGTGTGTGTGTGTGTGTGCGTGTGTGTGCGTGTGTGCGTGTGTGCGTGTGTGTCTTTTCGGCGCTTGGATTTGATTTTGTCGAGATTTGCGCTATATAAATATTGTAATTATTATGTATGCATGTGCGTACGAATGTATGTATGTATGTATACGCTTAGATTTATGTATGTATGTATGTATGCATGTATACGCTCAGCTTAGATTTATGTATGTAAGTATGTAAGCATGTATGTATGCATGTATACGCTCATATGTATGTAGGTATGTATGCATGTATACGCTCAGCGCTTAGATTTGATTTTATCAAGATTTTGCGCTATATAAATAAAATATATTATTATTATTATTATTATTCAGTGGCTGGACATGACTGAATGAATTCACAGCGAACGTGACCCACTACAGGCAGTCAGACAGACAGACAGACAGACGGACGCACAGACAGACAGGCGGACGCACAGACAGACAGACGGACGCACAGACAGACAGACGGACGGAGGGACAGACAGATAGACTGATGGACATATGGCAGACAAATGGACGAACAGATAGATGGACGGACGGACGATCGGACGGACAGACAGATTGACTGATGGACAGATGACAGACAGACAGACAGATGCCAGACAGATAGACGGACGGACGGACAGATAAATGGACAGACAGATGACAGACAGATAGATGGACGGACGGACAGATAAATGGACAGACAGATAAATGGACAGACAGATGACAGATAGATAGACGGACGGACGGACAGATGGATGGAGAGATTGACAGACAGACTGACTGATGGACAGACAGACTGACGAACAGAGAGATAGACGGACAGACAGTCGGACGGACAGACAGAAAAGCGGAGAGACGGACAGACAGACGGAGGGACGGACAGACAGACAGACGGAGGGACGGACAAACAAACGGTCGGTCGGATGGACAGACAGACGGGCCGACAGACGGAGGGACGGACAGACAGACAGACGGGCCGACAGACGGAGGGACGGACAAACAGATAGACAGACAGACGAGCCGACAGAAGTAGGGACGGACAGACAGACGGACGGACAGACGGACAGACAGACAGACAGACAGACTGACAGACAGAGAGACGGACAGACGGACAGACAGACAGACGGACAGATATACAGACAGACGGACATACAGACAGACAGACAGACGGACGGACAGACAGACAGACAGACAGACAGACAGACGTACGTACGTGCACCAGAAGGCAGTACTGGTCAGCCTGTCGCCTTGTCGTTCAGTGGGACCACTGGTAAAGTTGACGGCACCCAACAAATTGTCGTAGCTGGTGGTCAGCGAGCAATCTAAGAATGACCAGCAGCTGCCGTGCAGGCCCGACACCGCTGTACACGCAAACAAACGCGCGTAAACACGTGTAGACGCGCTGATGAACGCATGTTCGCATAGTCTTGTGTTTGTGGGTATGAAGGCGTGGGTGTGTTTGTGGGTGTGTTCGTGATGAAGAGCTGAAGATGTGTGTATGTATGTGAGAGAAACAGACACGCACACGGATGTGCACCCCGCCCCGTCCCGTCCCGCCCCGCCCCGCCCCTCCCCCTGCTTCTGACATACATACACACCATCATCCTCATCGATATCGTCGTCGTCATCATCATCATCGTCGTCGTCGTCGTCGTGATCCTCCTCCTTCTTGATTGATTGATTCATTCATTCATTCATTCATTCATTCATTCGTTCATTCATTCATTCATTCATTCATTCATTCATTCATTCGTTCGTTCATTTCTTCGTGTATTTCGTCACTCGTACTCTCCCTCTCCCTGTGTGTGTGGGGTGTGTGTGTGTGTGTGTGTGTGTGTGTGTGTGTGTGTGTGTGTGTGTGTATGTGTGTGTGTGTGTTCAGAAAGCATTCCTTCTTTCCCTCTTGATCCAAATGACCTTATCAATGAATAGACAAAAACCTGCCAAAATGTCGAAATGTGTTTGTCTGTCTGTGTGTGTGTGTGCCTGTCTGTCTGTGTCTGTGTGCCTGTCTGTGTCTGTGTGTGCCTGTCTGTCTGTCTGTGTCTGTGTGTGCCTGTCTGTCTGTCTGTGTCTGTGTGTGCCTGTCTGTCTGTCTGTGTCTGTCTGCCTGTCTGTCTGTCTGCCTGTCTGTCTGTGTCTGTCTGTCTGTCTGTGTGTCTGTCTGTCCGTGTTTGTTTGAAAAACCGTACTACTTCCAGCAAGCCGTACCTAATCAAGTGACAGCAGATAGCAGTCATTTAGCGCAGCCCACGGTCAGTTAGGCCTGACTAAGTTGCCGGCAACAACTCCCAAATGACTGGCTTGCAGAAGCGGAGAGGTACTGTCGCTCCCGCATAAGCCGTGGTAAAGGGAGATTATTATATCCACTTAGACCGCACACCCG
Organism: Monoplex corrugatus; assembly: GCA_030674185.1. Lineage (NCBI taxonomy): Eukaryota > Metazoa > Mollusca > Gastropoda > Littorinimorpha > Ranellidae > Monoplex > Monoplex corrugatus. The sequence continues at coordinate 2,313,207 of JAPXFY010000024.1, forward strand.
TATAATTATCCACCCTACTCTTCTGACCCCGCTATCTTCATGTGTGTGTTGTAGTGGTTTTGTTGTTGTTGTTGTTGTTGTTGTTGTTGTTGTTGTTTTAAGGCTACTTTATTAGAAGAACGCATTTGGATATTCAGAAAAAAGTGTTTTAACCGTTTGACTCCCGCACTCTTTGTCTAGTATCCTCCATTGTCAACCATGCTTACGAAGCAAAAACTTAACCCTTTGATTTTCTCGCCCTATCCACCAGCTTCCTGCAGGAAGCTGGTGGATAGGGCGAGAGAGTCAAAGGGTTAAGTTTTTGGAGTTGGTGGATAGGGTGCAGGAGTCAAAGGGTTAACGTAAGATTTGGTCAGGAGAAGTTCAGGAGAGTTTTTGTTGTTGTTGTTGAAGTTTCACTCCATCTATTTGGCTTATCTGCAGAGAATGAAGAACGTGCCTTCAGTTGACGAAACACAATGGCCAAATAAAGATTTGACACAAAACGTGGCTTATTAGGAGAAAGAGAATAAAAAATACGTGGACGAAACAAGACAGCCAAATAAAAAACTGACGTCAAACGTGACTTATTAGGAAAACAAAATAAAAACCTCGGTTTAACCCTTTGACTCTTGCTCTCTCTCCACCAGCATCCTGCGGTTTCCAACATGCCAGCAAAGCAAAAACTTAACCCTTTGACTCCCTTACCCTATCCACCAGTTTCATGCAGGAAGCTGATGGACAGGGTAAGGAAGTCAAAAGGTTAAATTTTTGCAGTTGACGGATAGTGTGAGGAAGTCAAAAGGTTAACACACGAAACGAGACAGTTAGATGACGGCTTGACGTAAAACGTGACTTTGTAGGAAAAGAATAAAAACAACAACAACAACAACAACAAAAAAACCTTGCGTGTTCAATAGAGGAAAGACGACAGGTGCAAATGCTTGGCCAACTGGTCTTTGTGAAATGGACATAATAATGGGGACACAAAAACAAAATAGTCAAGCCATTCTATGACCTCCCTTCCCATTAAAATAAATAAATAAATATATAAATCAATACACAATCGTTTTTTATACATACGTATTTCTTATTGGAAATCTCTGTGTAGCTGGAAAATAGGACGGCACAGAAAACCAGTTGCTGTGGTATAGTGGTTAAGGCAACGGGCTAGTGAGTGAGCACACACGTACACGCACACACATACACACACACACACACACACACACACACACACACACACACACACACACACACACACAAAACACGCACGCACAGACACACACACACACGCACGCACGCACAGACACACACACATACAAAACACGCACACGCATACACACACAAAACTCGCACGCACAGACACACACACACGCACGCACACGCACAAACATACAGCATCAGCGACAACACAACAACAACAACAGCGACAACAACAGTAACACACAACAACAACAACAACGTAACAACAACAGTAACAACACAACAACAACAACAACAGTAACAACACAACAACAACACAACAACAACAACAGCGACAACAACAGTAACAACAAACAACAACAACAACAGTAACAACACAACAACAACAGCGACGACACCACTACCGACAACAATAACAACAACAACAACAACAGCGACAACAACAGTAACAACACAACAACAACAAACAGCGACAACAACAGTAACAACACAACGACAACAGCGACGACACCACTAGCGACAACAATAACAACAACAATAACAACAACAACAACACGACTTACCATTGCAGACAGCGGTGACAGACGGCTCGACATTATCAAAGGTTGCATC
>JAPXFY010000024.1:2317500-2327500 GCA_030674185.1 Monoplex corrugatus
GATAATGGCTGTAGTAGTCAGCTGGACTGTCAGCAATATGAACCTGAACGTGGTAATATAATGATAATGGCTGTAGTAGTCAGCTGGACTGTCAGCAATATGAACCTGAACGTGGTAATATAATGATAATGGCTGTAGTAGTCAGCTGGACTGTCAGCAATATGAACCTGAACGTGGTAATATAATAATAATGGCTGTAGTAGTCAGCTGGACTGTCAGCAATATGAACCTGAACGTGGTAATATAATAATAATGGCTGTAGTAGTCAGCTGGACTGTCAGCAATATGAACCTGAACGTGGTAATATAATAATAATGGCTGTAGTAGTCAGCTGGACTGTCAGCAATATGAACCTGAACGTGGTAATATAATGATAATGGCTGTAGTAGTCAGCTGGACTGTCAGCAATATGAACCTGAACGTGGTAATATAATAATAATGGCTGTAGTAGTCTAGTCAGCTTGGCAATATGCAACCTGAACCTGAACCTGAACTTGAAGCCTGAAATCAGCTCATTTTGAGACAGGTGTATGAACAACGCTTTCTCAGGAACTTCTGACAATATTTCAATTCTGTTTTTACTGTTGTAACAGTCTACCATCGTCCTGGCTTCATGTCAAGTTTTGTTCTATCTGATGCTACTTCAAGGTCACAGTGATGAGAAATACAAAAATCTGGATTTTTCTGGAATGATTTTGTATAAAAAGAGATTTCTTACAATGGCTTCACCGTTTTCTTTTAATTTCTATGGATTTTGCGATATTTTTTTTGCATGTAACGCATGACACAGTGTTGAATTTGAATAGAAATTAACATTACAAATTGGATGACACGCAATCTTAAGTCAGAAGCCAATCAGCACAAAAGTAAACAGCAGACAGTCAAACAAATATGGCGGGAACAAACCTGATTATGGCAGAAGGCAACCAGTGGCATATATTGTGAATGACAGGCAAGTGGCAACACAATAACAAACAGCAACGGCTTATTTTGACAGCACGTATACAATAATAAAAAAAATCCATCTCCATGAAACATAGCATCAGGCTGTTACATGAACTAGTATATTTCATCTTCTTGTGTGAGTGTGAGACATGGCCATACGATAGATCTGGAAAGTCGAACTGAAGCCATGGAAATGCGGCATTATGGCAAGATACTAAACATCAGACACACTGATCATATCACCAATGAACAAGTGCGTCAAACCATCAAGCAGCCCACAGGACCACATGAAGATCTGTTGACATCAATTAAGAAAAGAAAACTACGTTGGTATGGCCATGTAACAAGCCCTAATGGACTTGTTAACCCTTTGACTCCCGCACACTGTCCACCAGCATCCTGCACTGTCAGCTATGCTAGCAAACCAAAAACATAACTCTTTGACTCCTTCACCCTGTCCGCCAGCTTTCTGCAGGAAGCTGGTAAATAGGGTGAGGGAGTCAAAGGGTTAAGTTTTTGCAGTTAGTGGATAGGGTGCGGGAATCAAAGTGTTAAATCAGTCCTGGAAGTAAGGACATTGGATAATTGTCATTTGCTGTGTGTGTTCAAAGCTGGAACTAAGGACATGGGATTAATATGCTCTCTATAATTTTCCATTGCATTTCTTCTTTTCCCCCATTTATAGCCATATGTGTGTGTGTGTGTGTGTGTGTGTGTGTGTGTGTGTGTGTGTGTGTGTGTGTGTGTGTGTGTGTGTGTGTGTGTGTGTGCGTGTGTGTGTGTGCGTGCGTGCGTATGTTCAGCGCTTAGATTTGATTTTTTTTCAAGATTTTGCGCTATATAAATATTGTAATTATTATTATTATTATTATTATTATAATTATTATTATTATTAGTGTCATTACTTTGTGTTTAAAAGCTGGAAGTAAGGACATGGGATTAGTGTCAATACTGTGTTTAGGAGCTGGAAGTAAGGACATGGGATTAGTTTCATTGCTGTGTTTAGGAAATGGAAGTGAGGACATGGGATTAGTGTCATTACTGTGTTTAGGAGCTGGAAGTAAGGACATGGGATTAGTGTCATTACTGTGTTTAGGAGCTGGAAGTAAGGACAAGGGAGTAGTGTCATTACTGTGTTTAGGAGCTGGAAGTAAGGACATGGGATTAGTATCATTGCTGTATGTTTAGGAAATGGAAGTAAGGACATGGGATTAGTGTCATTACTGTGTTTAGGAGCTGGAAGTAAGGACATGGGATTAGTATCATTGCTGTATGTTTAGGAAATGGAAGTAAGGACATGGGATTAGTGTCATTACTGTGTTTAGGAGCTGGAAGTAAGGACAAGGGATTAGTATCATTGCTGTATGTTTAGGAGCTGGAAGTAAGGACATGGGATTAGTGTCATTGCTGTATGTTTAGGAAATAGAAGTAAGGACAACGGATTAGTGTCATTGCTGTGTTTAGGAAATGGAAGTAAGGACATGGGATTAGTGTCATTGCTGTGTTTAGGAAATGGAAGTAAGGACAAGGGATTAGTGTCATTACTGTGTTTAGGAAATGGAAGTAAGGACATGGGATTAGTGTCATTGCTGTGTTTAGGAAATGGAAGTAAGGACATGGGATTAGTGTCATTACTGTGTTTAGGAGCTGGAAGTAAGGACATGGGATTAGTGTCGTTGCTGTGTGTTTAGGAAATGGAAGTAAGCACATGGGATTAGTGTCATTGCTGTGTTTAGGAAATGGAAGTAAGGACATGGGATTAGTGTCATTTCTGTGTGTTTAGGAGCTGGAAGTCAGGACATAGGATTAGTGTCATTGCTGTGTTTAGGAGCTGGAAGTAAGGACAAGGATTAGTGTCATTGCTGTGTTTAGGAAATGGAAGTAAGGACATGGATTAGTGTCATTGCTGTGTTTAGGAAATGGAAGTAAGGACAAGGGATTAGTGTCATTGCTGTGTTTAGGAAATGGAAGTAAGGACATGGGATTAGTGTCATTGCTGTGTTTAGGAAATGGAAGTAAGGACAAGGGATTAGTGTCATTACTGTGTTTAGGAAATGGAAGTAAGGACATGGGATTAGTGTCATTGCTGTGTTTAGGAAATGGAAGTAAGGACATGGGATTAGTGTCATTACTGTGTTTAGGAAATGGAAGTAAGGACATGGGATTAGTGTCATTGCTTTGTTTAGGAGCTGGAAGTAAGGACGTGGGATTAGTGTCATTGCTGTGTTTAGGAAATGGAAGTAAGGACAAGGGATTAGTGTCATTGCTGTGTGTTTAGGAGCTGGAAGAAAGGACAAGGGATTAGTGTCACTGTGCAGTGGTGCATCACAGATGGAAAAATTACGTCCCCTTCTATTTTGTAACCACAGGAGCCTTTTGGCTTTCTTTTCCTCACAAGGCTGTGTCTTATTTCTCCCCTCCAGATCATTGACCCGCATTCCTTCCAAATTCTCTCTTCGCTCCCAAAGACGGAGCATGACTGCCTTCAAAGAGGACTTAAAAAAACGGTCATACACTCAAAAACACACTCTCTCTGCTAGGCAGGTAGGTTTGTATGAATGTATATTGCTTGGATGGGGAGTACTCTTAGAAGCTCTCGCCTGCGTAAGAAACAGAAGCAAAAGACAAAGGATTAGCATCAGTGTCTCTGCAGTGTGTGTTAAGGAACTGGGAGGAAAGACTTTGTGATCACTGTCACTGAAACAACATGGCAGCTGTGGTAGTAAGCGAACAGGTAGAGAGATAAATACAATAGACACAGATAAATACATAGATAAAACAGTAAAAATAAAGGGGTCTTAAATACACAGATAACAATGGAAATAAAGGAGTTTCAAATATCCAGATAAGAGTAATAAAGAAAAAGGTCCTAAATACAAGTAAGAAAAAATAATAAAAGGTCTGAAATACACAGATAAAAATGAAAAATAAGGAGGTCTTAAAACAAGAAAAAATAAGGGTCTTAAATACATAAGAATAAAAATAAAGGTCTCAAATACAAGGGTAAGAATAAAAAGGACCTTAAATACACAGATAAGAATGAAAATAAAGTGATCTTAAATACATAGAGAAAATAAAAAAAAAGGGGTCTTACATCCACAGAGAAGAATTTTATAAAAAGGTGTCTTAAATACACAGATAAGAATAAAAATGCAGGGTCTTAAATGTATAGATAAGAATAAAAAAATATAGGGGCCTTAAATACACAGATGATAATGAAAATACAGAAGTCTTACCCACAAGTGTCCTGATCTCCCGATGGAGACAAGCAAGTCAGAAGTGCCGCGAGGCACGTGTTGCTAGCAGAATCTGCACTCGTCAGTAAACAACAAAGAATGTCAGTAAACAACAAAGATGGTTGTCAGTAAACAACAAAAGTGGTTGTCAGTAAACAACAAAGATGGCTGTCAACACACAACAAAGATAGCTGTTAACACACAACAAAGGTGGTTGTCAGTAAACAACAAAGATAGCTGTTAACACACAACAAAGGTGGTTGTCAGTAAACAACAAAGATGGTTGTCAGTAAACAACACAGATGGTTGTCAGTAAACAACAAAGATGGTTGTCAGTAAACAACAAAGATGGTTGTCAGTAAACAACAAAGATGGTTGTCACTAAACAACAAAGATGGTTGTCAGTAAACAACAAAGATAGGTTGTCATAAACAACAAAGATGTTGTCTAACAACAATGTTGTCAGTAAACAACAAAGATGGTTGTCAGTAAACAACAAAGATGGTTGTCAGTAAACAACAAAGATGGTTGTCAGTAAACAACAAATGTTGGTTGTCAGTAAACAACAAAGACGGTTGTCAGTAAACAACAAAGATGGTTGTCAGTAAACAACAAAGATGGTTGTCAGTAAACAACAATGGTTGTCAGACAAACAACAAAGGATGGTTGTCAGTAAACAACAAAGATGGTTGTCAGCAAACAACAAAATTTGGTTGTCAAACACAACAAAGATGGTTGTCAATAAACAACAAAATGTTGTCAGTAAACAACAAAGATGGTTTCAGTAAAAACAAATTTGGTGTAACACAACAAAGATGGTTGTCAGTAAACAACAAAGATTGTCATTAAACAACAAAGATGGTTGTCAGTAAACACACAAAGATGGTTGTCATAAACTAACAAAGATGGTTGTCAGTAAACAACAAAGACGGTTGTCAGTAAACAACAAAGAGATGTCAGTAAACAACAAAGAGGTTGTCAGTAAACAACAAAGATGGTTGTCAGTAAACAACAAAGATGGTTGTCAGTAAACAACAAAGATCGGTTTTTCTGTAAACAACAAAGATGTTGTCAGTAAACAACAAAGATGGTTGTCAGTAAACAACAAAGAGTTGTCAGTAAACAACAAAGATGGTGTCAGTAAACAACAAAGATGTTGTCAGTAAACAACAAAAATGTATCAGATGTTGTCATAAACAACAAAGATGATGTCAATAAACAACAACAATGGTTGTCAGTAAACAACAAAGATGGTTGTCAATAAACAACAAAATGGTTTTCAGTAAACAACAAAGATGGTTGTCAGTAAACAACAAAGATGGTTGTCAGTAAACAACAATGATGGTTGTCAGTAAACATCAAAGATGGTTTGACAGTAAACAACAAAGAATGTTGTCAGTAAACAACAAAGAATGTTGTCAGTAAACAACAAAAATGGTGTAACACACAACAAAGAGGTTGTCAGTAAACAACAAAGATGGTTGTCAACACACAAAAGATGGTTGTCAGTAAACAACAAAGATGGTTGTCAGTAAACAACAAAGTGGTTGTCAGTAAACAACAAAGATGGTTGTCAGTAAACAACAAAATTTGGTTGTCAACAAAACAAAGATGGTTGTCAGTAAACAACAAAGATGGTTCTCATACAACAACAAAGATGGTTGTCAGTAAACAACAAATTGGTTGTCATAACACAAACAAAGATGGTTGTCAGTAAACAAACAAAGATGGTTGTCAGTAAACAACAAAATGGTTGTCAGTAAAACAACAATGATGGTTGTCAGTAAACAACAAAGACGGTTGTCAGTAAAACAACAAAAAATGTTGTCAGTAAACAACAAAGAATGTTGTCAGTAAACAACAAAAATGGTTGTCAACACACAACAAAGATGGTTGTCAGTAAACAACAAAGATGGTTGTCAACACACAACAAAGATGGTTGTCAGTAAACAACAAAATGGTTGTCAGTAAACAACAAAGATGTTGTCAGTAAACAACAAAGATGGTTGTCAGTAAACAACAAATTGGTTGTCAACACACAACAAAGATGGTTGTCAGTAAACAACAAAGAGGTTGTCAGTAAACAACAAAGATGGTTGTCAGTAAACAACAAAATGTTGGTGTCAAACACAACAAAATGGTTGTCAGTAAACAACAAAGATGGTTGTCAGTAAACAACAAAGATGGTTGTCAGTAAACAACAATGATGGTTGTCAGTAAACAACAAAGATGGTTGTCAGTAAACAACAAAGATGGTTGTCAGTAAACAACAAAGATGGTTGTCAGTAAACAACAAATGGTTGTCAATAAACAACAATGATGGTTGTCAGTAAACAACAAAGACGGTTGTCAGTAAACAACAAAGAATGTTGTCAGTAAACAGCAAATGATGTTGTCAGTAAACAACAAAATGGTTGTCAAACAACAAAGATGGTTGTCAGTAAACAACAAAGATGGTTGTCAAACACAACAATAAGATGGTTGTCAGTAAACAACAAAGATGGTTGTCAGTAAACAACAAAGATGGTTGTCAGTAAACAACAAAGATGGTTGTCAGTAAACAATAAATTGGTTGTCAACACACAACAAAGATGGTTGTCAGTAAACAACAAAGATGGTTGTCAGTAAACAACAAAGATGGTTGTCAGTAAACAACAAATGTTGGTTGTCAACAACAACAAAGATGGTTGTCAGTAAACACAAAGATGGTTGTCAGTAAAACAACAAAGATGGTTGTCAGTAAACAACAAAGATGGTTGTCAGTAAACAACAAAGATGGTTGTCAGTAAACAAAAAGATGGTTGTCAGAAACAACAAAGATGGTTGTCAGTAAACAACAAAGATGGTTGTCAGTAAACAACAAAGATGGTTGTCAGTAAACAACAAAGATGGTTGTCAGTAAACAACAAAGATGGTTGTCAGTAAACAACAAAGATGGTTGTCAGAAACAACAAAGATGGTTGTCAGTAAACAACAAAGATGGTTGTCAGTAAACAACAAAGATGGTTGTCAGTAAACAACAAAGATGGTTGTCAGTAAACAACAAAGATGGTTGTCAGTAAACAACAAAGATGGTTGTCAGTAAACAACAAAGATGGTTGTCAGTAAACAACAGATGGTTGTCAGTAAACAACAAAGATGGTTGTCAGTAAACAACAAAGATGGTTGTCAGTAAACAACAAAGATGGTTGTCAGTAAACAACAAAGATGGTTGTCAGTAAACAACAAATTTGGTTGTCATAACACACAACAAAGATGGTTGTCAGTAAACAACAAAGATGGTTGTCAGTAAACAACAAAGATGGTTGTCAGTAAACAACAAAGAATGCTGTCCAGTAAACAACAAAAATGTTGTCAGTAAACAACAAAGATGGTTGTCAGTAAACAACAAAGATGGTTGTCAGTAAACAACAAAGATGGTTGTCAGTAAACAACAAAGATGGTTGTCAGTAAACAACAAAGATGGTTGTCAACTAACACAACAAAGATGGTTGTCAGTAAACAACAAAGATGGTTGTCAGTAAACAACAAAGATGGTTGTCAGTAAACAACAAAGATGGTTGTCAGTAAACAACAAAGATGGTTGTCAGTAAACAACAAAGTGGTTGTCGAAACAACAAGATGCTTGTCAGTAAACAACAAAGATGGTTGTCAGTAAACAACAAAGATTGGTGATCAAACTCAGATTGGTTGTCAGTAACGAAGTTTGTGTAAACACAAGGGTGTCACAACAAGAGGTGTCAGTAAACAAAAGAATATCATACAATGGCATAAACAAAAGGATATGAATAATGTATTAGTAACAACAAAGAGGGTTGTCAGTAAACAACAAAGATTGTCAGAACAAAAAGATGGTTGTCAGTAAACAACAAAGATGTGTCAATAAACAACAAAATGGTTGTCAGTAAACAACAAAGATGGTTGTCAGTAAACAACAAAAATGGTTTAAATAAACAACAAAGATGGTTGTCAGTAAACAACAAAGATGGTTGTCAGTAAACAACAAAGATGGTTGTCAGTAAACAACAAAGATGGTTGTCAGTAAACAACAAAGAATGTTGTCAGTAAACAACAAAGATGGTTGTCAGTAAAACAACAAAATGGTTGTCAGTAAACAACAAAGATGGTTGTCAGTAAACAACAAAGATGGTTGTCAAAACAAACAAAATGGTTGTCGTAAACAACAAAGATGGTTGTCAGTAAACAACAAAGATGGTTGTCAGTAAACAACAAAGATGGTTGTCAGTAAACAACAAAATTGGTTGTCAACACACAACAAAGATGGTTGTCAGTAAACAACAAAGATGGTTCGTCAGTAAACAACAAAGATGGTTGTCAGTAAACAACAAATGGTTGTCAATCAACAACAAATTATGGTTGTCAACACACAACAAAGATGGTTGTCAGTAACAACAAAGATGGTTGTCAGTAAACAACAAGATGGTTGTCAGATAAACAACAAAGACGGTTGTCAGTAAACAACAAGAATTTGTCAGTAAACAACAAAGAGATGTTGTCAGTAAACAACAAAATGGTTGTCAAACACAACAAAGATGGTTGTCAGTAAACAACAAATGGTTGTCAACACACAACAAAGATGGTTGTCAGTAAACAACAAAGATGGTTGTCAGTAAACAACAAAGATGGTTGTCAGTAAACAACAAGATGGTTGTCAGTAAACACAAAATTTGGTTGTCAACACACAACAAAGATGGTTGTCAGTAAACAACAAAGATGGTTGTCAGTAAACAACAAAGATGGTTGTCAGTAAACAACAAAATTTGGTTGTCAAACACAACAAAGATGGTTGTCAGTAAACAACAAAGATGGTTGTCAGTAAACAACAAAGATGGTTGTCAGTAAACAACAATAAATGGTTGTCAGTAAACAACAAAGATGGTTGTCAGTAAACAACAAAGATGGTTGTCATAAACAACAAAGATGGTTGTCAGTAAACAACAAAGATGGTTGTCATAAACAACAATGATGGTTGTCAGTAAACAACAAAGACGGTTGTCATAAACAACAAAGATGTTGTCAGTAAACAAAAATGTTGTCAGTAAACAACAAAATGGTTGTCAAACACAACAAAGATGGTTGTCAGTAAACAACAAAGATGGTTGTCAAACACAAAAGATGGTTGTCAGTAAACAACAAAGATGTTGTCAGTAAACAACAAAATGGTTGTCATAAACAACAAAGATGGTTGTCAGTAAACAATAAATTGGTTGTCAACACACAACAAAGATGGTTGTCAGTAAACAACAAAGATGGTTGTCAGTAAACAACAAAGATGGTTTGGGTCAGTAAACAAAAATTGGTTGTCAAACCACAACAAAGATGGTTGTCAGTAAACAACAAAGATGGTTGTCAGTAAACAACAAAGATGGTTGTCACTAAACAACAAAGATGGTTGTCATAAACAACAAAGATGGTTGTCAGTAAACAACAAAGATGGTTGTCAGGAAACAACAAAGATGGTTGTCAGTAAACAACAAGATGGTTGTCAGTAAACAACAAAGATGGTTGTCACTAAACAACAAAGATGGTTGTCAGTAAACAACAAAGATGGTTGTCAGTAAACAACAAAGATGGTTGTCAGTAAACAACAAAGATGGTTGTCAGTAACAACAAAGATGGTTGTCAGTAAACAACAAAATGGTTGTCAGTAAACAACAAAGATGGTTGTCAGTAAACAACAAAGATGCTTGTCAGTAAACAACAAAGATGGTTGTCAGTAAACAACAAAGATGTGGTGATGACCTCAGTTTTGGTGGGTGTGGAGTTGTGTAACACCAGGGTGGCACAGAAGATGGGTC
>JAPXFY010000024.1:2350000-2362500 GCA_030674185.1 Monoplex corrugatus
CTTCTATCCTTTGTCTGTCTTTTTTTTTCTTCCTGTCTCTCATCCCTCTGTCTGTCCCCTGTCTCCTTCTCTCTGTTTTCACGTCTTTTCCTGTCCTCTTTCCCCCCTTCTCTCTCTCCCTATGTCTCCTCCCTCCCCCCCCCCCCCCCCGCCGCCGCCCATCAAACGCACACACTTAAACCAAGCTGTAAATGAAAATCAGCATGATGACAAGTGCATGGGACCCCATGGCACTAAGAGTGGAAGCTGATCCTGTGGGACAGGGGTTGGTCTTGACGTTCCTCTTCGCGTTGCTGAATCCCATACCGCCACAGCGTGGAAACTGATCCGGCAAGGGAGGTAAATCTTCCTCTTCTCCCACCTGGATCAAGAGTGCCATCCCTTGTTGGAGATGGCTGTCCGTGTGACAGTGGAAGAACCAGTAGCCTGCAACACACATAGGTGCTTGTATTACTGTATTATTGTACGTACGTACGTACTTACGTATATTATGTATGTGTGTGTGTGTGTGTATGTGTGTGTGTGTGTGCATATGCCTACCGTACGTATAAATGCGCGTGTGTATTTATGTACGTATATACATATCTCGTAGTTTTCAGTTTTCTTGATGGATTTTGAATTTAGCAGTAAAATACAGATCAGCGTTCATGTCTTATGGAGAAAGTGTGTCGTTATGGATTATGACGCAAGCAGCATAACATCGTCATTTGTCATTCGGCAAAAGTGTGTCATCATGGATTATGACGTGAACAGCATAATATCGTCATTTGTTATTCGGAAAAAGTGTGTCATCATGGATTATGACGCAAGCAGCATAATATCGTCATTTGTCATTTGGCGAAAGTGTGTCATCATGGATTATGACGTAAACAGCATAATATCGTCATTTGTTAATCGGCGAAAGTGTGTCGTTATTGACTATGACGAAAGCAACATATTAAAAAATGTCTTGTTAGTAAAATATCCTTGGGAGTATAAAACACAACGTTTCGAGCCCAGGCCCTTTGACGGCCTAGGCTCGAAACGTTGTGTTTTATACTCCCAAGGATATTTTACAAACAAGGTATTTTTTAATATTTTGTTTTTTACCCTCAAGATCCAGCAGTCACATTTTGTTTTACCTTTGTAAACAAAATATTAACGCCATTTGTAAAAACAACCCATGGAGTATGATGTAAGCAAGACATTGTCGTCATTTCTCCATGTAGACGTGTTTTCTGTCAGATTGGGAGAATCCAGTAAAAATCACGAGAAATCCGTAAGGCAGCTATCAAGACAGACAGTACATGGAAAGTCTAGGAGGCAATGGGCGCAGCGAAGGACAGCCTCATGGTCAGAGAAATTATAGGTGACTGGAGTTCTAAAGACAATGCCAGAAGCAGCTGAAAAAAGTTCCAGATCTGGTCAGGAAACTACAAAAGCGAACTTCCTAAGACATAAAATTTACTTATGAATATGCCAGTGTCCAATAGCTATGTAATTAACCCTTTGGTTCCCGCATCTTATCCACCAATTGCTAAAATTTAACCCTTTGAATCCCTCAACCTATCCACCCAGCTTCCTGCGGGAGTCAAAGGATTAAGTTTTTGCTTTGCTAGCATGGTTGATAATGCAGGATACTGATGGACAGAGTGCAGGAGTCAAAAGGTTAAGACACAAGGGTGACTTGGTCATGAGACGCCTCACCACCTTGGATGCGCGGGTTCAAATCCAAATAGAGGACTTAATTTTCTTTCTTTTTTTTTGAAAAATGGCGACAGCAGAGGGGCGTCCAGTAGTGATGACGTGGATAACGCCTGTCTCCTCAGAATGTAAGAAGTTTGAAGACAGAGACACTAACTTGAAAGAGACTCTTCTTGTGAAAACCTTCTGATCAGCTCTTCCTAAGAGTTTCTTGCATGTGCTATTTATCATCATCATCATCATCATCATCATTCATCATCATCATGGCAGTGAGTTGGCAGAGCTAGGTGAGGTCGATAGACACCACCACCACCACCACCATGTGTTGTGAGTAGATGTCGCGCCAGCAGGCAGCAAAAGTGTGTGTGGTATTTTACAGTGATTTTATCGTGGTTCTATTTGATTTTGTGCACTGAATTTTATATCAGTTTATTCCTCTTGGGTCCCGACAAATGGTGATGTAAATATTTTTTTAAAATTTTGAATATTTTACCGGATAATCTGATTTTGGAGTTTCGTATGCCTACTTTTCGTCATTTTAATTCTGCCGCTCAGGTCGGACATTTAACCTGTGAACTGTGTTAACATTTTAGCCTACTGTGTTCGCCCAACGCTACAGCTCCCAAACCTTCGTTGTTCTCTGATTCAATTGTTGTGAACTGACCAACCCACACACCAACCTGCAAACATCATCCTCTCCTGACTGGCTCTCAATTATGGATCCGTCCTTTCTTAAACAAATTGGACTGACACTTTTTAAACACAGCAAATGCTACCTCGGTGGAGGCGTCTACCAGTGCATACGTACATTGGGGCTGTGTAGTAAGCCCCGCACTGCGCGATCCTGTCGTGGTGGACGTCTCCACCGACTTTGGCACAACCTGCCTCCTGCTGTGCCAGCCCGACGCCACTTTTCTTCTTCTGCTTCTTCGTCTCCTCCACTGCCCCTGCCTTCGACCTCGCTGCTGCGGGCTTCGTCTCCTCCTCTGCCATCTTCGCCTTCGCCTTCTGTCCTGGTGGTGCCGCCTTCGCCTTCTGTCCCGCCGGTGCTGCCTTCGTCTTCTGTCCCGCCAGCGCTGCCCTCGTCTTCTGTCCCGCCGGTGCTACCTTTGTCTTCTTCTTCTGTTCCATCGTTGCTGCCTTCGTCTTCTGCCCCGCTGGTGTCGCCTTCGTCTTTTGTCCCGTCGGTGCCGCCTTCGTCGCCACCTCGGCCGCCGCCATATGACTGTGATAAACTTAAACTATGCCTTTTTAACGCTCAGTCAACATGCAAGGATGGCAAAGCCGAAGTCATTGCCGATTTTATCGCTGATGAGCACGTTGACATTGCTTTTATCACAGAGACATGGCTTAACCCCCTTGGTCATGAACCTATACATGCTAGCCTCACTCCGAGTGGTTACAGGCTTGCTTCTTTCCATCGCTCATCTCGAGGTGGCGGTATCGCCATCCTCTACAACGACTCATTCCATTCCCGCCTATCTTTCTCGCAGTCTCTGCCTTTCTCCCATCCTTCTTTCGAGCACGTTGAAGTATCCTTCCAATCCACCCCTCACCCCATCACCTTCTCCTGTGTCTATCGACCTCCACCTAGCTCTGCCAACAAACTCACCACATCCACGTTTCCTCTGACTTTGACCAACTGCTTGACCACTACTGCCTCTTACCTGGAAATCTCATCATTCTAGGTGACATCAATGTCCACTATGACAACACTCACCATTATGACACAAGACATATCATCAACTCTCTGTCCAATCACAATATGACTCAACACATTTCTGAACCAACCCATCAAAAAGGTCACATTCTTGACTGGATCATTTCTCGTGATCACCACAATTCAGCTACTGACAACTGCTTAGTTCTTTCTACCCGTCTAACTTCAGCCCTTCCATCTGACCACTCTGCAATTCTCTGTTCTCTTGACATTTCTCCTCCTTCCCGTACCACGCGCACAGTGACTCGACGCAATCTCAAATCTATCGACCTCTCCACATTTTCATCTCATGCCTCCCGTCTCCTTTCTGAAAAGTCACATAACCTTGCCGATGAATTCTATACTACTCTCCACCATCTTCTGGACACTCATGCTCCAGCCACAACCCGTCTTTTACCTGACCGCCCCCCTACCCCCTGGCTCACTCATGAGATTGCCTGTGCAAAACGTGCCCGCCGCAGAGCAGAGCGCCGCTGGCGCAAATCCAAACTCACTGTACACAGGCAACTTTTCCAAGCCTCTAAAACAAAAGTATCCACCCTCATTGCATCAGCAAAAACAAGCTATTTCCAAACCAAAATCCTGAATGCCTCTTCTTCAAAAGAACTCTTTACAACCATGAATCATCTCCTTGGCACACGAAAAGACTTACCTCTCCCAACAAAACATACAAATGAAGAACTCCCATCTAATAATAATAATAATAATATATTTTATTTATATAGCGCAAAATCTTGATAAAATCAAATCTAAGCGCTGAGCGTATACATGCATACCTACCTACATACATATGAGCGTATACATGCATACATACATGCTTACATACTTACATACATAAATCTAAGCTGAGCGTATACATGCATACATACATACATACATAAATCTAAGCGTATACATACATACATACATACATACATACATACGTACGCACATGCATACATAATAATTACAATATTTATATAGCGCAAATCTCGACAAAATCAAATCCAAGCGCCGAAAAGACACACACGCACACACGCACGCACGCACACACACGCAACACACACACACACACACACACACACACACACACACACACACACACACATGCATGGCCACAAATGGGGAGAAAAGAATAAAAGCAATAAAAGCAAGAATAAAACCAATGGAAAACCACAGAGAGCACATCATATACAATTATATATTAAAACAAAGTGATTCCCCTCCGAGCGGAGACAGGCTGCAGAGGGGGGTTGAGTGAGGTTAGGATTTTATGCAGAGGAGAAAAGGTGAGTTTTGAGAGCGGACTTGAAGGAGGCAAAAGTAGGTTGCTGACGGACTGAGAGAGGAAGTTTGTTCCAGGAGAGTGGACCAGAAACAGAGAAGGCTCGTGGACCATAGGTATTGAGCTTAGTGCGTGGAAAGCGAAAAGTCAGAGGATCGGAGGCAGAGCGGAGGGTACGTGAGGGAACATAGATCTCAAGTAGGCTTGACAGGTAATCGGGGGCTGCGTTATTGAGGCTTTTGTAGCACATGGTGTCTAGTTTGTACTGTATGCGCCATCTGTATTCTCCAAGTATTTCACCACCAAAATACAAACTCTTCGTGACAGGCTTGACAGGACACCCTGTCAACCATGCCCACCTGACCCTTCCTTCTCTGGCACACCTCTCACTACTTTTACCCCAGTCTCACAAGAAGAAATTTTCAACACAATCAGATCCATGTCGTTCAAAACCTGCGAACTGGATCCTCTTCCAGGTTCTCTCTACTCCGACTGTCTCCCTACTCTCCTCCCATTCATCACTGACATCATCAACACTTCTTTTCAAACTGGAACTGTCCCAGATTCTTTCAAGTCTGCTATTGTTCACCCTCTCCTCAAGAAACACAATTTAGACCCAAATGAACTGAAAAATTACCGGCCTATCTCTAATCTCTCTTTCTTGTCAAAACTCCTTGAAAAGGTCGTCCTCAACCAGCTGAACTCTCACCTGTCTGCCAACAATCTCCTCAATCCTTTCCAGTCAGCCTACCGCCAGTGCCATAGCACTGAAACTGCCCTACTACACATTCTCAACAATCTCCTCCTTGCAACTGATACTGGCAAAGTCTCTCTCCTCACACTCCTTGATCTGTCTGCAGCCTTCGATACCATTGACCATGGTATTCTCCTTTCTAGACTTCATCATACTTTTGGCATCTCTGACATTGCTCTCTCCTTTTTCACTTCGTATTTATCAAACCGAAAACAAACTGTTCTCATCAATGGCACTTACTCTCAACCTGCATACCTGACCTGTGGTGTTCCACAAGGATCTGTCCTTGGCCCTGTTCTTTTCACTCTTTATACCTCCCCCCTGTCCACCATCATCAACTCCCACTCTATAAAACATCACTTCTATGCTGATGATACCCAACTTCAAGACAGTGACTCACCTGATAATATACAGCGCCTGTTGACTCGCACCACTGAGTGTTACTCGGACATCAAGAACTGGATGACACACAATAGACTTCAGCTTAATGACGACAAGACAGAAGCTATCCTCATTGGCACCCATCAGAAACTTTCCCAGCTGCCTCCTCTTTCTCTCCCATTATGTAACACATCAGTCCCAATTTCTGATTCAGTTAAAAACCTTGGTGTCTGCATTGACTCTACCCTGTCCATGAACAACTTTGTTTCTCAAACTGCCAGATCTTGCTACTATCATCTCCATCGTATAAGCCTGATCAGGAAGTATCTCTCTGTCGAAACAACTGCAAAACTCGTTCTCTCCTTCATAATGTCTCGCATTGACTATTGCAATTCACTCCTGTCTGGTCTTCCTGTCTCCACCATTCACATCCTACAGCGCATTCAAAACAATGCTGTACGCCTTGTACTCAAAAAGAAAAAAGCTGACCACATATCTCCTCTCCTGGCACAACTTCACTGGCTCCCTGTATCAAAGCGCATACAGTACAAACTAGACACCATGTGCTACAAAAGCCTCAATAACGCAGCCCCCGATTACCTGTCAAGCCTACTTGAGATCTATGTTCCCTCACGTACCCTCCGCTCTGCCTCCGATCCTCTGACTTTTCGCTTTCCACGCACTAAGCTCAATACCTATGGTCCACGAGCCTTCTCTGTTTCTGGTCCACTCTCCTGGAACAAACTTCCTCTCTCAGTCCGTCAGCAACCTACTTTTGCCTCCTTCAAGTCCGCTCTCAAAATTCACCTTTTCTCCTCTGCATAAAATCCTAACCTCACTCAACCCCCCTCTGCAGCCTGTCTCCGCTCGGAGGGGAATCACTTTGTTTTAATATATAATTGTATATGATGTGCTCTCTGTGGTTTTCCATTGGTTTTATTCTTGCTTTTATTGCTTTTATTCTTTCTCCCCATTTGTGGCCATGTGTGTGTGTGTGTGTGTGTGTGTGTGTGTGTGTGTGTGTGTGTGTGTGTGTGTGTGTGCGTGCGTGTGTGTGCGTGCGTGCGTGTGTGCGTGTGTGTCTTTTCGGCGCTTGGATTTGATTTTGTCGAGATTTTGCGCTATATAAATATTGTAATTATTATGTATGCATGTGCGTACGTACGTATGTATGTATGTATGTATGTATGTATGTATGTATGTATGTATACGCTTAGATTTATGTATGTATGTATGTATGCATGTATACGCTCAGCTTAGATTTATGTATGTAAGTATGTATGCATGTATGTATGCATGTATACGCTCATATGTATGTAGGTATGTATGCATGTATACGCTCAGCGCTTAGATTTGATTTTATCAAGATTTTGCGCTATATAAATAAAATATATTATTATTATTATTTATCATCATCATCATCATCATAATCATCATCATCATCATCATCATTCATCATTATCATTATCACCATCACCATCACCATCATCATCATCATCATCATCATCATCATTATCACCATCATCACCATCATCATCATCATCACCATCATCACCATCATCATCAACATCATCATCACCACCACCACCACCACCACCACCATCATCATCATCATCATCATCATCGTCATCATCATCACCATCATCATCATCACCACCCCCATTATCATCGTCGTCATCATCATCATCATCACCATCATCATCATCACCACCACCATCATCATCATCATCATCATCTCATCACTGCCATCATCATTACCAGGATTATTGGCGGTAAAACGCAGAATGGCGTAACCGCCGTCAGGCACATTGACAGTATCACGGACAGGGGGCTGGATGTAGTTTCTCCTTAGTTCTCCTCTGGCCTCCAGCTCCTCTAGATCACTGCGAGACAGTGATGGGCCCACCTGCAAGCCAGACAGACACACCAGGTAATTATATTGCTCACTATAATAACAAACACACCAGGTACAATATATCCTTCTTTGTACTCACTATAATAACACACCAGGCACAATATATCCTTCACTGTACTCACTATAATAACAAACACACCAGGTACAATATATCCTTCACTGTACTCACTATAATAACACACCAGACACAATATATCCTTCATTGTACTCACTATAATAACACATCAGACACAATATATCCTTCATTGTACTCACTATAATAACACATCAGACACAATATATCCTTCACTGTACTCACTATAATAACAAACACACCAGGTACAATATATCCTTCACTGTACTCACTATAATAACACACACCAGACACAATATATCCTTCATCGTACTCACTATAATAACACACCAGGCACAATATATCCTTCATTGTACTCACTATAATAACACACCAGGCACAATATATCCTTCACTGTACTCACTATAATAACACACCAGGCACAATATATCCTTCACTGTACTCACTATAATAACAAACACACCAGGTACAATATATCCTTCATTGTACTCACTATAATAACAAACACACCAGGCACAATATATCCTTCATTGTACTCACTATAATAACACACCAGGCACAATATATCCTTCAATGTACTCACTATAATAACAAACACACCAGACACAATATATCCTTCATGTACTCACTATAATAACACACCAGGCACAATATATCCTTCATGTATCACTATAATAACACACCAGACACAATATATCCTTCATTGTATCACTATAATAACACACCAGCACAATATATCCTTCATTGTACTCACTATAATAACACACACCAGACACAATATATCCTTCATGTACTCACTAAATAACACACCAGGCACAATATATCCTTCATGTACTCACTATAATAACACACCAGACACAATATATCCTTCATTGTACTCACTATAATAACACACCAGGCACAATATATCCTTCATTGTACTCACTATAATAACAAACACACCAGCACAATATATCCTTCATTGTACTCACTATAATAACAACACACCAGCACAATATATCCTTCATTGTACTCACTATAATAACAACACCAGGCACAATATATCCTTCACTGTACTCACTATAATAACACACCCAGACACAATATATCCTTCATTGTACTCACTATAATAACAAACACACCAGACACAATTATCCTTCATGTATCACTATAATAAAACACACCAGACACAATATATCCTTCATGTAATCACTATAATAACAAACACACCAGACACAATATATCCTTCATTGTACTCACTATAATAACACACCAGACACAATATATCCTTCACTGTACTCACTATAATAACAACACACCAGACACAATATATCCTTCATGTACTCACTATAATAACACACACCAGACACAATATATCCTTCACTGTACTCACTATAATAAAAACACACAGACACAATATATCCTTCATTGTACTCACTATAATAACAACACACCGGCACAATATATCCTTCACTGTACTCACTATAATAACAACACACAGACACAATATATCCTTCATTGTACTCACTATAATAACACACAGCACAATATATCCTTCATGTACCACTATAATAAACACACCAGCACAATATAATCCTTCCATGTACTCACTATAATAACAACACACAGGCACAATATATCCTTCACTGTACTCACTATAATAACAACACACACAGACACAATATATCCTTCATTGTACTCACTATAATAACAAACACACCAGACACAATATATCCTTCATTGTACTCACTATAATAAAAACAACAGACACAATATATCCTTCATTGTACTCACTATAATAACAAACACACCAGGCACAATATATCCTTCATGTACTCACTATAATAACAACCACCAGACACAATATATCCTTCACTGTACTCACTATAATAACACACCAGACACAATATATCCTTCATGTACTCACTATAATAACACACCAGACACAATATATCCTTCATTGTACTCACTATAATAACAACACACCAGACACAATATATCCTTCATGTACTCACTATAATAACACACCAGACACAATATATCCTTCACTGTACTCACTATAATAACAAACACACCAGACACAATATATCCTTCATTGTACTCACTAATAAAACACACCAGACACAATATATCCTTCACTGTACTCACTATAATAACACACACCAGACACAATATATCCTTCATTGTACTCACTATAATAACAAACACACCAGCACAATATATCCTTCATTGTACTCACTATAATAACACACCAGACACAATATATCCTTCATTGTACTCACTGTAATAACACATCAGACACAATATATCCTTCATGTACTCACTGATAATAACACACCAGACACAATATATCCTTCATTGTACTCACTTAATAACACACCAGACACAATATATCCTTCATTGTACTCACTATAATAACACACCAGACACAATATATCCTTCATTGTACTCACTATAATAACACACCAGACACAATATATCCTTCATTGTACTCACTATAATAACACACCAGACACAATATATCCTTCATTGTACTCACTATAAATAACACACCAGACACAATATATCCTTCATTGTACTCACTTAATAACACATCAGACACAATATATCCTTCATTGTACTCACTATAAATAACACACCAGACACAATATATCCTTCATTGTACTCACTTAATAACACACCAGACACAATATATCCTTCATTGTACTCACTATAATAAACACACCAGACACAATATATCCTTCATTGTACTCACTATAATAACACACCAGACACAATATATCCTTCATTGTACTCACTATAATAACACACCAGACACAATATATCCTTCATTGTACTCACTGTAAGTATCTTGCAACACATAGACTGTACATAATATAAAAATGAAAACATTGGTGTTTATCCTTGTCAAGAAAGTCTGCTATAACTGAAAGTGTCACACAAGGTGAATTAAAATATTCTGTCCTTTGTAGTTTCATATCTTAAAACAGTTTGTAAAAGGGAGTATAACCTGAGTCAAGCCATATACCACACACATTTTTCCCTTTTCATACTCAATAATAACACACAGTACAACGACATTATATCCTTCATTGTGACTCACATAAATAAATAAAACACCATGAGCAACAATATATCCTTATGTACTCACAAACATGAAAAATAATATGTTCTCAATGTAATACGAATTACAGTATAAAGTTTGTTAATACAAACACCCAGGCACAATTTTTCATTGTACTATATATGCATACACACCATGACCAATATATCCTTCATGATGAACTCCTCTTAATAACTACGACATCAGTCAAATTTACCTTCATTGTAGACTCATATAATAACACTGACAAACAAATGTATAACCTTCATTGTACTCACTAAATAAACAACAACACACATATATCCTCTGTACCACTAACAACAAACACACAGCACAATATACCACTCACTGACATCACATCAAATAACAAACACACACACACAATATATCCTTCTATGTATCACTATAGTAAACACACCAGTCACAATATATCCTTCATGTACCACTATAACACAAACACACACACACACAGCCATTCCTTCACTGTACTCACTATAATAACACACACAACACAATACTCATGACTCACTATAAACACACACACAACACAATACCTACATGACTCACAAATACACACTACCATCACATCTCACTGACTCACTATAAACTCAACAACCACGCACACACACACCACCATAATCCTTCACTGTACTCACATAAACAACACACAGCACATACATCCTTCACTGTACTCACTATAATAACACACAGACACAATATATCCTTCATTGTACTCACTATAATAAAACACACAGACACAATATATCCTTCATTGTACTCACTATAATAAACACACCAGACACAATATATCCTTCATTGTACTCACTATAATAACACAACCAAGACACAATATATCCTTCATTGTACTCACTATAATAACAACACACCAGACACAATATATCCTTCATGTACTCACTAAATAACAAACACACCAGACACAATATATCCTTCATGTACTCACTATAATAAACACACCAGACACAATATATCCTTCAGTACTCACTATAATAACAACCAGACACAATAATCCTTCATGTACTCACTATAATAAAACACCAGCACAATATACCTTCATTGTACTCACTATAATAACACACAGACACAATATATCCTTCACTGTACTCACTAAAAAAACACACCAGACACAATATATCCTTCATGACTCACTATAATAACACACCAGACACAATATATCCTTCATTGTACTCACTTAATAAAAACACACCAGACACAATATATCCTTCATGTACTCACTATAATAACACACAACACAATATATCCTCATGTACCACTATAAAACACACACAGCACAATATATCCTTCATGTACTCACTATAATAACACACCAGCACAATATATCCTTCATGTACTCACTATAATAACAACCACCAGATACAATATATCCTCATTTACTCACTATAATAACACACCAGACACAATATATCCTTCATTGTACTCACTATAAATAACACACCAGACACAATATATCCTTCATTGTACTCACTATAATAACACACCAGACACAATAATCCTTCATTGTACTCACTATAATAACACACCAGACACAATATATCCTTCATTGTACCACTAAATAACAACACACCAGCACAATATATCCTTCATTGTAC
>JAPXFY010000024.1:2382500-2385000 GCA_030674185.1 Monoplex corrugatus
ATCGATGAAAAATACCGTACCCACCTCCATATTTTTACCGATGGATCAGTCTTAGAAAATAAATGTGCTGGAGCAGCATTTTATGTCCCAAAATATAAAATAATAAAGTCATTTTTCATTGGGGCAAATATATCTATCTTTACAGCGGAATTAGTCGCTATTTTACAAGCGTTGCATTATCTAGTAAACCTTACACATGTATTTTTCAAAGTAGTTCTCTTTGTTGATTCAAAATCTGTATTATATGCCTTGCAGTCTTTTGATACAGACACAAGACCTAAATATAATTACTGAGGCAAATCATCTTATACATCGTTTAAGGATAAAAGGTACAGATCTCAGTTTATGCTGGGTGCCTTCTCACGTTGGTCTTCACGGCAACGAAGTAGTTGACAGAGCAGCTAAGCAAGGTGCACACAATTCTGATAATACTACAGAATTACGTATTAATACTTCCGTAAAAGAAGCTTGCAACTTGCTAGAATCAGCCTCATGGATTCGTTTTCATGAACATTTCCATGAAAAGTTTGTGTCACAACAAAATGATAAAACTTTCATTTCAAAATGTGTGTAAAAAAATTGCAGTTTTCTTCCATATATCATTTGAGAACGATTGTTGCTGTTCATTTTCGTATTCAGCTAAACGCATTGAAAACAAAATACTGTAAAAATGTCAAGTGCATTTGCGGCGAACAATTCACACTGTTTCACTGTCTATTTTACTGCAAAATGCTACGTTCTTTTTTACCAAAAATGTTTACACAAGAAAATTATTCTGAAACTCATTTTAAAGAAGTAACTTCCGATCAATTTTTGTCAGTTAAAATTTCAGAATCGTTGGTTCAGAGTCCTGTTAATGCATTACTTTAAGTTTATGAAGTTTGTACTTTAGAGTTAAATTTTCCATACACATTGTTGATGTTAAATGTTAGTGTTAAGTTCTTGTTCCATTTTTCTATTTCCCACCTATGTCTATAACTATGTCTCCTCTATGCCCCAAAACCAACCAACCCATCTCTCATCTCACATACTTTTTTTTTTTTTTTTTTTTTTTTCGTCTAATATCACTCATAGTGAAAAGACGTTAAATCAAAGAACGAACGAACGAACACGCACACATACACACACACACGCACGCACGCACACCACACACACACACACACACACACACACACGCACACACACACACACACACGCACATACATCCTCAGACACTCAACACCCTCCACACACGCACACACACACACACACACACACACACCTCCTCAGACGCTCAACACCCTCCCGTCCCCCCCCCCCCCCCACACACCTCAGACACTCAACACCCTCCACACACACACACACACGCACACACACACACACACACACCACACACACACACACACACACACACACACACACACACACACACACACACCTCAGACACTCAACACCCTCCACACACACACACCCTCCTCAGACACTCAACACCCTCCCTCCCCTCACACTCACACCTCAGACACTCAACACCCTCCCCCCACACTCACACCTCAGACACTCAACACCCTCCACCCACACTCACACCTCAGACACTCAACACCCTCCACCCACACTCACACCTCCTCAGACACTCAAACACCCTCCCCCACACTCACACCTCCTCAGACACTCAACACCCTCCCTCCCCCCACACGCACACCTCCTCAGACACTCAACACCGTCCCCACCACCACACACGCACATCTCCTCAGACACTCAACACCCCCCCCCCCCCCCCCCCCCCACACACACACACCAACCTGAAAAGGACAGGCAGGCGCAGCCGAGATAAACCTCAGACGATACGTCTCGCCGCTCTGCACGTGCACCACTTCCAGCGGCGTCCGCGCGTGCGTCAAGTTGGTATCCACCAATCCCAAGTAGTTGGCCACGTCATAGACGCGCGCGCGCCCGTTGACCATGACGCTTTGGGGGAAGGTGACGTCATACACGTACATGAGGTTGAAGTAGAAGGCCATTGCCTGTTCGGGAGTCCAGTTGTAGAGCATGAAGGTGTGCTGGCTCAGGTCCTTGGTGTACAGGTTGTCGTTGGGGTCGTGGTGAGCGGCCTGCCGCACGATGAAGGCCCCGAAGGCGCCGTCGGCCAGTTGCATGCCCGTGTGGGCGTGGTACCAGTGTGTTCCTGCTGGTCCCGTGTGAAATTTGTACCTGGACATTTTCAAATATTACTATTGTTTAGACAGTCTTGATGGAGGCAGACACAAGTAGATCACTCATAAGGAAGATTAGGAAAAGACAAGCAACATTTATAGGCCATTTTATGAGGAAGAGGGATTTGGAGCACCTGGTCACAACAGGGAAAGCTGGAGGGAAAGAGAGCACCAGGTAGACCCAGGGAGAGAATGCTGGACGGACTTGTAGAGTGGCTGGGGATGAGGAGGGTGGGGAAGATGCTGGGGGCGACGAGAGATAGAGATGGTTGGAAGTCCATGGTCACCAATGCCATGCGGCAGGGCACCTG
>JAPXFY010000024.1:2390000-2400000 GCA_030674185.1 Monoplex corrugatus
ATGATTCTGATATTATTAATCCTAGTATTTGCCATATCGAAACACTCGCCTGTCCACCTCTCATCTCAACACTCCAGTTATTCTGATCGGTTTAAAGGTTCCGAGTCCCCCTCCCTGATCACCCCCCCCCCCCCCCACCTTTCATTCCAAGATTTTGCCAGGGGACGGGGCTGTGGAGTCTGCCAAATCTTCACTGGCTCATCCGGATGGATCGTGTATCAATTTGTCTGCTCGTGATGGATCTGTCTTTAATTAACAAAGTTTCAAACAGTACAGATGTCTGCTGTCCATGGAACTCTTAACGTTCTCCTTAGAAACCACATTTCAGCTGCCTCCATCTTGTTCTGACTTTGCTGTGTGTACTTCTACATACTTTTCTTCTTGACTATTGATTTTGTCTATTCATGTGTTAATGGGATAGTTTGACAATTAACCCAAGAAGGATAGTTTGGCAATTAACCCAAGAAGGATGGTCTGACAATTAACCCAAGAAGGATAGTCTGACAATTAACCCAAGAAGGATAGTTTGACAATTAACCCAAGAAGGATAGTCTGACAATTAACCCAAGAAGGATAGTCTGACAATTAACCCAAGAAGGATAGTTTGACAATTAACCCAAGAAGGATAGTCTGACAATTAACCCAAGAAGGATAGTTTGGCAACCCAAGAAGGATAGTCTGACAATTAACCCAAGAAGGATAGTTTGACAATTAACCCAAGAAGGATAGTTTGACAACCCAAGAAGGATAGTCTGACAATTAACCCAAGAAGGATAGTCTGACAATTAACCCAAAAAAGACAGTTTGACTGTTAACCCAGAAAGGATAATTTGACAATTAACCCAGAAGGATAGTTTGACAATTAATCCAAGAAGGATAGTTTGACAATTAACCCAAGAAGGATAGTTTGACAATTAATCCAAGAAGGATAGTTTGACAATTAACCCAAGAAAGACAGTTTGACTGTTAACCCAGAAAGGATAATTTGACAATTAACCCAGGAAGGATAGTTCGACAAATAACCCAAGAAGGATAGTTTGACAATTAATCCAAGAAGGATAGTTTGACAATTAACCCAAGAAGGATAGTTTGACAATTAACCCAAGAAGGATAGTCTGACAATTAACCCAAGAGGATAGTTTGACAATTGACCCAAGAATGACAGTTTGACTGTTAACCCAGAAAGGATAATTTGACAATTAACCCAGGAAGGATAGTCTGACAATTAACCCAAAAAAGACAGTTTGACTGTTAACCCAGAAAGGATAATTTGACAATTAACCCAAGAAGGATGGTCTGACAATTAACCCAAGAAGGATAGTTTGACAATTAACCCAAGAATGACAGTTTGACTGTTAACCCAGAAAGGATAATTTGGCAATTAACCCAAGAAGGATAGTCTGACAATTAACCCAAGAAGGATAGTTTGACAATTAACCCAAGAAGGATAGTTTGACAATTAACCCAAGAAGGATAGTTTGACAATTAACCCAAGAAGGATAGTTTGACAATTAACCCAAGAAGGATAGTTTGACAATTAACCCAAGAAAGATAGTCTGATAATTAACCCAAGAAGGATAGTCTGACGATTAACCCAAGAAGGACAGTCTGACAATTAACCCAAGAAGGATAGTTTGACAATTAACCCAAGAAAGACAGTTTGACTGTTAACCCAGAAAAGGATAATTTGACAATTAATTCAAGGATAGATTTACAGTTAACCCAAGACAAATTAGTTTGGCAGTTAACCCAAGAAGAACAGTTTAACAGTGTTTTTTTTTGCATGGAAACGGTCTAAATATGATGTCCCCCCCCCCCCCTACCCTGTAAGGACAAGCAGAATCAGAGCTGGCCATACTTAAAAGTACACGTCTAACCCAGAACGACATTGGTATCTGGGTCACTGGGTCACTGGGTCACTGGGTCAACAAACAACATCAGTTTGAATAACAAAAGAGATGGTGGTCTTACATTGTCACCCCATCCCATTGTGGACGACGGTGTGATCTCACTTACCAGCAAGCGGAACTTTGATACCCACCAACCGGCAGATATTACCCTTTCACTCCCTCACCCTGTCCACCAGCACCCTTCATAGTCAACCGTGTTTAGCAAAGCAAAAACTTAACCCTTTGATTCCCTCGCCCTATCCACCAGCACCCTGCATAGTCAACCGTGTTTAGCAAAGCAAAAACTTAACCTTTTGATTCCCTCGCCCTATCCACCAGCACCCTGCATAGTCAACCGTGTTTAGCAAAGCAAAAACTTAACAGGAAGCTGGTGGATAGGGCGAGGGAATCAAAGGGTTAAGTTTTTGCAGTTGGTAGATAGGGGGCGGTTGTCAAAGGGTTAAGTAGCTGACACGCGGGTCACAAGCTTCCTTTTTCTTGTTTACGTATGAAAAGAAGTTCACTGGTGCGTTCACCGTGAGAACAGTCTCAATATCAGCCACCTGCTGGCGATCTGAGTGTTGGGAAGTGGCGTGATGACTTCAGGCAGATGACGTTTACAGCAGTCTCCGTCAACATCACGTTTTACGGCATTTCTCCAGAAAGTAGTACACCTGTCTTGTTACTTCCCTTGGATTTGATTTCAGCACAGAAAAGATCTGATTTCAGGTTCTTATCGTTGTTGTTTTTATCGTTGTTTGAAAGCCCAGCCTGACTGCGTAGAGCCATATCAGGGCTATAACCGCTTGAAAACATACGACAGGAAAAAAAAAAAAGAAAAGAAAATTAGCTACACATGTCAATGCATTCGTGCACATAATCTAAGGACATGCCCCCGGTATTGACCGCTTCGTCCAATTTATCACACAAGGGATTTAAAAAACATACCTGAATACAAATTTAAGCATACCTAAGGACAACAAAACATACACAAAAAGGGGCATAAATTACCTAAAATTGCTTCCGCATGTCTCACCTCCCTACAGCCAAAAATGCACTTAATACATGTGCCCAATTATCAATCCTAAGAAAACGTACTTTATCTAACACATACAGGTGAACGGACCAGCAAGGCAGAAAATGATAGGAAGAAATGACAGAAAGCAAAGGAGGAAAAAAAGAAACAAAGAGAGTGACAGAAAAGAGGACATTTCTAGCACAGAAAGTCCAGAAGGTGAGGATACTATTTATACTGAAAGAGCCCCCGGCATCCCCACGGGGATCTGATTTCAGGTGAACGTTTAATGGTTTCCACCTTCATTAACACGGCAAGTTAAAACCTTCTGCTGCCAAACCAGGGGAGGTAAGATCTAACCTGTAGCACCTCACATTTTCTGTCTGTGGCGACAGTGCCAATTGTGTTTACTTCAGGCACCTACTGAATATAATAGAAATAGAAAGCAAAAGTAAAGGGTTGGAGCTAAATAGCAAGAAGACTGAAGTCATGGTAATTAGTTAAAAAAAAAACCTGTGAAATCCCCTCATGCATTATAACAGCAAATGGCACAACCTTGAGACAGGCTGATAAGTTTAAATATCTGGGAACGATCATCTCACCAGACGACAGATTCACATCAGAAAAAAAAACAGCAGAATCTGCCAAGCCAAAACAGCATTCAAGAAGATGACAAGCATTCTTAAACAACAAATGCCTATCAATTAACATCAGGAAGAGAGTTCTTGAATGTTAGACAGAACCGATAATGTTATACGGTTGTGAGGCGTGGACAGTCAACAAGCAAAGCCAGAACAAGATTGAGGCAGCCGAGATGTGGTTTCTAGGAAGAATGTTGAGAGTTCCATGGACAGCAAAGAAAACAAACGAGACAGTCTTGATAGAGGGAGACACAAGAAGACCATTGATAAGGAAGATTAGGAAAAGACAGGCAACATTTATAGGCCATTTTATGAGGAAGGGGGATTTACAGCACCTGGTCACAACAAAGAAAGCTGGAGTGAAAGAGACCACCAGGTAGACCCAGGGAAAAAAATATTGGACGGACTTGCAGAGAGAGGGTGGAAGATGTGCTTGCGGCAAGAAGGGATAGATACATATGGAGGGCCATGATCGCCAACGCCATGTGGCAGGGCACATGATGATGATGGCAGAGATGCTGCTGTGAGAAACTGATACTGGTTTGGCTGTGAAGGTTTTTATCCTGTTGTTAAACACTGACCGATATGACTGAAGGTGGTGATAGTTTTGACCTGTAATTGTTGGTGTTGTGATGACCCACTGTGAGTATGTTGGCTGGGTTGTGAACAACAACATGAAGTAAGCTGTACTGAACTGGACCTTTGGGGGGGGGGGGGAGGGGAAAACCCTAACAGCGTGATGTGTTTGGCCCTTTGTGATGTGGGCAGTTTTAAGCCAGACCTTGTTTCCGTCGTTCACGTCAGATGTCTAGGGTTAGGGGATGTCGACGATAAAGGGGTATGTCCACTTTGTGGATGGGACACACACACACACACACACACATACACACACACACACACACACACACACACACACACACACACACACACACACACACACACACACTAACACTAACGAACACTAACACTAATACACACACACTAACACATATACACACACACACTAACACACACACTTACACACGAACACTAACACACACACACTAACACACACACACACATACAGTACACACTACCACACACACACACTAACACACAACATACACACACACAACACATACACACACACATACATACACACACACACTACACACACACACATACAACACTACACACACAGACATACACACACACACACAACACACACACACACTAACACTAACATAACACTAACACTAATACACACACACTAACACAAACACACACACTAACACACACACTTACACACGAACACTAACACACACACACTAACACACACACACACTACACACACACACATACACACACACACATACACATACACACACACACACATACACACACACACATACACATACACACACACATACAACCACCACACATACACACACACACATACACACACATACACACACAGACATACACACACACACACACACACAGCGACGGAGCGAGACAAACAGAAAGACAGACAAACAGTGAGAGAGAGAGGGGGGAGAGACAGACAGACAGACAGACAAACTGAGAGAGAGAGAGGGGGCGAGAGAGAGAGGGGGGAGAGACAGACAGACAAACTGAGAAAGAAAGAGACAGGGCGAGAGAGAGAGAGAGAGAAAGAGACAGACAGACAGGCGGACAGACAGACAAACTGAGAGAGAGAGAGAGACAGGGCGAGAGAGAGGGGGAAGAGAGAGGTGGGGAGAGGGAGAGACAGACATTGAGAGAGACAGGGCGAGAGAGAGGGGGGAGAGAGAGGTGGGGAGAGGGAAAGAGAGAGAGAGAGACAGACAGACAGACATTGAAAGAGAGGGAAGAGAGAGGGGAGAGAGAGAGAGAGAGACAGACAGACAAACAGAGAGACAAAGATTGGAACTGTCCAAAGGCCATGAATAACTCTTGAACAGAGACATTCATATCATTCGCACTGTCCCATATGCGCTGCACCCAAGTATGCCAACATTTATCTAAATCAGAGAGAGAGAGAAAGAGAGAGAGAGAGAAGAGAGAGAGAGAGAGAAGAAAGAGAGAGAGAGAGAAGAAAGAGAGAGAGAGAGAAGAAAGAGAGAGAGAAAGAGAGAGAGAGAAGAAGAGAGAGAGAGAGAGGAGAGAGAGAAAGAGAGAGAGAGAGGAGGGGTGGACAAGGGGGGGACCTACCTCAATGGCAGGACCAGGCACCTGTCTGTTGATGGCAATGACCATACGGATCTTCCCGTCAGCAGCGATACACTCCTCCCTGTAGCAGTCGGTGGTGTTGAAAGGGCAGTCGTAACACGCCTGTACAAGACAGAGTGTAATAATCAGTCATAACACGCCTGTACAAGACAGACAGAAATAATCAGTCATAACACGCCTGACAAGACAGACAGTAATAATCAGTCATAACACGCCTGTACAAGACAGACAGTAATAATCAGTGGTAACACGCCTGTACAAGACAGACAGAAATAATCAGTGGTAACACGCCTGTACAAGACAGACAGTAATAATCAGTCATAACACGCCTGTACAAGAACATACAGTAAATAATCAGATCCGTAACACGCCTGACAGACAGACAGTAATAATCAGTCGTAAACCTGAACAAGACAGACAGAAATAATCAGTCATAACACGACTGTACAAAGACAGACAGAATAATCAGTCATAACACGCTGAACAAGACAGACAGAAATAATCAGTCATAACACGCCTGTACAAGACAGACAGAAATAATCAGTCTAACACGCTTGAACAAGACAGACAGTAATAATCAGTCATAACACGCCTGTACAATACAGACAGAAATAATCAGTTGTAACACACCTGAACAAGACAGACAGAAATAATCAGTATAACACGCCTGTACAAGACAGACAGAAATAATCAGTTGTAACACGCCTGAACAAGACAGACAGAAATAATCAGTCATAACACGCCTGTACAAGACAGACAGAAATAATCAGTTGTAACACGCGCTGTAACAAGACAGACAGAAATAATCAGTCTAACACGCCTTAACAATACAGACAGAAATAATCAGTGTAACACGCCTGAACAAGACAGACAGAAATAATCAGTGGTAACAGCCTGTACAAGACAGACAGAAATAATCAGTGGTAACACGGCCTAAACAAGACAGACAGAAATAATCAGTGGTAACATGCCTGAACAAGACAGACAGAAATAATCAGTGGTAACAGCCTGTACAAGACAGACAGAAATAATCAGTGGTAACACGCCTGCAACAAGACAGACAGAAATAATCAGTCGTAAACACACACCTGAACAAGACAGACAGAAATAATCAGTGGTAACATGCGCCTAACAAGACAGACAGAATAATCAGTGGTAACACGCCTGTACAAGACAGACAGAAATAATCAGTGGTAACACGCCTGAACAAGACAGACAGAAATAATCAGTGGTAACACGCCTAACAAGACAGACAGAAATAATCAGTCGTAACACGACCTGAACAAGACAGACAGAAATAATCAGTGGTAACACGCCTGAACAAGACAGACAGAAGATAATCAGTGGTAACACGCCTGACAAGACAGACAGAAATAATCAGTGGTAACACGCCTGTACAATACAGACAGAAATAATCAGTTGTAACACACCTGAACAAGACAGACAGAAATAATCAGTGGTAACACGCCTAAACAATGACAGACAGAAATAATCAGTGGTAACACGCCTGAACAAGACAGACAGAAATAATCAGTGGTAACAGCCTGAACAAGACAGACAGTAATAATCAGTGGTAACACGCCTGTACAAGACAGACAGAAATAATCAGTGGTAACACGCCTGAACAAGACAGAAGAAAATAATCAGTGGTAACACGCCTAAACAAGACAGACAGAAATAATCAGTGGTAACACGCCTGTACAAGACAGACAGAAATAATCAGTGGTAACACGCCTGAACAAGACAGAGAAAAATAATCAGTTGTAACACGCCTAAACAAGACAGACAGAAATAATCAGTGTAACACACCTGAACAAGACAGACAGAAATAATCAGTGGTAACACCCTGAACAAGACAGACAGAAATAATCAGTGGTAACACGCCTGTACAAGACAGACAGAAATAATCAGTGGTAACACGCCTGAACAAGACAGAGAAAATAATCAGTGGTAACACGCCTAAACAAGACAGACAGAAATAATCAGTGGTAACACCCTGAACAAGACAGACAGAAATAATCAGTGGTAACACGCCTGAACAAGACAGACAGAAATAATCAGTGGTAACACGCCTGTACAAGACAGACAGAAATAATCAGTGGTAACACGCCTGAACAAGACAGAGAAAAATAATCAGTTGTAACACGCCTAAACAAGACAGACAGAAATAATCAGTCGTAAACACCCTGAACAAGACAGACAGAAATAATCAGTGGTAACACGCCTGTACAAGACAGACAGTAATAATCAGTTGTAACACGCCTGTACAAGACAGACAGAAATAATCAGTCATAACACACCTGAACAAGACAGACAGAAATAATCAGTGGTAACACACCTGAACAAGACAGACAGAAATAATCAGTGGTAACACGCCTGTACAAGACTGACAGAAAAAATCAGTTGTAACACGCCTAAACAAGACAGACAGAAATAATCAGTCGTAACACACCTGAACAAGACAGACAGAAATAATCAGTGGTAACACGCCTGTACAAGACAGACAGTAATAATCAGTTGTAACACGCCTGTACAAGACAGACAGAAATAATCAGTCATGACACACCTGAACAAGACAGACAGAAATAATCAGTGGTAACACACCTGAACAAGACAGACAGAAATAATCAGTGGTAACATGCCTGAACAAGACAGACAGTAATAATCAGTGGTAACACGCCTGTACAAGACAGACAGAAATAATCAGTGGTAACACGCCTGAACAAGACAGAGAAAAATAATCAGTGGTAACACGCCTAAACAAGACAGACAGAAATAATCAGTGGTAACACGCCTGTACAAGACAGACAGAAATAATCAGTGGTAACACGCCTGAACAAGACAGAGAAAAATAATCAGTTGTAACACGCCTAAACAAGACAGACAGAAATAATCAGTCGTAACACACCTGAACAAGACAGACAGAAATAATCAGTGGTAACACGCCTGAACAAGACAGACAGAAATAATCAGTGGTAACACGCCTGTACAAGACAGACAGAAATAATCAGTGGTAACACGCCTGAACAAGACAGAGAAAAATAATCAGTTGTAACACGCCTAAACAAGACAGACAGAAATAATCAGTCGTAACACACCTGAACAAGACAGACAGAAATAATCAGTGGTAACACGCCTGTACAAGACAGACAGTAATAATCAGTTGTAACACGCCTGTACAAGACAGACAGAAATAATCAGTCATAACACACCTGAACAAGACAGACAGAAATAATCAGTGGTAACACACCTGAACAAGACAGACAGAAATAATCAGTGGTAACACGCCTGTACAAGACTGACAGAAATAATCAGTTGTAACACGCCTAAACAAGACAGACAGAAATAATCAGTCGTAACACACCTGAACAAGACAGACAGAAATAATCAGTGGTAACACGCCTGAACAAGACAGACAGAAATAATCAGTGGTAACACGCCTGTACAAGACAGACAGAAATAATCAGTCATAACACACCTGAACAAGACAGACAGAAATAATCAGTCGTAAAACGCCTGTACAAGACAGACAGTAATAATCAGTTGTAACACGCCTGTACAAGACAGACAGAAATAATCAGTCGTAACACGCCTGTACAAGACAGACAGTAATAATCAGTCATAACACGCCTCTACAATACAGACAGAAATAATCAGTTGTAACACGCCTGAACAAGACAGACAGAAATAATCAGTGGTAACACGCCTGAACAAGACAGACAGAAATAATCAGTGGTAACACGCCTGAACAAGACAGACAGAAATAATCAGTGGTAACACGCCTGTACAAGACAGACAGAAATAATCAGTGGTAACACGCCTGAACAAGACAGACAGAAATAATCAGTGGTAACACGCCTGAACAAGACAGACAGAAATAATCAGTGGTAACACACCTGAACAAGACAGACAGAAATAATCAGTGGTAACACGCCTGTACAAGACAGACAGAAATAATCAGTTGTAACACGCCTGAAACAAGACAGACAGAAATAATCAGTGGTAACACACCTGAACAAGACAGACAGAAATAATCAGTGGTAACAGCCTGTACAGACAGACAGAAATAATCAGTTGGTAACACGCCTGAACAAGACAGACAGAAATAATCAGTGGTAACACGCCTGAACAAGACAGACAGAAATAATCAGTGGTAACACGCCTGAACAAGACAGACAGAAATAATCAGTGGTAACACGCCTGAACAAGACAGACAGAAATAATCAGTGTAACACACCTGAACA
>JAPXFY010000024.1:2410000-2412500 GCA_030674185.1 Monoplex corrugatus
CGAAATAATATCATTATTTTTGTTGTAAAGGATATCTCTAGAGTCAGTACATGAAAAATCGAGATTGTTATTTCTATATGTCGTAAGTAAGATAGGACATTCAAAGAGCAGATGGTGGACAGATAATGCTTTTGAACAAATAAATACATTCTGTGTATATTTTGTTTTCCAAGAGTTAAGCCTTAGTTTGTATATCAAGGACGCTAGCTGTCTGGGGCAGTTAGGTATCAGGCTTTGGGTATTGGAAAAATGTGTATAAACATTCTAACACAGAACCAAGTTCATGAACTGATAGTCGTATATTATGGAATGTGGATGGGGGGTGAACTGAAGAAGAAAGCAACTGTTCAGCATATTTAGATGGGATAATCTGTCTTTTGTATTCAGGCTGTAACATTTTCTTGGCATTCATTTTCGTCCTCCACTTGTGGGACGAGGTTTTCAAGGATTTTGTTTGTTTGTTGTCGTTATCTTTGTAGAGGATTGAGTGAACTTGGTGGTGTTGTCTCTATGTCAGAGGGTTGAGTGAACTTGGTGGTGTTGTCTCTATGTCAGAGGATTGAGTGAACTTGGTGGTGTTGTCTCAATGTCAGAGGATTGAGTGAACTTGGTGGTGTTGTCTCTATGTCAGAGGATTGAGTGAACTTGGTGGTGTTGTACGTCTCAATGTCAGAGGATTGAGTGAACTTGGTGGTGTTGTCTCTATGTCAGAGGGTTGAGTGAACTTGGTGGTGTTGTCTCTATGTCAGAGGGTTGAGTGAACTTGGTGGTGTTGTCTCTATGTCAGAGGGTTGAGTGAACTTGGTGGTGTTGTCTCTATGTCAGAGGGTTGAGTGAACTTGGTGGTGTTGTCTCAATGTCAGAGGATTGAGTGAACTTGGTGGTGTTGTCTCTATGTCAGAGGGTTGAGTGAACTTGGTGGTGTTGTCTCTATGTCAGAGGATTGAGTGAACTTGGTGGTGTTGTCTCTATGTCAGAGGGTTGAGTGAACTTGGTGGTGTTGTCTCAATGTCAGAGGATTGAGTGAACTTGGTGGTGTTGTCTCTATGTCAGAGGATTGAGTGAACTTGGTGGTGTTGTCTCAATGTCAGAGGATTGAGTGAACTTTGTGGTGTTGTCTCTATGTCAGAGGGTTGAGTGAACTTGGTGGTGTTGTCTCTATGTCAGAGGATTGAGTGAACTTGGTGGTGTTGTCTCTATGTCAGAGGATTGAGTGAACTTGGTGGTGTTGTACGTCTGTATGTCAGAGGATTGAGTGAACTTGGTGGTGTTGTCTCTATGTCAGAGGATTGAGTGAACCTGGTGGTGTTGTCTCTATGTCAGAGGATTGAGTGAACTTGGTGGTGTTGTGTGTCTCTATGTCAGAGGGTTGAGTGAACTTGGTGGTGTTGTCTCTATGTCAGAGGATTGAGTGAACTTGGTGGTGTTGTGTGTCTCTATGTCAGAGGGTTGAGTGAACTTGGTGGTGTTGTCTCTATGTCAGAGGATTGAGTGAACTTGGTGGTGTTGTCTCTATGTCAGAGGATTGAGTGAACTTGGTGGTGTTGTCTGTCTCTATGTCAGAGGATTGAGTGAACTTGGTGGTGTTGTCTCTATGTCAGAGGATTGAGTGAACTTGGTGGTGTTGTCTCTATGTCAGAGGGTTGAGTGAACTTGGTGGTGTTGTCTCTATGTCAGAGGATTGAGTGAACTTGGTGGTGTTGTATGTCTCTATGTCAGAGGATTGAGTGAACTTGGTGGTGTTGTACGTCTCAATGTCAGAGGATTGAGTGAACTTGGTGGTGTTGTACGTCTCAATGTCAGAGGATTGAGTGAACTTGGTGGTGTTGTATGTCTCTATGTCAGAGCATTGAGTGAACTTGGTGGTGTTGTACGTCTCAATGTCAGAGGATTGAGTGAACTTGGTGGTGTTGTATGTCTCTATGTCAGAGGATTGAGTGAACTTGGTGGTGTTGTATGTCTCTATGTCAGAGGATTGAGTGAACTTGGTGGTGTTGTACGTCTCTATGTCAGGATTGAGTGAGCTTGGTGTTGTATGTCTCTATGTCACAGCATTGAGTGAACTTGGTGGTGTTGTATGTCTCTATGTCAGAGGATTGAGTGAACTTGGTGGTGTTGTACGTCTCTATGTCAGGATTGAGTGAACTTGGTGTTGTTGTACGTCTCAATGTCAGAGGAATGAGTGAACTTGGTGGTGTTGTCTCTATGTCAGAGGATTGAGTGAACTTGGTTGTGTTGTATGTCTCTATGTCAGAGGATTGAGTGAACTTGGTGGTGTTGTACGTCTCTATGTCAGAGCATTGAGTGAACTTGGTGGTGTTGTACGTCTCTATGTCAGAGCATTGAGTGAACTTGGTGGTGTTGTATGTCTATGTCAGAGGATTGAGTGAACTTGGTGTTGTTGTCTCTATGTCACAGGATTGAGTGAACTTGGTGGTGTTGTATGTCTCTAATGTCAGAGGATTGAGTGAACTTGGTGGTGTTGTATGTCTCTATGTCA
>JAPXFY010000024.1:2432500-2442500 GCA_030674185.1 Monoplex corrugatus
TAATACTGTAACACTGACAATACTGTAACACTGTTTGATAATACTGTAACACTGACAATACTGTAACACTGACAATACTGTAACACTGTTGATAATACTGTAACACTGACAATACTGTAACACTGTTTGATAATACTGTAACACTGACAATGCTGTAACACTGACAATACTGTAACACTGACAATACTGTAACACTGACAATACTGTAACACTGACAATGCTGTAACACTGTTTGACAATACTGTAACATTGACAATACTGTAACACTGTTGACAATACTGTAACACTGTTTGACAATACTGTAACACTGACAATACTGTAACACTGTTTGACAATACTGTAACACTGACAATACTGTAACACTGACAATACTGTAACACTGACAATACTGTAACACTGACAATACTGTAACACTGTTTGACAATACTGTAACACTGACAATACTGTAACACTGACAATACTGTAACACTGACAATACTGTAACACTGTTTGACAATGCTGTAACACTGACAATTACTGTAACACTGACAATACTGTAACACTGACAATACTGTAACACTGTTTGACAATGCTGTAACACTGACAATACTGTAACACTGACAATACTGTAACACTGACAATACTGTAACACTGACAATACTGTAACACTGACAATACTGTAACACTGTTTGACAATGCTGTAACACTGACAATACTGTAACACTGACAATACTGTAACACTGACAATACTGTAACACTGTTTGACAATACTGTAACACTGACAATACTGTAACAC
Organism: Monoplex corrugatus; assembly: GCA_030674185.1. Lineage (NCBI taxonomy): Eukaryota > Metazoa > Mollusca > Gastropoda > Littorinimorpha > Ranellidae > Monoplex > Monoplex corrugatus. Next base: position 2,433,276 of record JAPXFY010000024.1, read on the forward strand.
TGACAATACTGTAACACTGTTTGACAATACTGTAACACTGACAATACTGTAACACTGACAATACTGTAACACTGTGACAATACTGTAACACTGACAATACTGTAACACTGACAATACTGTAACACTGACAATACTGTAACACTGTTTGACAATGCTGTAACACTGACAATACTGTAACACTGACAATACTGTAACACTGACAATACTGTAACACTGTTTGACAATCTGTAACACTGACATAGTAACTGGTAAACAAACTGTGTTTGACAATACTGTAACACTGACAATACTGTAACACTGACAATACTGTAACACTGACAATACTGTAACACTGTTTGGGACAATGCTGTAACACTGACAATACTGTAACACTGCCAATACTGTAACACTGACAATACTGTAACACTGGACAATGCTGTAACACTGTTGACAATACTGTAACACTGACAATACTGTAACACTGTTTGACAATACTGTAACACTGACAATACTGTAACACTGACAATACTGTAACACTGTTTGACAATGCTGTAAACTGACAATACTGTAACACTGACAATACTGTAACACTGACAATACTGTAACACTGACAATGCTGTAACACTGTTTGACAATACTGTAACACTGACAATACTGTATACACTGTTTGACAATGCTGTAACACTGTTTGACAATACTGTAACACTGACAATACTGTAACACTGTTTGACAATGCTAACTGAAAACTGTAACATGAAATACTGTAACACTGACAAATACTGTAACACTGACAATACTGTAACACTGACAATGCTGTAACACTGGACAATACTGTAACATTGACAATACTGTAACACTACATCTGTAACGTTTGACAATGCTTAATGTACAATACTGTAACATTGACAATACTGTAACACTGACAATACTGTAACACGACATACTGTACCTGACAATGCTGTAACACTGTTTGACAATACTGTAACACTGTAAATACTGTACACACTGTTACTGTAAACACTGTAATACTGTTAAATAATACTGTAACACTGTTTGACAATACTGTAACACTGTTTGATAATACTGTAACACTGTTTGAATATGCTATTCTACACTGTCACTTGATAATACTGTAACACTGTTTGAATATGTACTGTAACACTGTTTGATAATACTGTAACACTGTTCTGATAATGACATGCTTAACACTGTTTGATAGTACTGTAACACTTTGATAATACTGTAACACTGTTTGATAATACTGTAACACTGTTTGACAATACTTAAAAACATCTGTGTTTGACAATATTCTAACACTGATAATATTCTACACTGAAAATAACACTGATAATATCCTAACACTGTTTGATAATATTCTAACACTTGATAATCCTAACACTGTTTGATAATATTCTAACACTGATAATATTCTAACACTGTTTGATAATATTCTAACACTGATAATATTCTAACACTGATAATATTCTAACACTGTTTGATAATATTCTAACACTGATAATATTCTAACACTGTTTGATAATATTCTAACACTGATAATATTCTAACACTGATAATATTCTAACACTGATAATATTCTAACACTGTTTGATAATATTCTAACACTGATAATATTCTAACACTGTTTGATAATATTCTAACACTGATAATATTCTAACACTGATAATATTCTAACACTGTTTGTATAATATTCTAACACTGTTTGACAATGTTCTAACACTGTTGATAATATTCTAACACTGTTTTGACAATGTTCTAACACTGTTTGATAATATTCTAACACTGTTTGACAATGTTTAACACTGTTTGATAATATTCTAACACTGTTTTGACAATGTTCTAACACTGTTTGATAATATTCTAACACTTGTTTGACAATGTTCTAACACTGTTTGATAATATTCTAACACTGTTTGACAATGTTCTAACACTGTTTGATAATATTCTAACACTGTTTGACAATGTTCTAACACTGTTTGATAATATTCTAACACTGTTTGACAATGTTTTAACACTGTTTGATAATATTCTAACACTGATACTATTCTTAAGCTGTTCGATCGAATTCTAATACTATTTAATAATATTTTGACACTGTTTGATAGTATTCTAACACACCGTTTAATAACATAAAACACACACCACACACACACACAACACACACACACACACACACACACACACACACACACACACACACACACACATACATACACACACACACACACATACATACATATACACACACACACACACACACATAACACACACACACACACATACACACATACATACACACACATACATACACACACACACACACACACACACATACACGCCACACACACCTGTTAAAAAAAAAGGAGGGGGGGGGATCTGAGAGAGGGGCAGAGAGACAGAGAGAGACAATACAAATACTAAATGACTTATGTAGTACAGTCCTAGACCCTTTACTGTAGGGGATTACACGTGTGACGAAACATAATCCGTATGTAGTGACCTACATCTAAGGCACAGAGAGATGTGAGTATGTTGTTCTAAAAACGCATTTTAGACTTGCAAGGATAACGGTGAGCATGGTTTTGTTTTTTAACTGTTGTCTTTTTATTTGAATTTGGGTGTCACTTATAACTGGTGCTGGCCCTGATATGGCTCCAGCAGTCGGCTGGGCTATAACCAATATGAACCTGAACATGGGTGTCATTTTTAACGTGGTGTTAGCCCTGATATGGCTGTAGTAGTTGGCTGGGCTATAAGTAGTATGAACCTGAACATGGGTGTCATTTTTAACGTGGTGTTAGCCCTGATATGGCTGTAGTAGTTGGCTGGGCTATAACCAATATGAACCTGAACATGGGTGTCATTTTTAACGTGGTGTTAGCCCTGATATGGCTGTAGTAGTTGGCTGGGCTATAAGTAGTATGAACCTGAACATGGGTGTCATTTTTTAACGTGGTGTTAGCCCTGATATGGCTGTAGTAGTTGGCTGGGCTATAACCAATATGAACCTGAACATGGGTGTCATTTTTAACGTGGTGTTAGCCCTGATATGGCTGTAGTAGTTGGCTGGGCTATAACCAATATGAACCTGAACATGGGTGTCATTTTTAACGTGGTGTTAGCCCTGATATGGCTGTAGTAGTTGGCTGGGCTATAACCAATATGAACCTGAACATGGGTGTCATTTTTCACGTGGTGTTAGCCCTGATATGGCTGTAGTAGTTGGCTGGGCTATAACCAATATGAACCTGAACATGGGTGTCATTTTTCACGTGGTGTTAGCCCTGATATGGCTGTAGTAGTTGGCTGGGCTATAACCAATATGAACCTGAACTGAACTGCTACAGATGTGGTCAGGGATCCAAAACAAGTGCGACTGCCCGCGCCCAAGCAAACAGGAAAAAGCAGTCTTGGGGTATAATACAAGATCCAAAACAAGTGCGACTGTTTTGTTTTGTCTTGTTTTGTTAAATACGCGCTTACATTGGTTTTCTTGTTGTTGTGGTTCATGGTTAGGGATGATTCATCGATGTGTAAACATGAGCCCTTCGTGAAGGAGGTCTATCAATATTATGTGCTCTGCACTTACACCAACACCAACGTGTAAATTAGACATGTATGGTCAAAACAAAACAAGTCAACTCATCGTCAGTAATGTCAGCTGATTGCTATATCTGCCAGTGTGTAAATGCTTTGAGCAGGAATACAGATACATTTCATACAGGACACCAACAAGACGAAGTTGAATGAAGACAGTTACCTATATTCGAGCCGAACATCATCATCATCATCATCATCAGGTGCCTTGCCGCATGGCGTTGGCAATCATGTCTGTGTGTGTGTTGCATGTCTGTGTGTCTGCCTAATGGATTTCATACAACTTCTGTAGCCGTTGGAAACATCAACAGGGCCAAGTTGGATAGGAAAATTATCTGGTCATATTTGGGCCAAATAGTTTAATTTTAACCATAAATGATATAGAAATTGCTGTAGAGAGAAGAGTGGCAGAATGGTTCAGACGTTCGCCTGCCAATAACCAAACTCGACGTTCCAGGGTTCGCTCCCAGTAGAGGCCTCGACTTTTCTCCTCAGTTTGAATGGAAAATCGAATTGAACGTCTAGTTCTTCGGAAGGGGACGAAAAACGAGTCGGACCCGTGTGTCTTCTGGCTGCGCAGGTTAAAGATCCCACGGCAGTTGAAAATCGTGAAGAGCAGGGCATTACCCGGCTGCCTTGGTATGAAACATTGGAGAGATAGGTTGATTTCCCAGGCATCACCCCTTGAAGACCAGTTAGCCTCCTTGCCTTTCTGAAGATGTATTTCTGAATTCAAACGCTTTATAAAGATGACTAATGAATTTCATACAATCTGCACTTGTTGACAAATCAACAGGTTGAAGTTGACCAAGGAACGCTGTCTGTCATGTTTGGGCCAAATTATGTTTCTGTGGAATTGCAACCAGCACCGGACAGCATAATGCAAAATGTACTTGGTTCTCTGTTGAGTCTGTACACAGTGTATATAATAGGCCACATGCCTTGACAGCTAGAGACAGACTGACAGGCAGGCACACACACACACACACAGACACACACACACACACATACACATAACACACGGCATTATAACTGAACGTTTACAAAGAGGAATCAACTAGGCTAAAAATGACAAGGTCGAAACGTTGTCTCAACAAAGAAAACGCAAAGAAGACCACCCGTAGGACAGACAACACCAAGGCAGAGACACCACCACCTGCAGAGACCCCAGAAGCCTCCGATCATCATGAAGTACAGACCTCCAGTCGGACCCTTTCACCATCCAGAAGTCAGCCGAACGTCCCACAGCTACGATCGATGTCATCATGTGGCTGCAGATGTCATGAGGCGGTAAGGGAAATCGACAATTTGAAAAATACCATACAAGAACTGTCAAAACAAATCAACAGCCTCACAACCATGCTACAAACAGACAGGAAAATCTTATTAGAAAACAACACAACGTTAAAGGAGCTGCGCGATGACAATAAGTGCCCAATACTTACGACCACCATTGCGAGCCAAACTGATTCCGCGGTCCACGGTGACTTTTCCACCATGTCACCGATGGACAAATTCACCTCCTACGCGGAATGCGCGGCTCAACCTCCAAAACTAAAAGATCAGGAAAAAACACCTAAAGGAAGGAAAAATGACGTCAAACAAAGACCAGACGTCTCTACAAAACCTCACCGTGACGTCAAAACAGCGGTATCATCTGCACATTCCAGATTGAAATCTAATATTCTTCCACGTGTCCTTATCATCCACGACTCCGTCCTAAATAAAGTGGATGGAAAGAGACTGGGCTGTTCTTACGGTTTTCAGGTGGCAACGAGAAAAATCCGTACCATCAACGACTGTAAAACAGCCATTGAAAAATCGAAAGAAGAACTGACACCTGAACCTGACTGTGTTGTTCTACATGTGGGGATTACAGATTTGAAAACAAAGGAGCCCACTGAATGCAGCACAAACCTAGAAATATGTGTGAAAATCATCAACACACAATTTCCGAAAGCTAAGGTAGTGGTCAGTCAGGTCGCTCCTGTGAGGGACAAACACCTAAACGTAAAAAGAGAGCTTCTTAATGCCCTGACAAAAGCGCGACTCCTAAAAGCAGCAAGTGTCAACTATGTCAACAATGATAATCTCCAAACTATCAGTCACACTCAAGTCAGCCAGGACGACGTCCATCCAACCACCAGAGGGGCGAGCGTTCTGGCCAGAAACTTAGGGAGGCAAATCCATCAGCTTTTCTGGGAAAAACCGAGGAGGAGATCAAACCGGCAACGACATCAACAAAGACCCGGCTTCCACTCTCAATTTTTCTTCTCTCCCTGGTCATTTTAGATTCAGCCCAGATTCAGTTCCTCTTCGTTCAGCTCTCAACTATATTGTTTTACTTGTTTACCTACTTCGTTTTTATGCTATTTGTACCTTTTGATTCCAAGTTAAATGAATATTTAATTATCTAAACGTACCATATTGTTCTAAAGTTTATCAACCGTTCCTCATGAAGACGTGTGTAGTAAGTGATATCAACATTTTTCAGTGGAACATTCGTTCCATTGTTAAAAACATCTCATATTTGAGTAACTATCTCTCTTCTAAAAACGTCCATGTCATGCTTCTACAGTCGCTGAATACCATCAAAACCAAATTACCTAAAATATCCGGTTTTTATTATCCACCAATATGTGACTCTGTAAATGACGGTGGCCGTTTACAAACAGCTATATACATTCGGGAAGGACTGAACTATTGTGAACGAACATCGCCAGTACCTAAATCTACCGCATTTATTTCATCATGTGCAATCATTATAAAATTTTCCTCATCGTTAGTTGTGAATATGGCCTCTGTATACTTACCAAGAGGCCCAGACTCTGTGAACACTGAATGGTTAAGACACTTTCAAGATCAGGATGACAAGTGGATAATTGGAGGTGATTTTAATGCACATGCCCCATTTTGGGAAAAGTATTGTACAAACATAACAAGCAACAGGTTGATCGAAAATATTGTAGATTCCAATTTATATTTACTTAACAACGGATACGTTACCCGGATCCCCGATATACCAACCCACAGACCCACAGCTATCGACCTCACTTTAATCTCACCATCCCTAGCCCCAAACGCCACGTGGCAAACAGAGGATGACTTGTTGGGATCAGATCACATCCCCATACGTCTTACCCTAAACCATACTACTAAAATAGACGCCATGCCACAAGATAGTTTACCCAAGTTTAATTATAAAAACGCAGACTGGATCAGTTTTAAGGCAATCCTTGAAAAGACAAGAACAGATCTATCTGAAGCAATGAACATAAACGACATGTACGAAGTTTTCTGTAACTCACTGTTAAGAGCTGCTAACATTTCAATTCCACAACTTTCAGTGTCGAAAATAGGAAAACATCATGGAAATGTCTGGTGGAATGAGGATTGTCAAAAGGCAGTGAACGAAAAGAAAGAAAAATACAAAATCTATTTAGCAAACAGGTCACCTGAAAATCATACAGCGATGAAAAGTGCCAACATTAAGTGTAACAGAATCATAGAGCAAGCCAAAGAACAACACTGGACGTCTTTTTGTAAATGTGAAGTAAATGACCACAAAGACATGATAAAGATTTGGGAAAAACTAAAATTAATGAAAAACGGGATTAAGTTGCCATCAATTCCAGTAAAGCTAGAAAATAACCCTTTTCCTAGCTCACTGGAAAAAGCAGAAGCTTTTGCAGACGTGTTTGCTGAGACCTGTCGTGTAGAAGGACTTCCTGTCTCTAGTAGACACTATAGGGAACGAGAAGAAAAGAAAGATGTATATAAGGATCCTGCCTCTGACAATACTCACTACATAAATGCATCACTCACACTTCAAGAATTAAAAGATGCCATTCAGTCCCTTCCAAGTAAAAAAAACGTCAGTTGGACTAGATGCAATTTCCAATGAGATGCTGAAAAATTTACCAGAAAAATTTTTTAATTTTGCTACATGACATATTTCAAAAATGCTGGAATAGTGGGAAAATGCCCAACAACTGGAAAGAAACAATAGTGGTTCCTGTACTAAAATCAGGTAAATGTAATACCGATCTGAAAAACTACAGGCCAATTGCATTAACATCACACGTATGTAAACTAATGGAGAAAATAATCTTAAAGAGACTGATGCACTATTGTGAAAAGAATAAAATAATACCAGTAAATCAGGCAGGATTTCGAAAAGGCAGGTCACCAGTAGAAATCCTAACAAAGCTAACTACTAACATAAAACAACAATTTGCAAGACGTCAATGTGTTTTAGCTACATTTTTTGATATAACGAAAGCATACGATCAAGTGTGGCACTCCAGATTGTTATTTAAATTTAAAAGTATTGGGCTGACAGGTCACATTTTTGACTATGTTAAGTGTTTCTTAGAAAACAGAGTATTTCAAACGAGGATTGAAAATGTATATTCCACGAAACGAATTCTTCAAATGGGTATCCCTCAGGGATCCGTTATAGCTCCCCTTCTTTTCATGATATTAATGCACGACTTACCCAGTAAAGTATCTAAGCATGTAGTTTTAGCTCAATATGCTGACGATTTATGCATGTGGATGCAGGTAAATATGAAAAGGAAAACTCCTTTGCGTGTATTAATTATACACGCAAATGCTACCAATTAGAACTTGATAAAATAGCACGATACATGGTAGAAAATGGGTTACATCTATCCCTGGAAAAATCGAAAATAGTTTTATTTAATAATGGAGCTAACCCAGTAAATATTCCCACTTTCAAACTGGGAGATACTCTTCTTCAGTTTAATGAGTCAATTAAATTCTTAGGAGTTTTTCTTACGGCAAAATTATCTTGGAATCAGCATATTGAATACTTATTAACCAAAGCTCAAAAAAGTTTAAATTTCTTAAAAGTAGTTCGCAAACAGGCATGGGGTCAAGATTCATCAACACTTGTTCATCTTTGTAAATCGCTTGTTAGATCTAAATTAACCTATGCCCAAGAAATCTTCTTCAGTGCACCGAAACACTTACTGAAAAAACTGCAGAGCATAGATTGTAAAGGTTTCAAACTTGCACTGGGTCTTCCAATGCATGCTTCCTGTCTTCGCACATATAATGAAATCAAACTGTTGCCACTTGATGAGCAAAGGAAAGTCGCTTCTACTAAATTTTTGTTAAGACACACCACTGTAGAAAACATCTCTGAAACAGAAATTAAACTGAGATCAGATACCGACTTTCCAAAAAGAGCTAAATCAATATCTTCACAGGTCACTCTTGCAACATACACATCTGACGTCATGAAAGGTTCAGGAATTGATCTACACGTAGATCTTGTATCTATAAGACCTTCCTTTTCGCCAGTACCCAGTTGGGAACTCCAAAGAGCACAATTTGACGTACATCACACTAACTTAAAAAAAGGAGACAATGTAAACTTACTGGCAAGTCAGGTTAAATGTCATATTGACGACTTATATTCCGATCATTTGAAAATTTACACTGATGGATCAGTAATTGAAAGAAAAGCAGGCTCAGCGTTTTTAATACCTGCTCTCAAAATTGAAAAATCTTTCTACATAGGACTTGATAAATCTGTCTTTACAGCTGAACTCTTTGCAATATTAATGGCTTTAAACTTTATGATAAGTCTTCCTAGGACAATTT
>JAPXFY010000024.1:2452500-2472500 GCA_030674185.1 Monoplex corrugatus
TGTCTCTGACCTCTTTCTGTCTGTTTCTCTATGTCTCGTGGCTATGTCTGTGTCTCATCTCCTCTGGCTCTTGTGTAGAAAGTAAAAAAAAATGTAATACATGTAGCAGGAAACCAATCAGCATACCACCAGAACGTTTAAGTATTCTCTGTTGTGTGGACAGTGAACAGTGAATGAGATCACGTGATGTTGTCTCTGTTGTGGGCACCAAGTGAACAGTGAAATGAGACACGTAGTTGTCTCAGTGTGGACTGAACATAAGTGAATCACGTGATGTTGTCTCAGTGTGGGACAGAATCAGTGAATGAGATCACGTATGTTGTCCTGTAAGTGATAGAATAGATGACGAGTCATGACCATGAACAGTGAATGAGATCAGTGATGTTTGTCTCTGTTGTGGAGCAGTGAATCAGTGGAATGAACACGTGATGTTTGTCTCTGTTTGTAGGGCAGTGAATCATTGAATGAGGTACAGCCAGCTGACGTGGCCCTGTAACACTAAGCTACATGAAGGGAGTGAAATCATGAAGCCAAGACAGTGACACTGAAATTCATAGCTCACCTACATTACTGGCAGCCTACAGACGTGACCCATGCCTAGCAATCCTGAATATGACGATGGAACAATGTGGCCTGCTAGCAACACGAGTGCTTTGGACACCAACAATGACCATGAAACATAAGCTAACACCAGCAGATATGGAAACATTAAGATGGACAGCCAACAGACCAGTGGACCTTGAACAGTAAGCTGAACCATCAGAATGGATGGAACATTAAGATGGCAGCCAACAGCCAGTGGACCTTGAAACAGTAAGCTGAACCACCAGAATGATGGAAACATTAAGATGGGCAGCCAACAGGCAGTGGACCTATGAAACATAGCTAAGACTGACTAGCCACACAGAATAAAATGGAAACATACTAAGATGGCAGCCAACAGGCCAGTGGACCTGAAACAGTACCAGATGTGAACTACCACCCATGAATAAACTGCTAAACATATAAGATGATGGCAGCACAGACAGGACCATGAATAGTACTCACTGAAGAACAGTAAGATGACAGCAACAACCAGTGATGAAACATACTAAAAAGAATAGTGGCAAGCCAGTGACAGACACTAAGCTGAACATTGAAACAGTAAGTGGACACACACCATGAATGATGCTAACACATTAAGATGTGGACAGCCAACAGGCCAGTGGACCTCATGAAACATAAGCTAACACCAGAAGATAGAAACATTAAGATGGCAGCCAACAGCCAGTGGACCATGAAACTAAGCTAACACCACAGAAGATAGAAACATTAAGATGGCAGCCAACAGCCAGTGGACCATGAAACTAGTAAGCTGAACACCAGACGATAGAACATTAAGATGGACAGCCAACAGACCAGTGGACCATGAAACACTAAGCTAACACCAGAAGATAGAAACATTAAGATGGACAGCCAACAGACCAGTGGACCCATGAAACTAAGCTAACACCAGAAGATAGAAACATTAAGATGGACAGCCAACAGACCAGTGGACCCATGAAAACTAAGCTAACACCAGAACGATAGAAAATTCAAGATGGACAGCCAACAGACCAGTGGACCCATGAAACACTAAGCTAACACCAGAACGATAGAAACATTAAGATGGACAGCCAACAGACCAGTGGACCCATGAAACACTAAGCTAACACCAGAAGGATAGAAACATTAAGATGGACAGCCAACAGACCAGTGGACCCATGAAACACTAAGCTAACACCAGAAGACTAGAAACATTAAGATGGACAGCCAACAGACCAGTGGACCCATGAAACACTAAGCTACACCAGAAGGATAGAAACATTAAGATGGACAGCCAACAGACCAGTGGACCATGAAACACTAAGCTAACACCAGAAGATAGAAACATTAAGATGGACAGCCAACAGACCAGTGGACCATTGAACACTAAGCTAACACCAGAAGATAGAAACATTAGATGGACAGCCAACAGACCAGTGGACCCATGAAACACTAAGCTAACACCAGAAGATAGAAACATTAAGATGGACAGCCAACAGACCAGTGGACCATGAACACTAAGCTGAACACCAGAACGATAGAAACATTAAGATGGACAGCCAACAGACCAGTGGACCATGAAACACTAAGCTAACACCAGAAGATAGAAACATTAAGATGGACAGCCAACAGACCAGTGGACCATGAAACACTAAGCTAACACCAGAAGATAGAAACATTAAGATGGACAGCCAACAGACCAGTGGACCATGAAACACTAAGCTAACACCAGAACGATAGAAACATTAAGATGGACAGCCAACAGACCAGTGGACCCATGAACACTAAGCTAACACCAGAACGATAGAAACATTAAGATGGACAGCCAACAGACCAGTGGACCCATGAAACACTAAGCTAACACCAGAACGATAGAAACTTAAGATGGACAGCCAACAGACCAGTGGACCCATGAAACACTAAGCTAACACCAGAAGGATAGAAACATTAAGATGGACAGCCAACAGACCAGTGGACCCATGAAACACTAAGCTAACACCAGAACGATAGAAACATTAAGATGGACAGCCAACAGACCAGTGGACCCATGAAACACTAAGCACACCAACGATAGAAACATTAAATGGACAGCCAACAGACCAGTGACCATGAACACTAAGCTAACACCAGAACGATAAAACATTAAGATGGACAGCCAACAGACCAGTGGACCCATGAACACTAAGCTAACACCAGAAGATAGAAACATAAGATGGACAGCCACAGACAGTGGACCCATGAACACTAAGCTAACACCAGAACGATAGAAACATAAGATGGACAGCCAACAGACCAGTGGACCATGAAACACTAAGCTAACACCAGAAGATAGAAACATAAATGGACAGCCAACAGACCAGTGGACCCATGAAACATTAAGCTAACACCAGAACGATAGAAACATCAAGATGGACAGCCAACAGACCAGTGGACCCATGAAACACTAAGCTAACACCAGAACGATAGAAACATCAAGATGGACAGCCAACAGACCAGTGGACCCATGAAACACTAAGCTAACACCAGAACGATAGAAACATTAAGATGGACAGCCACAGACCAGTGGACCCATGAAACACTAAGCTAACACCAGAACGATAGAAACATAAGATGGACAGCCAACGACCAGTGGACCCATGAAACACTAAGCTAACACCAGAAGGATAGAAACATTAAGATGGACAGCCAACAGACCAGTGGACCCATGAAACACTAAGCTAACACCAGAAGGATAGAAACATTAAGATGGACAGCCAACAGACCAGTGGACCCATGAAACACTAAGCTAACACCACGAAGGATAGAAACATAAGATGGACAGCCAACAGACCAGTGGACCCATGAAACACTAAGCTAACACCAGAAGGATAGAAACATCAAGATGGACAGCCAACAGACCAGTGGACCCATGAAACACTAAGCTAACACCAGAAGGATAGAAACATTAAGATGGACAGCCAACAGACCAATGGACCCATGAAACAATAAGCTAACACCAGAAGGATAGAAACATTAAGATGGACAGCCAACAGACCAGTGGACCATGAAACACTAAGCTTAACACCAGAAGGATAGAAACATCAAGATGGACAGCCAACAGACCATGGACCCATGAAACACTAAGCTAACACCAGAAGGATAGAAACATTAAGATGGACAGCCAACAGACCAGTGGACCCATGAAACACTAAGCTAACACCAGAAGGATAGAAACATCAAGATGGACAGCCAACAGACCAGTGGACCCATGAAACACTAAGCTAACACCAGAACGATAGAAACATTAAGATGGACAGCCAACAGACCAGTGGACCCATGAAACACTAAGCTAACACCAGAACGATAGAAACATCAAGATGGACAGCCAGCAGACCAGTGGACCCATGAAACACTAAGCTAACACCAGAACGATAGAAACATCAAGATGGACAGCCAACAGACCAGTGGACCCATGAAACACTAAGCTAACACCAGAACGATAGAAACATCAAGATGGACAGCCAACAGACCAGTGGACCCATGAAACAGTAAGCTAACACCAGAACGATAGAAACATTAAGATGGACAGCGATCAGACCAGTGGACCTATGCAAACACTAAGCTAACACCAGAAGGATAGAAACATCAAGATGGACAGCCAAGAGACCAGTGGACCCATGAAAACACTAAGCTAACACCAGAAGGATAGAAACATCAAGATGGACAGCCATCAGACCAGTGGACCCATGAAACAGTAAGCTAACACCAGAAGGGATAGAAACATTCAAGATGGACAGCCAACAGACCAGTGGACCCATGAAACACTAAGCTAACACCAGAAGGATAGAAACATTAAGATGGACAGTCAACAGACCAGTGGACCCATGAAACATAAGCTAACACCAGAAGGATAGAAACATCAAGAGGACAGCCAACAGACCAGTGGACCCATGAAACACCTAAGCTAACACCAGAACGATAGAAACATCAAGATAGGACAGCCAACAGACCAGTGGACCCATGAACACTAAGCTAACACCAGAACGATAGAAACATCAAGATGGACAGCCAACAGAGACCAGTGGACCCATGAAACAGCTAAGCTAACACCAGAACGATCAGAAACATTAAGATGGACAGCGAACAGACCAGTGGACCATCAAACACTAAGCTAACACCAGAAGGATAGAAACATCAAGATGGACAGCCAACAGACCAGTGGACCCATGAAACACTAAGCTAACACCAGAAGATAGAAACATCAAGATGGACAGCCAACAGACCAGTGGACCCATGAAACACTAAGCTAACACCAGAACGATAGAAACATAAGATGGACAGCCAACAGACCAGTGGACCCATGAAACACTAAGCTAACACCAGAACGATAGAAACATTAAGATGGACAGCCAACAGACCAGTGGACCCATGAAACAGTAAGCTAACACCAGAACGGATAGAAACATTAAGATGGACAGCCAACAGACCAGTGGACCCATGAAACACTAAGCTAACACCAGAAGGATAGAAACATTAAGATGGACAGCCAACAGACCAGTGTTTAACTGTTGACGGCTGGGATGGAACTCGAAATATCCGATCTCGAGCGCACGGCAATGTCGAAATAACTTACCAGCTCTGCGTAAAACCCCCCAGACGACCCACCCAGTAACTGTCAAGTCAAGGCCGCAGTAGATAACCACCACCCCCACCCCTCACCCCCGCATCCCCCTTGCCCTACACGGCCAGCAGATCTGACCTACTTATCATGCTAATTTGCATTTATAAAGTTACTGCTAAGTGGGGCAAGTGTCGACTGTGTATGCAAGTCTACGCCGATACCATTAACCCTTTGACTCCCTCACCCTGTCCACCAGCGTCTTGCTTTGTCAGCCATGACAGCATAACAAAATGTTAAAAAGTGTTATGCTTCTAATTTGTATATGTCTACGAGGAATAATGATACCGTGACTACCTAGTAAGCAGCCACAGGCCACTGATGTTCTTATTAAAATCTTCTTTCGGTAATTTCATTGACGTGTGTTTCGTCTTCTGATGTCTTTAATTTTCATTATCATTCTGGTAAGTTAATTTTTATTATTCTGATAATTACTTACCGGTCTTTAATTTTCATTATCACTCTGGTAAGTTAATTTTTATTATTATTCTGATAATTACTTACCGGTCTTTAATTTTCATTATCACTCTGGTAAGTTTATTTTCATTATTATTCTGATAATTACTTACCAGTCTTTAATTTTCATTATCATTCTGATAATTACTTACCGGTCTTTAATTTTCGTTATCACTCTGGTAAGTTAATTTTTATTATTATTCTGATAATTATTTACCGGTCTTTAATTTTCATTATCATTCTGATAATCACTTACTGGTCTTTCATTTTCATTATCACTCTGGTAAGTTAATTTTTATTATTATTCTGATAATTATTTACCGGTCTTTAATGTTCATTATTATTCTGGTGAGTTAATTATTATTATTATATCCGATAATTACTTATCAGTCTTTAATTTCCATTATTATTCTGATAATTACTTAATGATTGACGAAACAACAGGGAACTGTTGTTGTTTTCCCCTAAATTTATATTTAATGTTTGTTATCTTCGTGGGTCATCATCATCAAGTGCCTTGCCACATGGCGTTGGCGTTGTTTTAAGAAATGACCTGCGTATGTTTTACTTGTGTCTCTGGTGTTTTTGTAAAGTGTTTGACCAACTGAAAGATACAGAAATCAATATTTTATCAGAATTCATTTCTATAATTCCGTTAACATTGTATGTGTAATGGTACATTTATTTCCGTCATAGCATTAGAGTAAATGTGTTTTCCCACTCCTTTGTTTGTTTTTAATGTGTCCTTTACTTTGTTCTTTCCCTTTGTTCTATGTTTTTTAACATGCTATGTTATATTGGTATATTGTTACATTGGTAGGGTGGTAAGGACTAGCTGTAAGTCAAGGCCACTGGGGCTATGGGTCATGTGTGTGTGTAAACATAAGCATTTTAAGTATTCTGTACACACATAAAAGTACCAAGGCATTGATAAGCACACACACATGTGTGTAAACGAGAACATAAGTATTCTGTATACACACGTACACACACACACGCACACACACACATACACACACACACACACACACACACACACACACATGGACACATGTGTAAACATGAGCATGTTAAGTATTCTGTACACACAAATATAAGCACCATGGCATTGATAAGCACACACACACGTGTGTGTAAACGAGAACATAAGTATTCTGTAAACACACACGTACACACACACACACGCACACACACACACACACGCACACACGCACACACACACACACACACACACACACACACACACACACACACACATACATACACACACACACACATGCGTAAATGCGAACATGTTGAGTATTCTGTGTACACACACACACGCCACACACACACACACACACACACACACACACACACACACACACACACACACACATACATCACACACACACACACATGCGTAAATGCGAACATGTTGAGTATTCTGTGTACACACACACGCGCGCGCGCACGCACACGCACACACACACACACACACACACACACACACACACACACACACACACATGCGTAAATGCGAACATGTTGAGTATTCTGTGTACACACACACACGCACACACACACACACACACACACACACACACACACACACACACACACACACAATGTGTAAATGCGAACATGTTGAGTATTCTGTGTATACACACACACACACACACACACACACACACACACACACACACACACACACACACACACACACACACACACATGCGTAAATGCGAACATGTTGAGTATTCTGTGTATACACACACACACAAGCACCCCCCCACCCACCCCCACCCCCCCACACACACACGTGTAAACATGAACGTGTTAATACTTACAGACACTCAGAGCCTCAAGTGAGAAGGGGAGGTACCATAACCACACTCAGAACAAACATTACTTTTCCTCCACTTGACATATACGGGAATACTTTCCAAAACAGGGTTCCCACCAACCAACTATACGTATCCCTACAAATAAACAAACAGTCAGAAGAAAAAGGATTTTTGAAGGTCTCACAACATTTATGCCATGCCGCATTTAATCTGTGCCACAGACATTTACAGTCAGATTGATTGGCAACCCAGCAACTGCCTTTCCTGTGATAGCCCCACCATTACACCATAGATATGCACAGTGAAATAGATTGGCAACACAGTGGCTGTCTGGCCTGTGACAGCCCCAACACTGAATCATAGATATGCACAGTAAAATAGATTGGTGAACTACAGATAAGCACAGAAAAATAGATTGATGAATCATAGATATGTACAGTAAAATAGACTGGTGAACTACAGATAAGCACAGAAAAATAGATTGATGAACCATAGCTATGTACAGTAAAATAGACTGGTGAACTACAGATAAGCACAGAAAAATAGATTGATGAACCATAGATATGTACCGTAAAATAGATTGGTGAACATAGCTATGTACAGTAAAATAGATTGTGAACATACATATGTACAGTACAATAGATTTGTGAACATAGATATGTACAGTGAGATAGATTGGTGAACATAGATATGTACAGTAAAATAGATTGATGAACATAGATATGCATAGTGAGATAGATTGGTGAACATAGATATGCACAGTAAAATAGATTGATGAACATAGATATGTACAGTAAAATAGATTGGTGAACATAGATATGTACAGTAAAATAGATTGGTGAACATAGATATGCACAGTGAGATAGATTGGTGAACATAGATATGCACAGTGAGATAGATTGGTGAACATAGATATGTACAGTAAAATAGATTGGTGAACACAGATATGTACAGTGAGATAGATTGGTGAACATAGATATGTACAGTAAAATAGATTGGTGAACCATAGATATGCACAGTGAGATAGATTGGTGAACATAGATATGTACAGTGAGATAGATTGGTGAACACAGATATGCACAGTGAGATAGATTGGTGAACATAGATATGCACAGTGAGATAGATTGGTGAACATAGATATGTACAGTGAGATAGATTGGTGAACATAGATATGTACAGTGAGATAGATTGGTGAACATAGATATGCACAGTGAGATAGATTGGTGAACACAGATATGTACAGTGAGATAGATTGGTGAACATAGATATGTACAGTGAATAGATTGGTGAACACAGATATGTACAGTGAGATAGATTGGTGAACACAGATATGTACAGTGAGATGATTTGGTGAACACAGATATGTACAGTGATATAGATTGGTGAACACAGATATGTACAGTGAGATAGATTGGTGAACATAGATATGTACAGTGATATAGATTGGTGAACATAGATATGTACAGTGAGATAGATTGGTGAACATAGATATGTACAGTGAGATAGATTGGTGAACATAGATATGCACAGTGAGATAGATTGGTGAACATAGATATGCACAGTGAGATAGATTGGTGAACACAGATATGTTACAGTAAAATAGATTTTGGTGAACATAGATATGTACAGTGAGATAGATTGGTGAACACAGATATGTACAGTGAAATAGATTGGTGAACATAGATATGTACAGTGAGATAGATTGGTGAACATAGATATGTACAGTGAGATAGATTGGTGAACATAGATATGTACAGTGAGATAGATTGGTGAACATAGATATGCACAGTGATATAGATTGGTGAACATAGATATGCACAGTGATATAGATTGGTGAACATAGATATGCACAGTGATATAGATTGGTGAACATAGATATGCACAGTGATATAGATTGGTGAACATAGATATGTACAGTGATATAGATTGGTGAACATAGATATGTACAGTGAGATAGATTGGTGAACATAGATATGTACAGTGATATAGATTGGTGAACACAGATATGTACAGTGAGATAGATTGGTGAACACAGATATGTACAGTGAGATAGATTGGTGAACACAGATATGTACAGTGATATAGATTGGTGAACACAGATATGTACAGTGAGATAGATTGGTGAACATAGATATGTACAGTGATATAGATTGGTGAACATAGATATGTACAGTGAGATAGATTGGTGAACATAGATATGTACAGTGAGATAGATTGGTGAACATAGATATGCACAGTGAGATAGATTGGTGAACATAGATATGCACAGTGAGATAGATTGGTGAACATTACAGATATGTACGTACAGTAAAATAGATTGGTGAACAATAGATATGTACAGTGAGATAGATTGGTGAACACAGATATGTACAGTGAAAATAGATTGGTGAACATAGATATGTACAGTGAGATAGATTGGTGAACATAGATATGTACAGTGAGATAGATTGGTGAACATAGATATGTACAGTGAGATAGATTGGTGAACATAGATATAAGGACAGATTGATACATAGATATGTACAGAAATAGATGGTGAACTGACACACAGTGATATAGATTGGTGAACATAGATATATGCACAGTGATATAGATTGGTGAACATAGATATGCACAGTGAATATAGATTGGTGAACATAGAATAATGTACATGTAAGTAATAGATTGGTGAACATAGATATGTACAGTGAGATAGATTGGTGAACATAGATATGTACAGTGAGATAGATTGGTGAACACAGATATGCACAGTGATATAGATTGGTGAACTATAGATATGCACAGTGAAGATAGATTGGTGAACATAGATATGTACAGTGAAATAGATTGGTGAACATAGATATGTACAGTAAAATAGATTGGTGAACATAGATATGTACAGTGAGATAGATTGGTGAACACAGATATTGTACAGTGAAGAATAGATTGGTGAACATAGATATGTACAGTAAAATAGATTGGTGAACATAGATATGTACAGTGAGATAGATTGGTGAACATAGATATGCACAGTGAGATAGATTGGTGAACATAGATATGTAACAGTAAAATGAATAGATTGGTGAACACAGATATGCACAGTGAGATAGATTGGTGAACATAGATATGCACAGTGAGATAGATTGGTGAACATAGATATGTACAGTGAGATAGATTGGTGAACATAGATATGTACAGTGATAGATAGTATTGCGGATGTAACATAGATATGTACAGTGAGATAGATTGGTGAACATAGATATGTACAGTGAGATAGATTGGTGGAACCATAGATATGCACAGTGAGATAGAATTGGTGAACACAGATATGCACAGTGAGATAGATTGGTGAACATAGATATGACAGTGAGATAGATTGTGAAGTTGTAACATCAGATATTGAACATAGATATGAGTAATAGATTGGTGAACATAGATATGCACAGTGAGATAGATTGGTGAACAAAAAAATAAACAATCAAGATATGCACAGTGAGATAGATTGGTGAACACAGATATGCACAGTGAGATAGATTGGTGAACATAGATATGCACAGTGAGATAGATTGGTGAACACTAGATATGCACAGTGAGATAGATTGGTGAACATAGATATGCACAGTGAGATAGATTGGTGAACATAGATATGTACAGTGAGATAGATTGATGAACACAGATATGCACAGTGAGATAGATTGGTGAACACAGATATGCACAGTGAGATAGATTGGTGAACATAGATATGTACATAGTAATTTAACATAGATATGACATGAAATGGAACATATATGTACAGTGAGATAGATTGGTGAACACAGATATGCACAGTGAGATAGATTGGTGAACACAGATATGCACAGTGATATAGATTGGTGAAAGTAGATATGCACAGTGAGATAGATTGGTGAACATAGATATGCACAGTGAGATAGATTGGTGAACATAGATATGCACAGTGAGATAGATTGGTGAACATAGATATGCACAGTGAGATAGATTGGTGAACATAGATATGCACAGTGAGATAGATTGGTGAACACAGATATGCACAGTAGAGATAAATTGGTGAAAATCATAGATATGCACAGTGAGATAGATTGGTGAACATAGATATGTTACAGTGAGATAGATGGTGAACAAGATACATGAGATAGATTGTAACAGTATGACAGTGAATAGATTGGTGAACATAGATATGAATAATAGATGTGAACATAGATATGCACAGTGAGATAGATTGATGAACATAGATATGTACAATGAGATAGATTGGTGAACATAGATATGTACAGTGTATAGATTGGTGAACACAGATATGTACAGTGGAATAGATTGGTGAACACAGATATGCACAGTATATAGATTGGTGAACATAGATATGCACAGTGAGATAGATTGGTGAACATAGATATGTACAGTGAGATAGATTAGTGAACACAGATATGCACAGTGAGATAGATTGGTGAACATAGATATATGTACAAGATGAGTGAAAGATTGGTGAACACAGATATGCACAGTGAGATAGAATTGGTGAACACAGATATGCACAGTGAATAGATTGGTGAACATAGATATGCACAGTGAGATAGATTGGTGAAAAACATAGATATGTACTTGACAGTGAGATAGATTGGTGAACACAGATATGCACACAAGTGAGATATAGATTGGTGAACATAGATATGCACAGTGAGATAGATTGGTGAACATAGATATGCACAGTGAGATAGATTGGTGAACATAGATATGCACAGTGAGATAGATTGGTGAACATAGATATGCACAGTGATATAGATTGGTGAACACAGATATGCACAGTGAGATAGATTGGTGAACACTAGATATGCACAGTGAGATAGATTGGTGAACATAGATATGCACAGTGAGATAGATTGGATGTGAACATGATATGACAGTGATAAAGATTGTGAACACTAGATATGCACAGTGAGATAGATTGGTGAACATAGATATGCACAGTGAGATAGATTGGTGAACATAGATATGTACAGTGAGATAGATCGGTGAACATAGATATGTACATTGAGATAGATTGGTGAACATAGATATGCACAGTGAGATAGATTGGTGAACATAGATATGCACAGTGAGATAGATTGGTGAACATAGATATGCACAGTGAGATAGATTGATGAACACAGATATGCACAGTGAGATAGATTGGTGAACATAGATATGCACAGTGAGATAGATTGATGAACATAGATATGTACAGTGAGATAGATTGGTGAACATAGATATGCACAGTGAGATAGATTGGTGAACATAGATATGCACAGTGAGATAGATTGGTGAACATAGATATGCACAGTGAGATAGATTGGTGAACACAGATATGCACAGTGAGATAGATTGATGAACACAGATATGCACAGTGAGATAGATTGGTGAACAAGATATGTACAGTGAGATAGATTAGTGAACACAGATATGCACAGTGAGATAGATTGGTGAACATAGATTTTGCACAGTGAGATAGATTGGTGAACATAGATATGTACAGTGAGATAGATTGGTGAACATAGATATGCACAGTGAGATAGATTGGTGAACACAGATATGCACAGTGATATAGATTGGTGAACTATAGATATGCACAGTGAGATAGATTGTGGTAGAACACAGATATGTACAGTGAGATAGATTGGTGAACACAGATTATGTAACAGATTGAAAATAGATTGGGGTGCACAGTAGATGATGTAACATAGATATACAAATAGATTGGTGAACATAGATATGTACAGTGAGATAGATTGGTGAACATAGATTATGTACATTGAAATAGATGAGATAGTGGTGAACATAGATATGTACAGTGAGATAGATTGGTGAACATCAGATATGTACATGAAATAGATTGGTGAACATAGATATGTACAGTGAATAGATTGGTGAACATAGATATGTACAGTGAGATAGATTGGTGAACATAGATATGCACAGTGAGATAGATTGGTGAACATAGATATGTACAGTAGAATAGATTGGTGAACACAGATATGCACAGTGAGATAGATTGGTGAACACAGATATGCACAGTGAGATAGATTGGTGAACATAGATATGCACAGTGAGATAGATTGGTGAACATAGATATGTACAGTGAGATAGATTGGTGAACATAGATATGTACAGTGAGATAGATTGGTGAACAAGATATGTACAGTGAGATAGATTGGTGAACATAGATATGTACAGTGAGATAGATTGGTGAACCATAGATATGTGCACAGTGAGATAGATTGGTGAAACATAGATATGACAGTGAGATAGATTGGTGAACATAGATATGACAGTGAGATAGATTGGTGAACACAGATATGCACAGTGATATAGATTGGTGAACATAGATATGCACAGTGAGATAGATTGGTGAACACAGATATGCACAGTGAGATAGATTGATGAACACAGATATGCACAGTGAGATAGATTGGTGAACAGATTAGATAATGGCACAGTTGAGAATAGATTGGTGAACACAGATATGCACAGTGAGATAGATTGTGAACATAGATATGCACAGTGAGATAGATTGGTGAACATAGATATGTACAGTGAGATAGATTGTGAACAACAGAATATGCAAGTGAGATAGATTGGTGAACAAGATATGCACAGTGAGATAGATTGGTGAACAATATAATGATGTTGAACAAGTAACATAGATTGATGTGAACATAGATATGCACAGTGAGATAGATTGGTGAACACAGATATGCACAGTGAGATAGATTGGTGAACAAGATATGCACAGTGATATAGATTGGTAACGTATGACAGAATAGATTGATAAACAGATATGCACAGTGAGATAGATTGGTGAACATAGATATGCACAGTGAGATAGATTGGTGAAGATAGCATAGATAATGAACATATTGATGAATAGATTGTGTGAACAGAAGATAAATTGCACATAGCAAGTGAGATTGGAATAGATTGACAGTAAGATTGACATAGATATGCACAGTGAGATAGATTATGAAGATTGACGTGAATAGATGTATAATGCACAGTGAGATAGATTGATGAACATAGATATGTACACATGAGATAGATTGGTGAACATAGATATGCACAGTGAGATAGATTGGTGAACAAGATATGCACAGTGAGATAGATTGGTGAACATAGATATGCACAGTGATATAGATTGGTGAACATAGATATGTACAGTGAGATAGATTCGGTGAACATAGATATGACAGTGAGATAGATTGGTGAACATAGATATGTACAGTGAGAGAACATAGATTCATGAGAAATTTGAGATAGATTGATGTAACATAGATATGCACAATGAGATAGATTGGTGAACATAGATATGTACAGTGAATAGATTGGTGAACAAGATATGTACAGTGATATAGATTGGTGAACACAGATATGACAGTATAATAGATTGGTGAACATAGATATGCACAGTGAGATAGATTGGTGAACATAGATATGTACAGTGAGATAGATTAGGTGAACACAGATATGCACAGTGATATAGATTGGTGAACATAGATATGTACAGTGAATAGATTGGTGAACACAGATATGCTACAGTGAGATAGATTGGTGAACACAGATATGCACAGTGAATATAGATTGGTGAACATAGATATGCACAGTGAGATAGATTGGTGAACATAGATATGCACAGTGAGATAGATTGGTGAACACAGATATGCACAGTGATATAGATTGGTGAACATAGATATGCACAGTGAGATAGATTGGTGAACATAGATATGCACAGTGAGATAGATTGGTGAACATAGATATGCACAGTGAGATAGATTGGTGAACATAGATATGCACAGTGATATAGATTGATGAACACAGATATGCACAGTGAGATAGATTGGTGAACATAGATATGCACAGTGAGATAGATTGGTGAACATAGATATGCACAGTGAGATAGATTGGTGAACATAGATATGCACAGTGATATAGATTGATGAACACAGATATGCACAGTGAGATAGATTGGTGAACATAGATATGCACAGTGAGATAGATTGGTGAACATAGATATGTACAGTGAGATAGATGGTGAACATAGATATGTACAGTGAGATAGATTGGTGAACATAGATATGCACAGTGAGATAGATTGGTGAACATAGATATGCACAGTGAGATAGATTGGTGTGAACACTAGAATAATTGGCAAATCACAGTGAGATAGATTGATGAACACAGATATGCACAGTGAGATAGATTGGTGAACATAGATATGCACAGTGAGATAGATTGATGAACATAGATATGTACAGTGAGATAGATTGGTGAACATAGATATGCACAGTGAGATAGATTGGTGAACCATAGATATGCACAGTGAGATAGATTGGTGAACCATAGATATGCACAGTGAGATAGATTGGTGAACATAGATATGCACAGTGAGATAGATTGGTGAACATAGATATGCACAGTGAGATAGATTGGTGAACACAGATATGCACAGTGATATAGATTGGTGAACATAGATATGTACAGTGAGATAGAATGGTGAACATAGATATGCACAGTGATATAGATTGGTGAACATAGATATGTACAGTGAGATAGATTGGTGAACATAGATATGCACAGTGAGATAGATTGGTGAACATAGATATGCACAGTGAGATAGATTGGTGAACTAAGATAAGCACAGTAAAATAGATTGATGAACATAGATATGCACAGTGAGATAGATTGGTGAACATAGATATGTACAGTGAATAGATTGGTGAACATAGATATGTACAGTGAGATGATTGGTGAACATAGATATGCACAGTGAGATAGATTGGTGAACATAGATATGCACAGTTAATAGATTGGTGAACATAGATATGCACAGTGAGATAGATTGGTGAACATAGATATGCACAGTGAATAGATTGGTGAACACAGATATGCACAGTGAGATAGATTGGTGAACATAGATATGCACAGCAAAATTGATTGGTGACATAGATATGCACAGTGAGATAGATTGATGAACATAGATATGTACAGTATAATAGATTGGTGAACATAGATTTGTACAGTGAGATAGATTGGTGAACATAGATATGCACAGTGAGATAGATCGGAGAACCAACCAATCAAGGTTTTTTAATGATGAATGCCAATATTGCTCTACTTGACACCAAAATAAGTGGTAGCAATACGGACATTAATCATTAGTATGTCAGTCCAATCTATCAATACAAATGATTATCAAATTAGTATGTCAGTCAATCTATCAATACAAATGATTATTAAACTATTATGTCAGTCAGTCCGTCTATCAATACTAATTATTAAATTAGTTTGTCAGTCAGTCTATCAATACAAATAATTATCAAATTAGTATGTCAGTCAGTCAATACAAATAATTATTAAACTAGTATGTCAGTCAGTCAATCAATCCAAATAATTATTAAACTAGTATGTCAGTCAGTCTATCAATACAAATAATTATTAAACTAGTATGTCAGTCAGTCTATCAATACAAATAATTATTAAACTAGTATGTCAGTCAGTCTATCAATACAAATAATTATTAAATTAGTTTGTCAGTCAGTCTATCAATACAAATAATTATCAAATTAGTATGTCAGTCAGTCAGTCAATACAAATAATTATTAAACTAGTATGTCAGTCAGTCAATCAATCCAAATAATTATTAAACCAGTATGTCAGTCAGTCTATCAATACAAATAATTATTAAACTAGTATGTCACTCAGTCTATCAATACAAATAATTATCAAACTAGTATGTCACTCAGTCTATTAATACAAATAATTATTAAACTAGTATGTCAGTCAATCAATAGAAATAATTATTAAATTGCTATGTCAGTCTATCAATACAAATGATTATTAAATTAGTATTCAGTCATTCAGTCAATCTTTTAATACAAATAATTATTAAATTAGTATGTCAGTCAGTCAATACAAATAATTATTAAACTAGTATGTCAGTCAGTATATCAATACAAATAATTATCAAATTAGTATGTCAGTCAGTCTATCAATACATATAATTATCAAACTAGTATGTCAGTCAGTCAATCAATATAAATAATTATCAAATTTGTATGTCAGTTAGTCTATCAATACAAATAATCATTAAACTAGTATGTCAGTCAGTCAATCAATATATAAATTATCAAATTAGTATGTCAGTCAGTCAATTAATCCAAATCATTATTAAAGTAGTATTTCAATTTTCAGTCTATCAATCCAAATAATTATCAAACAAGCGAGTCATACAGTCTATCAATCCAAATAATTATTAAACTAGCAAGTCAGTCAGTTAATCAATCCAAATCATTATTAAAGTAGTATTTCAATTTTCAGTCTATCAATCCAAATAATCATCAAACTAACAAGTCAGCCTATCCATCCAAAAATACCATCTTAACAAGGTAATCCAAATAATTATCAAACTAGCAACAAGCAAGTCAGTCTATCCATCCAAAAATACCATCTTAACAAGGTAATCCAAATAATTATCAAACTAGCAACAAGCAAGTCAGTCTATCCATCCAAAAATACCATCTTAACAAGGTAATCCAAATAATTATCAAACTAGCAACAAGCAAGTCAGTCTATCCATCCAAAAATACCATATTAACAAGGTAATCCAAATAATGATCAAACTAGCAACAAGCAAGTCAGTCTATCCATCCAAAAATACCATCTTCACAATGTCGCAGTATTGGTGTTTTAAGTAACTAATACCCATCTGGACATTCTGACCTCGCTTCCAAAGTGACCTACTATGAACCTGAGCCAGGGTCAAGAACTGTGGAAAGGCAATGTGTTGTAAAAGATTTTAGCTATTTCAACACAATAGGAGCAGGACAAGTTTTACCAACCTGTGACTGACGCTGACGTTGAACTAATATACATAGTAACTAATAGGCCACTACGACTTTGAACTAATATATATAGTAACTAATAGGCCATTACGACTTTGAACTAATATATATATAGTAACTAATAGGCCACTTCGACTTTGAACTAATTTATATATTAACTAATAGGCCACTCCCACTTTGAACTAATATATATAGTAACTAATAGGCCACTCCCACTTTGAACTAATATATAATTATATAGTAACTAATAGGCCACTGTGACTTTGAACTAATATATATATAGTAACTAATAGGCCACTGGGACTTTGAACTAATATACATAGTTACTAATATTACACTGCAGTCCACTCGTTGGCCAGAAAAGAGGACAGGGGAGTTTTAAAGCACACGTAGGCCTACATATGCTCTCTTGCTTTGAGAACGGTGGAAGTATTGTTTTCTGTCAGTTACTGGCGACATTAACCCAGCAAATCAGCTTCACCTAACTGCAAGTTGTTTATGGTCAACATAAACACAGGACACACTGTAACAAGCAATGAACTGTGCTCACTTTACTGTTTATGGTCAGCATAAACACAGGATACATTTTAACAAGCAATGAACTGTGCTCACTTTACTGTTTATGGTCAACATAAACACAGGACACATTTTAACAAGCAATGAACTGTGCTCACTTTACTGTTTATGGTCAACACAAACACAGGATACATTTTAACAAGCAATGAACTGTGCTCACTTTACTGTTTATGGTCAACACAAACACAGGACACATTTTAACAAGCAATGAACATGTGCTCACTTTACTGTCAACGTTTATGGTCAACACAAACACAGGACACATTTTAACAAGCAATGAACTGTGCTCACTTTAACTGTCACTTGTTTATGGTCAACACAAACACAGGACACATTTTAACAAGCAATGAACTGTGCTCACTTTACTGTCACTGTTTATGGTCAACATAAACACAGGACACATTTTAACAAGCAATGAACTGTGCTCACTTTACTGTTTATGGTCAACATAAACACAGGACACATTTTAACAAGCAATGAACTGTGCTCACTTTACTGTTTATGATCAGCAAAACACAGGACACATTTTAACAAGCAATGAACTGTGCTCACTTTACTGTTTATGGTCAACATAAACACAGGACACATTTTAACAAGCAATGAACTGTGCTCACTTTACTGTTTATGGTCAACATAAACACAGGACACATTTTAACAAGCAATGAACTGTGCTCACTTTACTGTTTATGATCACAAAACACAGGACACATTTTAACAAGCAATGAACTGTGCTCACTTTACTGTTTATGGTCAACATAAACACAGGACACATTTTAACAAGCAATGAACTGTGCTCACTTTACTGTTTATGGTCAACATAAACACAGGACACATTTTAACAAGCAAAGAACTGTGCTCACTTTACTGTTTATGGTCAACATAAACACAGGACACATTTTAACAAGCAATGAACTGTGCTCACTTTACTGTTTATGATCACATAAACACAGGACACATTTTAACAAGCAATGAACTGTGCTCACTTTACTGTTTATGATCAGCATAAACACAGGACACATTTTAACAAGCAATGAACTGTGCTCACTTTACTGTTTA